>LS504395.1:41628-58818 GCA_900490845.1 Pristionchus japonicus | reverse complement strand
AAGCCTTCATCTTGGTACAAAGTCCGAGACCTTCCTGACAGATCTCCGGATAGTCCTTCTTGACCATCTCAGTGTACCCGGCGTCTGCTTTCACTGAATTCAGTTTCGCTCCCTTCTTCTGATTGGGGACGAGAGAGAAGAAGAATGGGATGAGATCCTTTCCCAGCAGATTCGTCTGCTTCTCGGTTACATAGACTGAGCCATGTACAGTAATGCCATTCATCTCCAGAGTCACCATACACTTTCCTTCCAACTCCATTGACGAGCCATTAGCACACACTGCGTATGCATCTGCTTCGCTCATGGTTGGAGATCCGACTCTCTTCCAGGTTTTCTCTGAGATAAACGTGAGATCCGATCCGGTGTCGACTCCCATCTGCACTTCACTGCCATCAAGTATCATCCTCACATCGAATTTGCTCTCATTCGGCGTGAGTTTGCCCATGACCATATTCATCCGAGCTGGTTTTCGTGTTCCCTTTCCCTTCTCCTTCTTGGACGATCTGCATACCACAGCCAGATGTCCCACCTTGTCACAGTTGTGACATACCGTACTCGCGTGTGCGCAAGTCTTCGCGTCGTGGTTCCTTCCACAGCGATAGCACTTGCCACCGAAGTGATTCTGCTTCTTGTTCTGTCCCTCGTTAGACTTGTTGAACTTCCTCTCGATTGCATTCACTTGCGATCTATTCTGAGCAGTCACTGTGTGCGAGTCGTGTTGAGCTTCCTTGAAGGTATCCGCAATCTCGAGCACCTTCTCGAGTGTGGGCTTCTCCTCCTTCTTCAATCCATTGATGATGTGAAACATGGCACCGGCGTGCCTGGGTAGGTCAACACCTGCCAGGAATATCATCGTTTTGATCTTATCTGGGGTGAGAGCAGTGACATCAGCATCCTCAACCACTCTGTTGACTCTCGTCGCGAACTCCCTCATATCGTCGATGTGCACCTTCGACATTTTGAGGTTGAACATCTCGAGTCGTTTCTCAAAGATGGTCTTTTTGTCACCGAATAGCTTAGTCATTACTTCTTTCACTTCTGGGAATTTCATTTCAGCCAATTTCTTTGGACGGATGTGATCTCTGAACTGTCTATCGACAGCATCGTCAACGTGACGCAATAGCATCAGGCATTTCTCTCCATCCTCCAATTTCACTGATCCGAAAGTATCCTCATGACGGGTCCACCATGCTTCGAATGTCCATCCCTCATCTGGATTGTAAGTGAACGTCTTGAGCTGCTTTTCTAGCGAATCCACCGTAGGGCCACGGCTCTTGCTAGCCTCGCCACTGGTTGCACTCTGTGCAAGCTTCTCATTCTGTTCTCGCAGTTCTTTCAGCTCATTCTGTTGTGCTGCCATCATCTGCTGCATTGCCTGCAACACAGCCGCGATTTGCGTCTCCGCGTCTCCCATTATCGATTTGCTGTTTCAGTCAGTGCTCTCCTTGGCAGCCTCTGCCTCACAAATCACAGTTCTCGACCGGCGAGTCAACTGTCTCGATTTGTCACTTCTGACGAAATTCACGTTTCAAGCTCCCTTGTCGAGTAAACAACAAGATCTACGCTAATCGCTGACGAAATTCGAAATTCGGGCAGAACCTCCCCCTTATAAAAGGGTTTCTCAGGCTTTAGCTACTCTGCTGGCACGACCAAACAGGATCTACGCTAGGCTGCCCACCACCGAAACACTGACTGGCTCGCCCAGAAAGTGTAAACTCACAAAATCGAGTCCGGCTTGCTCCTGAACGCCAATGTTGAGTATTTGTCTTGATCCTTTACAGCCGTGTGGTGTGGTAGCCTCGGGTAACAGCAGTCGTTTATTGGACGATCGATAAATAGAAGAACAGCGACGTAGTCGTCGGGAAAACTAGGAAGAACTAACTATTTAGGCCAGCAGCGCGAAATTGCGAAAAGCGCGCGACTACGGTATTGCAGTCGTGGTGGGAGTTTGTAGCGTTTGAGTTGGGTCACACTTATGATTTGTATTATTCTACTCTAGTATACAACAGGGTCTGACTTTTGGGATTGGCTTGTGAGGGTACAAAACATTACTGCATAAGGCAGGAAATAATTAAGCCTATTTTTTCACGTGCGTCTCATCGGAGGATCGCATTAGTACGATTTTTGTGGGTCTAGAAGTACGCGTGAAACACTAGGCAACCTATGGGCTTGATCGATTTTTCTTTACCTCAGGATTGTTTGATTCATCGTTTTTTAACCAACTCTTTTGCTCTTGTAGCAGTAGAGAAACATTGGATCAACAACTCGTTCGTATCAAATTTTCGGAATTGATAATTATTTAAATCGACAATTAATTACTTAATTATTATTATTAAAGGTCGAGGAAGTGCGCGAGAAGCGGGCGGCACTGATCGAGAGGAAGCGGGTGTTGATGGAGAACAGGTGGGGGGGTTGTTGTTGTTGGTGTTGTTTGTTTGTTTGTTGTTGTTGTTGTTTCATACTTGGTTGAAAAAGAAAAAGTGGGAACAGGTGAGAGCTTGCTGCAGCATCTCTTGATAAGTCTAGGTCGATGGAGCTATTCACTGATACCGAGAAGATGCTTATGTAAAAAAAAACACTCGATTGAACTTTCACGTTAATCGAAAATGATGATCTTCTCATTGATCTTTGATCTCTGATCTCTTATCTCTCCCCCATTCCAGACTCCGCACGGCGAACGCGAACCGCGAGCGCAACCTGGAGGAGATCGTGCGGAAAGCGAGGGAGGACGAAATGAAGGTGGGCCGAGGGGAGCCTTCTTTGGTCTTTGACCTTTGATCTTTGATCTTTATCGTTAATTTCCGGCAGTGATGGGAGGGGTGTCAGTACTTTGGGCCTTTGGGCATAGGTTATTGAGTGGGCACATAGAGTAAAAAATGAAAAAAAACCTGGAGGAGATCGTGCGGAAGGCGAGGGAGGACGAAATGAAGGTATTATCTGGTTGGTGCATAAGTTTCTGAGGTTTTTTTTTTTCTGAAGCCTTAATATTCAACCAATCAACCGGTGGTTTTTCATGGTTGATGAGGGCGTGGATGCTCTTTTTAACGCGCCTGGAAACAGACCAATACCATCAGAAAGAACACTACCGTTTCATTTTAAAGTGAGCGTGTGAGCGATCAGAACTAACTTTACAATTAATCACAACTCCACTTAGGAGCAAGATAGAGTCCAAACAAGCACAGTGACTTGTAGGGCACCCAAATGGTGTCTTTACAAAATTTGTTTGGTGGCTCTGCAGTCAACAACATTTCCAAGGCAGGCGCCTAAGCTCAGATCATAGTTTGGGATTTTTGATCTTGTTGGCTTGATATCGTCGAGTGCATGCCGCTGCGTACTTAGAGATCTCTCTGATAGTGAAAAGTGAAGCACCTTGGTTGATCAGTTAGCCATATCCGTTTCAAAGTGATGAGATTCTTACTTCGAAAGTGGCGAATTTTTAAAGATTTTCTTCAAAAAATTTCAACGATTTTGTCTCTTTATGCGACTCCCCGCTTCTCACTCGTCTCAAAACTTGAAACTTAAACGCTCATTCGAACAAGTGACCTTAAATAGATTGCTGATTTGACGGGCTACTTCTGGCGATACCTAGTTTGCAAAGGAGAGCGTTGAACATAGATCGGAAAATTAAAATTTTTTTCTTCTCGTCACGCCTCTATGCACGCAAAAAATTGTCTCTCGTATTCAATGGGCATGTGGCCAAATTTCAAAATAGGGCTATGCTGGTCACACCTCCCCGTAATTTATGCTATGGAAGATTCCTTGACAGCTGAAGCCAATGAGTAGATACGAGAGTACAATTAAACCTCAGAAACTTATGCACCAACCTAATAGCTGATGAAATCACAATCAAGAAGCACTAAAATGATGGGTAAATGCGGCTTCTGCGGTGCTTTATCATGCATTATTGATGTGAATAGTCGATCAGTGACTGCACTCTTGTTAAAGAAAAAACACTAGGCAATTCCTTGCCGCGCCGAGTCTCTATGATCCTAGACGTGCGTTTGCTATAATTAATCTCATGCAAAGGGAGAAAATATTCAAATTCCAGGTAATGGAGGCGCAGCTCATCCACACACTGGAGAAGGGCAACATGCGGATGGATCAGCAGAAGAGGGAGCAGCGGAACGAGAGCAGGAGACAGGAGATGAAGGAGGTGCGTGCTAGACGCGCCGAGTTAGGGAAGGTTTGAGGAGTAGTTGGATAGAGAGGCCGGGGATGGAGTGATGGACGCGCTGGGTTAGAAGGGATGGATCAGCAGAAGAAGGAGCAGAGGAACGAGAGCAAGAGGCAGGAGATGAAAGAGGCGAGTACTAGATGCGCCGGGTTAGGGGAACGAGGTGATAGATCAGCAGAAGTTGTGGGGTTCTCGGTGATGTTTTTGGCTTCGTTTATTTCTTTTGTAAACAAAGTGCTGCAGCAGTCAATATTCCACATAGGATCTCAAGAGAAAAAAACTATGGATTTTCATTGAAGCCGATTATCGCAGGTATCTCATGTTTCATGCACCTCATATACCCATGAAAAAGTCGCCACAGTTAATGCTCGACTTGAAAATTCCTAAAAAAATAACAATAGCCGAAATTCGGTGAATGCAATGATAGGCAAGCGAATGTTTCACAATGAATCCATAAGCGTTAGCTGCGCACAGATGCTGATCGACTGTCGATAGTTATGGTAGAACAATTGTTAAAGCTACGGTAGATCATCTAATATTGATTTATCGATCTCTGAATATTGATTTTCCCCTAAATATCGATTTTCTCCCTCAGGAACGCGTGAAGAAGCACGAGGAGAAGGCGGCGAAGGACGCGGCGGTCGAGGAGCGAAGGAAGATGAATGATACGGTAGGTGGGATACGGTAGGTCGATCGATAACTGAGGGATACGGTAGGTGGATCGATTACTGAGGGATAAGGTAGGTGATCAAGAACTGAGTGATACGGTAGGTCGATCGATAACTGAGGGATACGGTAGGTGATAGAGAACTGAGTGATACGGTAGAAGGGAGGAGAGAGGAGAGGGATGAATGATACGGTAGGTGGAATCGATAACTGAGGGACGCGGTAGGCGATCGATAATTGAGTGATACTGTAGGTCGGGTCGATTAGGAATACTGTAGGTGAGATCAATAAATGAGTGGTACAGTAGGACGGTGTATCGAGCAGAATCGTATTTTGTTCATTACAACCAGCACAAGAAACATTGGCAGTGCGTCTCGCGAATATAACTTGACTTGCAGCCGAAACCTCAAACGCGTTGTTTCCACCCGCTCACATTCCAGTGTTCCGGGTTATGGGGGGTACTTTGCTAATTATTGTTTTTTTAAAAATAGTTATTCGTTGTTCCTCATTCGTCGGAGGGTGATTACCCAATACTGCTGAATGCGTATTTATGACACCCGTGAGAGCGTATCGATAAGCCTGAATTTTCCAATTGCATCGTTCGTATGGTATTTTTACCTGTTTCGCCCATAGTATTGCCGTAGAGTTTCACGGTTTAGATGGGTGATAAATTCTCACGAGGGAGCATTGTTAAAATTGACTGCATGCACATTTATTCGTTTCCTGAAACCTCAATCCACCTATTCCAGCGTTCCGAGTGCTCCGCGCTCTCCGTCTGTGACGAGGCGATGGCAGAGGAGGAGCAGCGAGTGGAGACGCCTGTAAGGATCGAGGAGGAGGAGGTGAGGGAGGGGTGCGTGCTAGGCGCGCCGGGTTATGGATGACAACCGGAAAATAGCTCGATGAAGGCGTTCGGCTTTTTGGAGCCCGGATAGGACGTTGGAGGATTTGAAATTGCTTGTTTTGTAGGGGAATAGGCACGACGTAATGTGTGGTTTCAACGGGGCATGATGTCAGGACGATAGCAGGAACGGTGATTGTTTTTTGCCCATTGACTTTCAAAACGAATTACCGTCGAAGACTGTCCACTACTTGTTTGAGCTAACCTTATATTTAGTAGATTTCGTATTGTGGTTTCACTGGATCATGAAGTGCTTGAGGTTCGTAGCGAGGGTTGATCAAGTGTCTCTACCCTGTGTAATAGTTACACTGTAGTTTAAAAAAAATGTTCATTCCTCACAATAAATTCTGGGCGTTATCTAACAGTTCATTTTGATGTTTCAACGGTTCATTAAGTTCTTGAGGAGCATAGTTAGAGCTAATTTTTTGTAGTTCTGGCGTGCAAATATTTTTGTTGAGAAGTAATCAATTCATGTAGTACCGTACTTTAAAGTTCCCCTCCACACACTTCACAAACAATTGGCATTTGAATTCCCGCATTTTTATATCTGGGTTCTGCGTGGAGTAATAAACTTGATCTTTCGCTGTCGGCATGACTAGGGCGCCAAACTATTGATACCACTGTTTGAAGAGGATTGCTCCACTGAGGGCTGAGATATAAAAAGTGCGGGAATTCAAATCTCGATTGTTTGAAAGTATGTGGAGGGGAACTTTTAGGGACTGCAACGATGTTTAGAGATGAACGAAATAAAATACGTGTTTGTGGTCAAATGGAAGCTCATCCTACCCCATTTCGAGTTTTCAATTTAGAATTTCAAAAAAGATTAAATATAAAGAGAAAAACAAGAAAGTAAGTGGGTACGAAATGCGACGCTTTGAGTTCAAGTGGAGCGCATCGCAAGTCAGATTCGTTACAAATCTATCGCAAACTGACTGTTAACCGGGAACTGACTTTATTTATTTTCTGTTGGAATTGTATGTTGCTCTTTCAAGGCGTTAGCACTTTTCAAGCCGTTGTGTCAAAAATCATTTGGCAAGGGCATAATCCCTATATCATTGGTGCTATCTCTTTTTTCATTTTGTGTGTATTATCTATTCTGCGAATCTTTCAAGAACAATTTATTTAGTAGGGATTAACGAACAGGTATAATTACTAGAAATACATTGGATATATGGGTATGACGCAATTAACTATTCGATAATCGACTCCATTCACATCTTGCTATCGAATCTCTGGACGAGAAAGTTATTGCCTGCATCCTGCAATCCATCCATTACATTCTCTCTTCGTCTCTGTTCTCATTCGCTCACCTTTTTATATTCAAACTGCTCGTAGAATGGGATGAGTTTGTCCTTGCACTCCAGAGATGCTTTGTACACCTCCTCCTGTAATCAATCCGTTACTCGGCTTTCTTCTCTATTCTCATCAACCATACCTTCTTAGCCAGTCTAACAAGAACATCATTGAGTAGAACTCCCAGCTTCTTTCCTCTCATACTCTCATCCACAACCACATCTTCGACTCTTCCTCTCGAACCAGCACAATGGATGAACTTCCATTCCAACACAAGAGTAGCTGTTCCCACCACTCGAGTAGTGCTGTAATACATAACAATTGATCAAGTAATTCGATAATGTCAGATGACTACTTTGTTTAGGACTATTGTAGAGGCTGGAGCAGACAATGAGCTCTTTTTTTTTAAACAACCGAACGAAATGAATATTTTACTCATGTGCGAACTTATGTAGCGTGCATTTTATTAAAACGGATTCCTGATTCTCACCTCTTTGGCCATCATAACAATAAATCTGGAGATAACAGATCCTGCCTGCGGCAAGGAGACGGAAGGATCCGAACACGACATCAACTTAAAGCATTACATGACTTCATTTTCTCACTCGTGCCTCATGGTGTCCCTTTCAATGTTCTTTCACTACCAGTAATTCATTCTCTCGTACTCACCATCTCAAGAATGATTCTGGCACAGATAGATCTCTGTTGATCTCCCATTCCAATCCATTTCTTCCTAATTGCTCCACTCCAGCTCTCGTAATCATCAGGATCAGCGATGACTTGTTCCAATCCCACTTGCACTTCTTGAATATTCATATTCTGGGGATCAGTCACGATGAGTTCTCCCAACTCGAGATTCGTTCTATCTGAAAAATAGGAACTATTCAGATATCAAAGTCATTTCAGGTAGAATCTCAGACGAGATCTCTGCACAAGTAAGCACTTATGAAAAAAATGAGCACGATAGATTAAACGCGGAGCGAGTTTATCACAATCACGCCTATCGCTACCCGTAAACAATAAATACTCTAACAATATCTTATAAAAATACGACACAACAACAACAACACGAACAACGCGATCGAACGCCAAAACGCGGATGAAGGAAGAGAAGGAAGAGATGGAAGAGAAGGAAGAGACGGAAGAGAAGGAAGGAAGAGAAGGAAGACGATGGAAGATAGAAGATAGAAGAGAAGGAAGTGCACGACTCGCGGAGAACACGCAGACAAGAAAGGAAACCTATCCAATCTACTTCCTGTTCCTCTTCCCTAGAAACTTAGCGTTCTCGTGCTCTAATTCTTCCTAAAATTCCTCCAAAAGAATAGTGTCAACTGAGTCATCGTCATAGACAAACTTGACGTACAAAACACCGTCAATCTCCTTAATCTCGTTAATAATTCCTTCAACCATAGTGTACATCCCAGTCTGCGTTCTGACTAATCTCTCGACTCTCCTTCCCTTCCAGTTGGGCGCAGTCCTACTACCCGAACTCGCAGCTAGATCCGCGTTAATCAACTCAATGAGCTGTAGTCTCAGACGATCTACAGTAACCGGGACACCCTTGGGACGGATAGTAAAGATGTCAGGACGAGGAGGGGGCTGCTTCAGGGTAGACTTCCGATACTGAAGCTGGTGAGTTAGTGCTCTAATCTTCTCCGTCTTGGTCCTAATCTCCTCTAGTGCTAGATCCATTGCTACGACTGTCCTCCAGTACCCACCAGTCTCAGTCGCAATTACTGTAGCGATCGCGCTATGCCTCAGAAAAGCCCGCTGCTGCTTCTTTTTAGCTTCTTTCTCAGTCTCAAGCATGTCATCTCGAATCTTCTTGGCCAGTTCCACTTTCTCCTCTGCGCTCACTCTCTCCAGCTTCTTCCTTACGTCTAATGCATTCTGCAAAACCTGCGCCTGTACTCGCAAAGGCTTCCCAGTCAGCCACTTCATAGTTTCGTTCATTCTGCTCATAACCATTCCTTCTCTTCTTGACATGCGCTCGTTAGGAGATTTCGAGAAGAGGAAGTCAATTATGCCAAAAGCTCTCTCTGCTGCCCTAGATGTAGAAGGTGCGTTTTTAAGCGAGTCGACCAAAGATTGTGAAGGCGCATGGTAGCAACCACCGGGAAGAAAATCCGAGTATTGCACTTCAAGAAAAACGCGAATCTCGTCACAAGCAAGTGAAATACACCTCTGATCATCGGGAAACGAAGCTGCGATCACCGTATCTTTGAGATATGGGCAATCGAGCTTAAAGATCAGTTTCTGGTCGCCGATAGAAACAGTGGGAGGGATCAGGGAAACCATCCTAGAGGGAGTAGATGTACACTCGTTCAGAAACACTATCATTTCACCAACATACGCAGAAGTGTCACAAATGTGATGACTATGTTCCGCTAAACGAATAAGAGGCCCCGACACAAAGCTATCAACTAGAGACGCAACCTTCAACTGGGAGACAATGAGTGGAGTCGAAAGAAGAGAAGCCGCCCTAGAGAGAGCCTCACTATCTGTGCAGAATCGTGTGAAAAATTCGATCATGTGCTCTCGCAGAAAGAAAATTCGCGCTGCAATTGCGAATGCAATGCAAAACCTCTGACCATCGAAAGAAGGAAGGACGGAGTGCGCAGCATCGACACCTTTCTCATTGAGGAACACCAGCCACTTGTTCAGTTGATGGTATTTGCCACTACCTCTGTCAGAAAGATGCCCTGCACACGTTCGCAAAACCCAAAGGAGAGAACAGTCGTCCCCACTCATTCCCTCCATCTGACCCATGACTCGCAAGAACACATCAGTAATGGAGGCAGCAATGTGTAACTGACAATACAGAGTGTGAACAGTGACCAAGGCGCTACGCTCACTATCGCTCAGAAGCTGCCAATCATCTCGAATAGAAGTCATAATCTCCCGCTTGAAATCCTCGAGTAGTCGATTAAATTTCATTTGTGTTGACGCTCTATCCGACATGCAAGATGAGAGTGAACTAATAAACTGCTGCAGAAGGTCTCCACTTACAGTACCACTAGAGATCATCTCGATTCTATTAATCCTCGCCTTCAGCGCTTCTAAGGAGTCTTTGGCAGCCTTACAGTGCACCTCCTTAATTCCGAGACAAAACACCTTACTACTCTTCTCATCCCTCTCCACGTTGACCAAGTAAGCTTGTAACTTATGGCTAGTCTTCGTGGTCTCATCCGAAATTAGTGTCAAATCGTTTCCTCCCACTACTTCATCTAGCACTTCTTTCGCCTGTCGCATTGTCAATGCTAGAAGAGCGATAGAGTCGTTTCTGATGGTGCTAAGCGCGGGGTAGTCCGTGATGGAGCGATTGACGAAAGATGAGACCTCGCGGATAACTTCGTTAACCTTAGCATCAGGAATACCAAGTTTAATCAGGCGAATAAGCAGGTGATGAAACTGGACAGTAAACTTCCCATTCACTTTCGTAACTACAGCACTCTCGCTGCACAGCTCCTCCACTCTCTCCCGCAGTGATCTATTTTCCTCTTCCAGACACTCAATCTCTCGTCGCATTCTCTCAAGCGATTTCCTATTTCCAGCACTAGCGGTTGAAGGGAGAACGACACGCTTTCTAGTAAGAAGGAACACTTGACAACGGAGAGCCGTGATCTGGTTCCTAAGCGACGCAATCATCTTCCGTTTGCTGTCGTTCAGCGCTCGCGTTCTCAAAAAGCGGCGATTTTGCGTGGTAGAAACAACCGCTGGGAAAACAGAGGGAGAGGGGGGCGTGAGGCATGCCTTAGCAAACCTAGTGCAGCTGTCACTAACTACCTTGCTTATTTCTATTTGAGCAGCTGAGGGAAGACCATCGCAGCGAGGAGAAACAACAAACGACAGTGCCTTTTCACTAAAGACGTCTTCGCAACTGAACTTGGTCGCGTAAAAAAGCTCTCTCAAATCGTCTCCCCCGCGTCTCAAACAGTTGTTTTCGTCCTTGCGCAGCTTAGAGAGGAAGAGACGGAACTTAGCGACAACCCTATCAGTAGCGGTCTCTCCAAATCTACCAACGAGAGCAGAAATTCTAGAACGATTGTCTGAAAACGACTCACACACAAGTAGGAGATGAGCAGCATTAACTTCTCGAGAATCAGCAACTGCGCTCTTTCGGAGACGGTCCAATCGAGATGCCATAAAGCGCCGCGATGACAAAACTAGAGGAAGAAACCAATGCGCGTTCGTTAACAACGATCGGTTCGGATCGAATCTGGACTGCTACCGTAGTTAAAGTTCAATAGGGCGCGTCTTAAACTCACACTTTAAAATTCGATTTCAATACTTTGGGCTAAACGCACAACTCTGTATTTTTTTCTATAAGGGGATCAGACGAGTATAAAAATAATATTTAAAAATCACGAATGTGCGGTTAGCCCAAAGTAGTGAATTTCGGGGAAAACTGTTATCAGCACGTTAAAATCCTCAACTTCGGGGTCATTGTTCCTGAAGGTTTTACTTTCAATCATTTTTCTGTTTCGATAAACATTTTCTATGCATCGTAATCTATCAATACTGTGACAATGACGGTGAAACTCGAAAATCTAAAAACACGCATTTTCTTCGTGCCCTTGTGTGTCTTGCTCTTGGCTTTCTTATGCCTCTTGTCATGTTCAACGTCTTTTCCGTATCATCTTTTATTTATTCCGTATAATAAAAAAGAGGTAAACTCAATCACAATATTTTTAAATTGCGAAACAAAAAGTTGAAAGAAATTTGAACGAAGATTACGGTAGATTGAAACCAAAAGCGTCGAAGGGTGTACTCAAATATTCGTACTCAAAAATTCCCAGTTGCGGTCCCTAGGAACTTTAATGTGATCGTTGCAGGACCTGGACAAGGCGCTCACCACGCAGCCTGCGGAGGGAATTGTGGAGGAGAAGGAGGGAGTAAAAGAAGAAGTGAAGATTGAGGAGGACAAAGAAGAGGAAAAGAGAGAGGAGGAAGAAGAGGGAAAGGATGATAAGGAGAACGAAGAGGAGAAGGAGGTCAAGAAAGAAGAAAAGAAGGAAGATAAGAAGGAGAAGAAGCGCAAGAGTAGCAAGGAGAAGAGGAGGGAGGAGGTGAAAGAGAAGAGGGAGGAGGAGGTGGAGAAGAAGGAGGAGGAGAAGGAGGTGGAGGAGTGCGACTGGAGGGAGGTGAGTACTCTCTAAAGAAATCAAAACTATCCTAGATAAGGGAATTTAGGCTTTGGTGTTAGTATTGCGATAAGAAATACTATAGTTAGGTGAAAGAGGAGCAAGAGTGGAGGGAGGTAAGTGCGGTGGGCGGTTGATCTATCAGAAAAACGGTGGCTCGGTTGAGTTGAAATCGGTTTAGTTAATGAATTCTACGGAAATGATGAAACAATATTGACGATCATAACTGGATGAAGTGGTATAACCTGTAGCGATAACTTGAATTCAGCACTTTTTTCAAAGTTCGAAATTCGCCTTTCAAAGAGCTTGAACTCAATGACTATAATGAGGATTACGGTATCTTTGGGTACGGTATCTCCCTCTGCTGGTAATCGATAATTTCTTCTTCAGGTAATCGATAACTGGACGACGGGCAGGTCGATGCTGGCTGACGACGGGAAGAGGGCCTATCGATGCGCGGAGTGCGAAGAAGAGGTGAGGTAGTACGGTAGGGGACGAGTTCTGTAGATTACGGTAGATATTTTACATTAGAATACGGTGATGAGAAGGGTATTGCAGCAGGGGTACGGTAGGTGAGAGGCCCTGTCGATGCGCGGAGTGCGAGGAGTAGGTGAGAGATACGGTAGGGTACGGTAAAGGAGTACTGTAGAGGTAGTACGATTAAAAATCGGTAGTCGTGCATAAAAACAAGAGGTCAATCAATGCGGGGAGTGTGAGGAGGAGGTGAGGGGTATGGTATGGGATGAATACGGTAGTGAAGATTACTGTAATGATAGATCGGTTGGGAATGCAGCACTCTAATCCGAGAAGATATCATGGTTTCCTCTGAGTGTGGGCTGATCTAGGATGGCTGAAACTGGAATTTGGTAAGTGAGGCGGGTTCTAGTGTTTTGAATAGACTATGCGTGACTTGTACCAACTACGACTCCTGCGCGTTGATGATGTACTATCGTTGAATCAGAGATTAGACATGAAACTGTGCTCACAGCTTTTTGAATTTGCTTTTTTTTCTTTTTGTTGTTGTTAAAATTGTGGCCGACTTGTGATCATTCCGCGAGTCCAGGTAGACCTTATGAGAAACAATTGCAACTTCAATGAGCTATGAATTTATTCACAAGTTTTTGATTAATTAATCAATCACCCATTCCAGCTCCGCTCCGAGTGGGACGCTGTGGCGCACGTGCTGGGTGCGAAGCATGAAATGAAGGGAGAGGGGAGCAGGAAGGAAAGAGTGGTGAGTTGTTTGATTATTTTACAAAGTTACCGGACGAGAATCGTTACAATGGGAATATGATCGAGTTATGGAAGGGCTGAAACAGGGGACTGAATGGATGGGTAATAAGTCGGGAAATGTGGCGCACATGCTGGGTGGAGCGCATAAATGAATGAAGGGAGCAGAAAAGAGGGTTTGGTGAGTACTATTCATAAGAAAAACAGGCATGCATTGTAGTTGACAGTCGCTCAATTTTGATGTAGATATGATGAAACGGGGAAGCAAACGCGTAGAATACATATCGTGGGAATGAATTGGACAGTAGAGAGACGCGGTGCGCTCGAGCTGGGTGCATGAGAGGAAGCAACAGGAAGAAGCGAGTGGTTAGTCCTTTTTGCCATAACAGCGTGCGTGAAATTGGCGTTGAAAGCCTATCAGGTGTGTTGTTGATTGGATGAAACGGGGAACAGGATTCTTGCATTTGAAGAGTTGCATTTTTCCTATTATGAATGGAAACAATGTATTCACGTTGCACACTCATGTGAGTATTAGGCAAGTGTTAAAACGGGGATCTGGGATCTTCTAATTAGAGTTTGAGTGTCTTAAATTTTCGAATTTATTTAAGTATTTTGTCAGATCGCCGCCCTCTCTGCACTACGAGTGACAGCAAGGAAGCAGGTGGAGGCGGAGAGGAAGGAGAGTGGTTAGTTGTATTATTTTAACGTTTTTATTCATTATATAAATTGTATTCCCTCAGAGGGTAGCTCTCACAGTGGCGGTGATTTGCTCCCCTCTGATTTGGGCTTCACCTATAACTCAAGTTGGTTCATGAGCTAGGAAGAATGATGAACAATCCGTGTCCGTTTTTGTAAACGTAAAAAAATTATGGCAAGCACTTGCCTTATTCTGACTCTTATCCGATTGAGAGCTCTCGACTCGCGCATTCTAGATTCACGAATAATTCATGTAGGCTTTTGAATGTTCATTTGCAATACTCCACGAATTCTTTCTTCAAGAACATCATGAATTGTGAAGGCTGGGACCCAGACTGTGGGTACATGAGCCAGCTCATTAATGTTTGAGATAATAGTTTAATATTAATTATTTAATTGCATGACTAAATTAACCACCCCAATTCCAGCCTCGGCCAAGGGCCGCAAGCGGAAAACGAAGCGCGGCGAGGCGGCGAGGGCGAAAGAGAGCGCGGAGGCGCTGGCGAGAGCTGTCGGCGGAGGACACGGGTACGGTAGGCGCACGGCGGGTGGGGATCGAGGAGTGACTTTTAATTGTTAGGAGTACGGTAGAATACGAAAGATGGATAGAGGTTTCGGTAAGCGCACGGCGGGTGGGGATCGAGAAGTGACTTTATTGTTAGGAGTACGGTAGAGTACGATAGATTTGCAGAGGGGACGGTAGACACACGGCGGGTGGCTATCGAGGAGTGTCTTTAATAGTGGTCAGGGGGTTACGGTAGCATTAAAGAATTGATCTTTGATCTCCCGCCGTTTCAGGCCCTCGGTCGACCTCTGGCGCGAGTTGCTGGTGGCCGCGGAGGCAAGAGTGATGGGCGAGGAGGAGATCAGAGATGTGAGGAGAAGTTGATCTTTGATCTTTGATCTTTGATCATGAGGTTGAAACCTCTAAGATACAGCGATGCTAGATTGTTAGAGCGGTGCGTTTGTGAAGCCAGTCAAAGGTTAGAGTCGTGATCTTTGATTTTTAATTTTTCACCGTTTTTTGTTGCTTTGTTTCTGATTTGAGATAGAGAGAGAATTAGAAGGTTAGCATCTTATTGGTCTTGAACAGATGGTGAAGCATGAAATTAGCCTCCACTAATTCACAATAGGAACCCGAATTTTTATCTAATTTTCTGAAATTGTTACCTGCTTGGCCGCTAGATTGTCCTACCTGATCTTTGATCTGTGATCTCAATCTGATCTTTGATCTCTGATCGTCAATCTGATCTTTGATCTTTGATCGTCTCTTGAGCTCTTATCTCTGCCTTCAGGTCACCATCTTCGGCAAGCGCAACGCGGCAAGGAAGAAGGCGGGCGAGGCGGCGGCCGGATTCGTGGAGGAATACGGGAGGGAGGGCGGAGCAGGGTGAGTTGATCTTTGATCTTTGGTGGTTGATTTTTTTAACTCTGGTCTTTGATCTGTGATCGGGGATAAAGGGGAGGGGTGGGTTATGAAGGTCAGGGTAGTGGGAAAATAGGGCTATGGACAGTGGAAGGAGGGAAGGGAAGAGGAGCGTGAGTGGGTTTCTTTTTTCGTGAGTTTCGTTTTTCATCGAAGAAGGAAATACATTTGTTTTTTTTTCACCATTTCCAAGGTACCATCGAATTCCTTGGTCGAACAAGAGTGAAGTGCTATTGCTGAAACGGAACAGTCATTGGCCTGAAATTAATTTTGCAAGAGTATTGTTTCTGAGGGAAAAAAGTCTCAACAAAAATCGATTACCGCCCCATAGTCACCGTAATCTTCTATACAGAGACGCCGTGCTGGCTACCGTACTCGACGCGGTGCTCAGAGCGATCACGAGCGATCGATCGATCAGGGAGGCCGGCAAGGCGCGGGAGGAGAAGGAAGCGAGGGTACGGTAGTTTCCTGCTAGCTTGAGAACGCTCATGGCATTAGTTCTAGTCTCTAGGCTAGGTCACGTCTTTGATCGCTGAAGCTTGTGAGTTGTGGGTTAACAAATATTTTTAGAGCAGTGCATTTTACATCAATTGAGTCGTAATCATCACTAGAGCCTATGTGGAGGCACTGAACCAAGGAATGCTCTGGAGGGAAATAAGTTGCAATTCGTCGAAATTCACATCTTATTTCAGGAAATCGAGGACGCCACGTGGTGCGTACTGCGGTGCCTGGCGAGGGAGAGGGAGGAGGCGTTTAAGGTGGGTTGTTAGCCAGGATTTGGTGGAACTACGTCGGGTTAGAACCCAATGAGGGTGACAAGAGTTACGTAATAGACGGAATTTGCGAATGGTTCTCATCCGACCTAGTACCGGTTTAGTGGTTAGCAGTGGTTTGTTGGGGCATAAGAATGGCGCATACACTCTTGCGGAATGTTGTTTTCCGAAGCACGAATTCGAGTGATTATTATCTGTTAGTGTGTTCTGCTATTGAAAGAACGATGAAACAGGAAGGTTTTTAAAATTCGTAAAACAATTTATTTTCAGCGCCTGCTCGCTGATAGGTGATTTGTTAGCTTCTGAAAATTTGCAACAAAAACAGGGACCGCTTGATATTGCACTTTCTGCTCTTGCTGCGAAATTGAATGGAGTATGAAGCAAAAGTGTTACTGGATTCGTCGATTGGATTCGTCGATGTACAATAACAATTTCAGCGCCTCATCACCCCTCCCGTGCGCTCGCTGCGCCTCGCGACCGTCCTGCTGCAGAGGGTGGATGCTGCAGGAGGAGAGAGGAAGGCGTTGAAGAGGGTTACGGTACCTGGAGGTGAGCATCGATTGATTACGGTAGCTGGGTGATTATTGATTGATTGGAAATGAGGGGTACGGTAGCTGCAGAGGGTGGATGCTGCAGGAGGAGAGAGGAAGGCGTTGAAGAGGGTTACGGTACCTGGAGGTGAGTATCGATTGATTACGGTAGCTGGGTGATTATTGATTGATTGGAAATGAGGGGTACGGTAGCTGCAGAGGGTGGATGCTGCAGGAGGAGAGAGGAAGGCGTTGAAGAGGGTTACGGTACCTGGAGGTGAGTATCGATTGATTACGGTAGCTGGGTGGTTATTGATTGTTGGGTAGGTATTATAGAAATAAAACGTTCCGGACACA
>LS500842.1:7340-23960 GCA_900490845.1 Pristionchus japonicus | reverse complement strand
GATGAAATCCCAGCTCAAAGTGATGCAAATTGCAAAGTTGGACTAGTTATGAAATCCTGACGATGATCCGGACAAAAAAGATAATATGTTTCAAAGCGTCAAAACCAACGGTTTTTGAGATAAGAGCCGATAAGCAGTTTATTTCGCTCGTGTGCCCTGAAAGGTGAATAAAATAAGCGTAGGAGCCCTCTTATGAGTAGAATCCTGGAGTGTTACATCACAATCGATATCGAGGAGAGTGCAGACAGTTAGAGAAAAACAGGCGGAGGGTTCGCTCCCCCTGGCTCTAACCCCTCCCCCCGCCCGTCTCCAATCTCTCGCCCTCGGCGAGATTTCAATCGATACGGGTGTCCATCCTTTCATTTCGTATTTTTTCGTATGTTTTTCAATTTTGTTTATTTTAAATTGTATGTTTGTTTTTCAAAATTCAATTTATCGATTGATAATAAAATTGGAATACATGAGAGGTGAGAAGGGGTGCTAGGGGGTATTGCAGCATGAGAGGTGAGAAGGGGTGCCAGTGGGGATTGCAGCATGGGAGGTGATAAATGGAGTATTCAAATATTAAAATAGGATCTCACGGTACAGAAATCTCGTTTTTCAAGCTGCCAACCGTTAGCTACAGTCTCAAGAATCTCTGGCTCTGGAACAGTTTTGAAAAAGTCTCGCACAAGCATCAAATCAATTCCGAGCTTATTTTCCCATGGGTATTCATCCATCGGTTTGAAGTTGTCAATTCTCAAACCGCAGCTCTCTCTGCAAAGTATTAAATTTTATTAATTTCTAAAAATTAACTAACTAACCCAATTGGTCCATACACCTTTGAACATCCGACAATTTGAGAATCTCCAGTTCCGAGGAGAATGGAGCGAAGCTCGGAGTAATGTAGAAACTAAAATATGAATTTATAAGTTAAATTCCAACTTAAGTATACCTTGAAAAATATGGCAACGAGCTGCGCTTCCTCAAGTCTCCCACAGAAGCAAGGTTGAATTCCAGCTTTTCGAAATAGTACGCTTACAATTCCGGCTGCATGATCAACAGTTCTTGCACCCAACACACATCGACGTGCGGCTTCACCGCCTCGGTATTCTTCTGCAATGTCATGAAACTCATTGAAGGTTATCAATGGGGAAGAAACTGACCAGCCTTCACTGCAAGTTTGAAGTGCTTCACAGTATTTCCAATCTCACCCTCCATCGGAATAGGGGCAACGAAGAGGTTGGAGAAGGGGTGAGTTGAATCACGAACATCGAATATGAAGTAGGTTTTTCCATCAGCTTCAATACGGGGAGGTAGCGGGGCGAGATGTTCAAATGAAGGCTTCTCAAACATTGGCCATGGTGCCGAATGACCAACGTGATGGTACAACTTCTTCACAAACTTCAAATCGGAAACAAAGTCGCAACAGGGATTCGGCATGATAACGATAGCCAATCGGTTCGTCGGGAAAGGTGTGAATGGGCGTCCGAGAATGAGGGTATTTCAACACCCGGAGCTTCGTTTACGATAGGGTGGAGGCGACCCGCCTCCCGCATGATTGACTCCTCCCCAATGCACAAAGAAACTCAATCAATAATCAACAGTGATTTATCCGTGGATAACATTCAGGGTTCAAAAAGTCTCAACTTTCTGAGATGGTTACGGACGGTTGTGAGCACAGCTCCAATGACATTACGTCCAGGGAACCTTCCACTGGCACATTCATCGGGATCAATGCTGCCAGACGTCCACAGGTCCATATTGGGGGGTCCCGCAGCCACAAGGGGCTGCCAACCTGTGCGATTAAGCCTCGAGCGCACGCGAGGGTTCTGCCAGGCCTGAAGCGAAGAATGAAGAGTGCTCATGAAACTCATCCACTCACAGCCCCCATCCAACAAATTGCCATGGTCTTCATCTCAATCAATATCATCTCCTCATCGCTTTTGCTTCCAGCAACGTAGGGGGTAGGGTTGAATTCATCCGGACACGCCCACGAGTGAGCAACCATACCTTAAATGTTTTAAGTTTATCAATTTGAAAATAAACGTAAGCATGACTCACCATAACGTAGCGAATCGATCAGATCACCAATGGTTGGGTAGACAACATCGCAATACGTCACAGGCTCAGGAAAGTATCTCGAGAGATAGCAGATGCGGCTTACCGCGTTGTACACAACGGGGCGATGAGCAAACTCGCTCGGATGCAGTACGAGATTGTCAACCATGCCATTGAGAGGGATGAAATCTTTACTGAACTGTCTCATTGCAGCAGGGGTGCTCGAGCAGTTTTCAAGGTACAGGGTAACCTCATGACACGCATCAGATACATTGAAGTCGGGGAAGGTGCGCTCACCGCGCATGATGTCCGAACTTGGTTCGAATGAGGTTCGTAAGCTTCTGTAGCTGTAAGCAAATTGGGCCCCGGACGCCACGCCGGAAGTCGACGCGAAGCGGTCGTAAAGCACCAGGGGCGGAGCCTAATTAAAAGGAGAAGCCTTATCCGTAGGGGGAGCGGAAGGGGCGGAGTTTGCCCAAAGGCAGGGATCTTCCAATTCAGTCTGAACTTCCGCTCGTGAGGAGATGTCTACCCAGCAGCAGCTCTCGGCTCCCGTGCAATTCGCACCTCATAGCGTACCTCCTCCACCTCCCCCACCTCAATCTACCGTAACCATGGCTCCTCCCGCTGCAGCCCCCACCTCATTCGGACAGTTCAATTACGAGACGGACAAGATTACGGTACGCTAAACCATTCCATTCTCCATCAACGCGTTCTCATCCCATTCCAGGCTCCAATGCAGACTCAAACTGTTCAAGTGCCTCAGGTTCCAATGCCTGCTGCACCTGTCGTAGCTCCGCCAATAACCTCAGGCTCAGCACCAGTCAACCCTGCTCCCATTGTCTATGGATACCCGGACTGTGACCCTCACAGCCTCGGAAACAGATACAAGACCCTGGTACGTTTTTTCTGTTCTGCCTCCACATTTTCCAATCAATATTTTCAGACGAAGAATCAATACGCTACAGGCTTGCGCGGCGTGTTGCTGCTTTTGTGTAATAATTGCTTGATTAGATTTAAAGCTGATAAGGAACTCTGTCTGACTGCTGAATCTCATCAGAAGATTACGGTGATTTTATGCAATGATTGTGTACGGCGTAACAGATGGGCTCGTTTCGAATTCAAGCCGCTAACCTCGGGCTATGGACCGCAACCTCCTTCTATTCAAGCTGACCCAACTCCAACTCCCATGGAGCTTTCGTAATCATCCTACTGTAATATTTGAAATAATTTTCTTCCCTCCCTTTCTTCCTTGTGATACTGTAACATTTGAAATAATTTTCTTCCCACACTTTCTGCTCTTCACGAGCCACACCAGTAACTTCTCGTCCTAACCATACACACACTCACCACACCATATTCTAGCAAGATGATCATGCATTATTTATCACGAAATGTATTATTAATGATGATGATAATGATGATGATGATAAAGTAATGAAATTCCCGTCAGCATGCAGTTCCAGAGTTTGAAGAAGAAGAAGAAGAAAGGCAAAAGGGATGGAACGAACGAGATTCTTTTGATTATGATTAGATTCGGGGAAGTTGCTTAGGGGGACGACACATCCTCCATGAGGATGTCTTCGTAATCAACCAATTCGGCGAGCTGGGCAACTCGTCGTCCATCCTCGGCCTTGTCCTTGGAAGCCTGATGCAGATCGCGGGACATGATTCCGTAAATGAGGGCTCGTTTCTTGATTTCCGAAGAGACCCGACGGAACTCCCTCTTCTTGGCAGTACGGTTTCTCGCGACCATTGACTGCAAGAGGATAGAATGACTTTTCTGCTTCTTCCTCCGCTCAAGCGTTTCAATTCTATTCTTGCTCTCTCTCTCTCTCTCTCTCTCTCTCTCTCACTCGTTCACACACTCATGAAGAGTCATATGAAAAATAAAATGTTCTTACAGCAAGGGCCCGACGCAGGCGGCGGTTGTCATCGGTGAGCGCATCAATCTGCTTCTGCATCTCCTCCACCTTCAGCATCTGCCCAGCCAACAGTTCGTTGAACTGGTCCATCACGTTCTCCTGCAATCATTATAATTATTCTCAAATTTGTAACCTGTAATCGACTAAATCTTTTCATTCAAGTCAAAGAAGCAGGAATATCAAAGAAGGGTAATTCACACCTCGCAATCTCCAGCAGATTCCTTCTCCTCCTCCTCCTCCTCATCTTCGTCCTCGCCATCACTCTCCTCAGTATCTCCCTCATCACCGTCAGACTCGTAATCTTCTCCCTCCTCGTCGTCATCATCATCATCTTTGAAGAGCTCAGGAGATTCGACTTGTTCCACTTGACGATCTTGCAGCTCCTCAGGGGTGGGGGATGGAGCACTCGAGGGTAGGGCAGTGAAGTTGGCATTGGAAGCTAGCTTGAGGAGTTCGTCGTTTCCGTTCTGTCCCTTCTCTCCCTCTTCAGCTCCAAACGGATTGTGGGGAAAGGGGCTCATTCCCATCAGGTCCTCCTCAGAGAAACCCACCTCCACATCGTCCATCTGAAATCGGCATATTTCTCAATGCCTTCAATAAAGAAGAATGAATTATGTTATTCCATTTAAAAATAAGTACCTCAAAATCGAGGGGACAGCTCAGATCATTCAGGTAGCCCATCTACAATGTACTTCATGTTATTCAGCTTAGGCTTAGGTCCATTCTTCCATTGCAAAGATTCATTCCCACACGCTCTTTCAACTTTCAGCTTTTAATAATCAAAAGAGACACCCGAGTGACTTTTACTGCTCATTGAGCTGTTCATGCCCCCTGGAGTATGCAGCAGCCTCACTATAGTGTCATTTACTGCGAGCTGTTCATTCCCTGTGGGGAGGTGTCCGAAAGAGATAAAGGGACTTTGCGGCACGGACACTATAGTGCAGTTTACTGCCTATTGAGCTGTTCATTCCCTGTGGGGAGGTGCCCGAAAGGGGTAAAGGTGCTTTACAGCGGAGACACTATAGTGTCTTTCATTCCCTATGGGAGACGGTCTAATCAGTCCGTTCTACAGTATACCCAGCAAGAATCATGATATCTACCGTAATCCCTGCAACCTATTCTATGCACATTGAGTGAACGTACCAATTCAGTTTCCCCAACGACCTCCTCCTCCTCGTCAACCTCCATAGGTTCCTCCTCATCGTTCGGCGGAGAATGAGCGGGCTGAGATTATCAATTTAGAAATTGCATTACTGAAGAAAATGTCTATTCTAAACTGTGGGAAGGTATGCACCTGATACTGAGTGTAGGGAGGCACTGGACTACCCGTACGCTCCTCCTCCTCCGCCTCCGAAACCTTTGAACGTTTCGCAGTTGGAGGTCGGATCGAGTCAGCCTAAATGGGAAGCAAATAGAACTATTTAAATTCTAAAGTGTGGGAAATGAAGAGAGCAAAATGAAGACCTAACGCAAAAAGGGAAACCCACCTCAGGAGCAAACGAGACGGTGGAGGTGCGAGGGGCTTCGGTGGTGACAGCTTCAGATGCCGAGAGCTTGGAGCGCTTCGGTGCAGGAGGAAGGGCCTGGAGACGAGGCGCATAAGCAACGGAAGGAAACTTTGCTATTCAAGAATGACAATTATTCAAAATCATGACTCTGAGAAACATGAATGCAATTAGCGGGAAAATGAGCTCACCTGCGACTCGGAGGTGCTCGGTACGATGTTGAGCGCTGCCGCAGCAGCTGCAGCCTCAGCCATCGCCGCCAGAGCCTGTTCCGCTTCGGGCTGGTCGCGGGCGGTGAGTCGATTAGCCTGAGTTATTGCAGTCATTACAGCTTTCAAGAATGTGTTTCACAGGTTCCAAGTATGCATTTTACATCATCTACTCAATAAAGGGAAATGCATGATCAACCTCGCTCTCAGCGATGAAGTTGTTGTATTGCTCATCTTGCACACGCGTAGCTTCATCCTGCACACGTGCGGCTGCCCTGCGACGACGGGGACCAGCGGGCGCAGTACGAACCATAGTGTTACGATTCTGAAAAGATTGCTTTGCATGGACAAGCGCGCGCAAGGTATTCACAGAGACATCAGCCTAAACTATGGTGATGAGGTCCTAATCAAGGGGCAGTTTGACTACAGTCATACGGTAGGGGCCGACCTAAGATAACCCGCCCACCCAGCTCGCCACCTCACGAGGGAAAAGGACCGGAACTGAATGAGGTGTGAGAGGGCCGGAACCGAATGAAGTGTGAGGGGGGCGGGGCATCCGAGGAGGTGATCGGGGGAGGAGCTTCAGATGGCGGGAATTTAATCAATTTCAAACTGACTTACCTGCTGCACCGTTTCCCACTCATCTAAACCAAGTTGCCTCTTCCAGTGTTCAATCGCACGACTCATTTGAAACGACGACGACGACGACAGGCAGCACACTACCTATCACGGTCAATATTCACCAGGAACAATGAGCCAAGGTAAGCGAAAAGAGGGAAGAGGAGTTGAATTTCATCTTCCTCCCTCAGATCGATATCGATATGACTCGATCACAACCTACGAATTGAGCGAGAGATCGGCGCGCATGGAAGTGACGGGATTTCAGATGGTTCCAGATGCCGTCACACCGGATCACATACGACTAGCTGAAGCTCTTCAAGAGTTTCTAGACCTACTTTGTGCTAACCTACCCTCAGGCGTGCGGTACGCCCTCACCATTACCCATCGCAACATCCCCTTTACAAACGGAAACGTATTTGTTAATTACAATGAGCACACTTTCAAAGAAGGTGAAATCATTTCAGACGTCTTTACTAAATTGATGCAAAGTGGAAAGGCGATTACATACGGTGATAAGTTCAAAATTGAAATTGCGACCTACGACTTTTCATAATCAGTTCCAACTTAGGTTCTGAATTTTGTAATTCTTACAGTTTGGCCGACAACATAAAGATCAATTCCTTCCAGCTCTTGCACTAAGAACTCGCACAAATCACGTACACGAAACACTTGAACATCAGGACACAGCTCATCAAGAATGTTGGCCACTCTACCGAGGGACACATTTCCGAACATATCAATCAATAATTCAAGGAAGTTGGCTAGGCCTTTACGGGTAGAGACGTCATATTTGATCCTGTCCTCTGTCGAAACCATTGTCCTTTCGTCACCTTCGTTCGTCGGGGGCGGAGCTTCGGCCCGAGTAGGGAGAGGGAGGTGAGAGAGGTGGGAGGAGAGGAAGGTGAGAGAGGTAGGAGGAGCGAGAGAGCGTCGGTTTGTAGCGTCGTCCAACTGAGTCTGACTCCCTCACTCTCGCCTTTTATACGCTTCTCGGATGGTGATCAACGAGAACGGGCATTCCGGGATCTACTTCCAAAGCACTGTGAGTTTCTTTCATCATCAGCATCATCACACCTTTGCTCAATATCTCCGAAGCGTATGCCAACTAACCAAGTCTTTTCACCTTTAGCACCGCATTACCTTTCAAATTTGTTCTCTTTGTTCCAATCCGTTCTTTACCGCAGCGTCCTATTTCCAACCGCGTTTTAGATCGTGCTCACTCCAACATTTAAATTCCCGCGCATTTTGTCTTACTGTAGCTATTTGAATTTGGCGCGCATTTCATTCCAAACCCTGCACACCCTGAATTACTGTAGCTATTTGAATTTGGCGCGCATTACATTCCGAACCCTGCGCACCCTGAATTACTGTATCTATTTGAATTGGCGCGTACTCCATTCCGCACCACGCTTACCATGGATTACTGTAACACCTTTTCTACCATTCACTAACTTCTTTCTTTCATCCTTTCTTTCCTTCTTTTTATAACAATTGCAATTGCAGAAGTCTCATGAATGCATCGGAGCAATTGTCGTCGGAAAGAATCGCATCCGATTTGAACGTCTACAGGAAAAGTACAAACATCTCAATAGGCGTAATGGTCCAAAGATTGCCAAGGAGCCAAGCACCGATCCAGCAGATAGGGAATTGCTAATCTCTATTCATGACTTCCTAAGATACGTTAGTTGATCTCCCCCATTCTTTCAACATTTTCTTCCATCCTCAGGCAGGCAAGAAAAAATCAGTTGTCGATGAGGAAAGTAGGAAGTTACTAATCGAAGCAGGAATTAATCCAAACCTTTCATCATACGGAACAGAGCATTTCGATGCACTGCAGTCAGTTCTTGATCGATGGGAAATGCGAATAATCTATTTCGAGCGGGTTGGTTACACTTTCCATGCGTCATGCGTTAGTAATCTCACTGTAGGACTGTGGCCGGGTAGGAAGAATGCTTGAATGGGCGGGCAAGATTCCTCACAAATCTACCATTGCAATTGCGCATTACCGCGGAAAGTATGACCTTCTTCAATCTACACATTCACTATTCAAGAAACCGTTTTGCAATCGATGCTTGAAGGCCCAGAGTAAAACGATACACAGGTCAGAGGGTATTCGAGCAACGTTGGATTACTGTAATTATCGATTCAGATGTGCCTACACATGCCGTCTCTGTGGATCTCAGGATCTCGATGATTGTAATAATCCTGCTACACTCGCCACCATCGTTTGCGCAGGTCTGAACGCTTGGGACTAGGGAAGGTTGACCAAACACTGCGCCTTTACAGAGTGTAACGTTCATTTCACTTCTCGTTCCTGCTATGATCGGCACCTTGCCGGAAGCACAAACGGACTCGGTAATCGCTGCGGGAGAATCCGCGTATGCAGCAAGTGTGGTCGTACGTGGAATAAGGATTACACTCCGCAGCACGACTGTGAGCGAGGAAATTGGTTAGTTTCTCACGTTATCATTACATCTCACGCATCATCTCTTTATGTGCCAAAGATGCGTATCATATCATCGACCCGGGAAGATGTGTACATGGCAAGAAGTGACGGAGAAGAAGAAGAAGAAGGTTCGAGAGCAGCAGGCGAAGTGGAAGTTTGGAAGCTGGGATGTGTGAGTTTCACAGCTATGCTTCACACACTTCTCAACTTCGCCTTTTTCAGGGAAACTGTTCAAGCCCTGCCAGGGGATACGTTCACTGAACATTTTGTCAATCTACTTGTTCTTCGATGGACCTGCTTCGACTGCTACGGCAAGGCTGATTCTTATGATTGTGCAAACTGTGGAAGTGAACGGGAGGAAATCTTCAAATGGGAAACAAAGGGAAACGATCAGGAGAAGGTACGAAATGAAGTGATTTCAGGCTCAATGCTCCCTTGTTCTTTGCAGATCATTCGACGATTTCTGAAGTTCGTTCTCGAAGATCCTCGTATGCACAACCGCCTTCTGATTGCCCACAACGGGGCAAAGTACGACCATCATTTCTTAGTCGATGAATTAACTGCGATGGGAGTCAGAACACGATACACGGTGGACAGCACTGCAATCATTTCCATTCACACCGACGATCCTCGTTCAATCTACAACACGGTCACATTCAAGGATAGCTACAAGTGAGCATTACGCATCTACCCTTTCCGCACTGACATCTAATCCCTCTCAGATTGATTACATGTGCCCTCAGCGAGTTTCCCAAGACACTCGGTCTGACATGCGGAGAGAAGGGAGTCTTCCCCTGGAAGATGGTGAATTTCCGCTCAATTTTATCTTAAAATAATAATTACTCTGCAGAACAATCCGAAATTCTATGGTCACAAGCAGCGTGGTCTGCCGCCCAAGTGGTTCTACGGAGTGATGAGTGATAAAAAGTTGAAGGAGTACAAAGAGTTCAAGGCGGAGGTCGATGCGAATCCTGACTTTATTTTCGATTTTGACAAGTCTCTCGTGGAATATTGCCGGTGGGGGTTCAGTTTAATTTTCACACTAATCTGACCCAACTTCAGACAGGATGTGAGGGTGCTTCTTGATGGAGTAGTCAAGTTCGATCGACTTCTCACTGAGCTTACTGGCTGGTCTCCATTCGTCAATGTGAGTTCCGGAGGGGAATGAGATCCGTAGAATAGGCACGCGTGAGTCGAGCGGGATACTTTAGCGAGACGCGACTCTAGCCTCTGTTCAAAATCGCGTCTCATCTACTCTTTCTAATATCATCTTTTCAGTGCTGTACGCTTGCCTCGTTCACACTTTACGTTTTTCGATTTAACTACGCAAGGAGCGAGGACTACGTGTATTTGCCAGAGACAGGATGGGGCGGTGGGCATATTCGGCAGAGCGAAGTTGGATTAAAGGTTAGATAATTTCATTTGAAAGGGCGTTTCAAACATTTCATCTTTAGTGGCTACACTGGATTGAGGAGAAGTTGACATACCGTATCCAGCACGCAGGAAGAGTGGGAGGAGAGAGGGTCAGGTTTCATTCGGTGTGAGCGTGCAAAATTGTGCTCTTGCAGTGTCTAATGGCGGGAGGAAAGAGATATTTTGTTGATGGATACGATGAGAGCACGAATACGATATATGAATTCCTAGGATGCTAGTAAGTCATTTTCAGCGTCGTTCCACTCCTGAAACACACTCTTTTCAGTTGGCATGGATGCAGACGTTGCTACAAGGCCGGAGGCATTGAAATTAATCAGAATAACGGTTTCAAGATGTCGCAGCTAAGAGCAAATACAGAAGCTCGCCTAGATGCACTCAGAGCTGAAGGATTCAATGTCGTGTCCGTCTGGGAGTGTAACATCACTCGTCCCGAAGACCCGTCGGATGAGGAGATTATCAAGATGAAGAAGTTTTTCGAAACCTGTGATGTGAGTTAGCGTGATAAGTGCCGGGATCATAAGCAATCCTTTATCAGGTCGCTGCAATGCTAAGACTACGTCCCCGAGAACCGTTGGCGGGTGGAAGGTGCGAGACGTGGAGGTAATTTAAATAACCAGAACCGGGAAATAGTACTGCATAGAGAGCCGGAACCGGGAAATGGGTTCAGGTGGTGGTGTGGTGGTGAGCATACTGTAGGTGTGAGTGTGAGTGAGGTCGACGAGTGTATGGTGTGCATGGTGAGGGCGACGAGTGTGGGTTGGAATTTGACATTTTTTAAATCTTTTCAGGTATCATGCGACTGCGGAGGAGGGCGAAACCATACACTATCTGGATATCACCTCGCTTTACCCCTCTCAGGTTACTGTAATCACAATCATTCGTATCTTATCATTCATATCTTATCAATCGCTTGCAGATGTTCTTTAGGGAGTTCCCCGTAGGGGAACCCCAGATCAGGGATAGTTTCACTCCTGAGGAGGTCGCTACACTCCCATTCCGTGGTTTCATCAAGGCAGCCATTCTTCCTCCCAAGCGACTTCTGAAACCCGTCCTACCGTACCGTTGTCAGAATAGACTCCTGTTTCCGACTTGCGGGAAATGTGCCCGAGAGCAGAACAAGGATGAATGCAGGCACACTGACGATGAACGAAAGCTTGTCAGTTCATTTCCACAATCTCGAATTTTAAAAATCTCATTGAGAAAAATTGAGGTGAGACACTGTTCAGGTGTCGAGCTGGACAGATATTGAAGTGAAAAAGAGTATCTCGCTCGGATACCGTGTGATCGAGCTGTATGAAGTGTGGAATTGGCCTGCAAATCAATGGAAGAAGGATGTGTATTCGGATTATATTAGGTTGTTCTACAAGATAAAGGTTTGCTGAATTTGAAATATAAATGTCACCTACTCACAACTGCAGCTGCATGATGATGATGGGCGCTCTTTCAGTTGTGCGCATCCGGGTGGCCCGATCATCTCGAGAGTACCGCTGAGCGGGAGGAGTATCTACAATGGCATCGAGATAACATGGGAATGACCATCGAATACGATGAGATTGTTGAAAACAAATCACTTCGTTTCGTGAGCAAGTTGATTCTCAATTCACTCTGGGTTCGTAATTATCACTTACCGTAATCACTGTAGACTTACCGTAACCTGAATTGAAAAAATTGCAGAACTCTAACCAGAGAACTAAATTTGAATGTGAGAAAATGTGTGCTCTCATTGCAGGGCAAGATGGCTCAGCGCGATATTCAGCGAACTAAGGAAATTTTGGATGCGAAGGAGCACGCTGAACTCCTGCTCGACACCTCTCGCGAGACGCTTCTGTGGAGAGGAATTCATGACAAGTTCTACGTGGTGCACAAGCAGATCAACGAGGAGCGCCACTCATCACGCTACGCATCCCTTTCCCATTCCTCATTTGTTTGTGCGTACGGTAGGCTGCAGCTGTACGAGTTGATGGAGAAAGTTGGCGAGCGACTTCTGTATAATGATACTGACTCCCTGATATTCAAGTGCGAGAAGGGAGATCAGAATCCGCTCGCTCATCTGGTCACCGGATACCTGGGTCAGCTGACTTCTGAGGTGCCCGAGGGCAAGCGAATCAAGGAGGTGATCCTCAACGCACCCAAGAGCTACAGTATCCGCTATGCCGACGGCACTCAGGACTTCAAGAGCAAGGGAATCCAGCAAACCGAAGCTACGACCGCCCTCACCTTTGAGAATCTCCAGAAGATTGTCAAGAGCAACTTTGATGGAGAACCAATAACCATGAAACTACCCCAATCGACAATCGCCCGCCCCGACCTGGGAAGAATCGAAACCCGTGACTTTGAGAAGATCCTTCGTCACGCAAACTACAAGACGGCTGTGGAAGGAGATACCATTGACACTGCAGTCAATCGCCCATTCGGCTACTTCTAATTCCCTGCATGATGACGACGATTATTTAATCTGGAATGAACCACTTTATTTATTTCTCACAAACAACTTGCAATAAACGTTATGAATTATTTCTCAATCAATCAATCCTTTAGAGATCGATCGATAACAACAACAACAAACAAAAGGTGTGGTAAGTCTATTAGCTTAGCTTAGCTTAGCCTCAGGCTTAGGCTTAGGCTACGGGGCGGGGAAGGCAAAATGTAACAACATTTAACAAGAGTAAACAACCGGGAATGACAATTCACTTTTTACATACTTACAATCACGTTTCACGCGTGCGCGCGCAAATTGAGGCTATTGCCCCTTTTGAGTTTCGCAAAAAAGCGGGTGTGTGCACGAGAAAAGTAAGCATGAAACGTGATTGTAAGTAACGCGAAAAGCTGGGGAGAAAACATGAAGGTTAAGCACCCACTGTCACACAACCACTACTGCTCATCCACTTGCTCCTCCACTCGCTCAATGCACGCCGACGCCGTCGTAGACGATGAGCTCGCTCGCGTGCGGGGAATTCCCGACTCCACCTCGTCGATGGCAGGCTTGCTGCTGCGGCTGCAGCAGCAGCAGCACTTCTTGTAGATGGCCTGATGACGTTTATATATTAGGAAACGAGTAGGTAATACGTGCGAGGAAGGGTAAAATGAGTGATTATTTTAAATAAACTAACGATGATAAGGAGGAAGAGGCAGAGAAGGACTGCGAGACCGGCGACACCGGCGAGCAGGAGCTGGGGCGTGCCCCCGGAAGATGCCTCAGCTGCCTCAACCCTCGATCGTCGCATCGCGTCGCTCACTGAAGAAGAAGAAGAAGCAGCAACTAAGCCTAAGCCTAAGCCTAAGCCTAAGCGAGAATAACAACTAACCGCAGTGAGAGATGTTCTTCGGCTTGAAGAAGCCCGTCAAGCATCGGCAGCGAGCCAGCGCAGCGTCAAAGTAGGCGTTAGCCGGGCACCGTACGGCGGCCATCGACTGCAATGCAATTTGATTTAGAAACACGGCCGAAAACAGGTCAAAACAAGGTAAATGAGCGAGAAAAACATGGCAGGTGCAGAATTGCCGCATCCGGCTTGGGTAAAACTACAGTAATTCATCTTTGACCATCGTGGACTGATTTCATTTTTCTTTTTCATTTTCTTTTATTTATTTCGAGTGATTTTTATTTTATAGTGATAATCGATCAAACCGCCCGACCTCCTAGGGGGTTCCTAGGGTAGGGACCTAGCTTCCTAGGGGCCTAGGGGAAGAGTTTTTATCATTCAAGCTTTGCAGGTTTTGCCTGCCCCCCTTCCTTTCACCCTTGCTCCCTCCCTCCCTCCCTCCCTTTCACCCACCCACCCATCCTTACCCGAGAAGAGGTGTGTGCAGCGGGTAATCATCAGTCATTCTTCCTCTGTGCACTCGTGCTGAGCGGTTATGTTCAAGATAGATGCAGACTCGGGCAAGGCTATTCCGCCCGAAATTGATTATTTCACACGTGCACTGACGAGCGTGGGCATTGAAAGTAGTCGAGTTGTGGAGGTTTCTACGAGCAACAGCGTGAGCACGGTACCGTATGAGATACGCATCAATAACAGTCGAAATTTTCTCGATCTCCAAAGGTCAAATCTGCTGGTGAGATGTTCGGTGCGTGATTTGGAAGGAAATCGAAGGGCTGTTCAGAATATTGATTATGCACCCATCAACCTTATCGGTCAAACAATGTTCAGGCAGGTACAAATTTTCATCTCGGGGCAGCAGGTTTTCGATTCAGGAGTACTGTACCCGTACCGATGCTACATGCAGGGTGTGCTGGGGCACTCGAAAGACTACAAGGAAACCACGCTCGCACTCGCAGGCTACAGCAAGGATGCTGACCCTGCGGATCACGATGATCCTGCGTACCTTGCGCGTTGTCGTCGAGCCGACGGAGGCACAACGCTCGAGTTCATCGCACCCATCTGCGCCGATCTCTTCCAGCAACCAAGAGCGCTATTGCCATATCTTGATTTCAAAATGGTACTCTTTCCCGCTTCGGATGCATTCAGAATCGAGCAAAGAACGGGTGAACTGCTCGCCTATCAGCTGGTCATTGAGGACCTGGTGTTCCTATCCCGTCAGATCACCTGTCACGACAGTACGATGCTCGCAATCGATGCTATGCTTCGTGAGCATCGTCTCATCACTTACCAGCTGAACAGTGTGGTGATGCGAAGTTATCATATCAGTCAGGGCAGGCTTCATGCCCCCGAGCACAAGCTATTCACTTCTGGAGTCCCACGCAGGATCGTGTGCGGATTGGTCGCTTCGGAAAACTTTAACGGAAGCACCCGCACGAACCCCTTCGATTTCCGTCCCTTCAGCGTCGCTGAGATTTTTCTCGATATGGGAAGTGAGACGCTGCCCCTTCGATCATGGAACATGAACTGGACTGCAAACAATTGCGCCCGACCCTACCTCGCCCTTCAGGACACGCTAGGTTTCACGAAAAGTGGTGAGAGCAATGGAATCACCTTCTCAAACTTCAAGCGCGGCTACACCTTCTTCGCCTTTGACATTTCGCCCTCCTCCCACGATACGGATACCCGTGATCTGCTCAAACTCGGTGAGACTTGCCTCAGAATTCGATTCAGCGACCCGTGTCCCGCGGGCGGTCTGTACCTGGTTTGCCTCTCAGAGTTTAGCTCGGAAATGAGCATCAACGCTGAACGGGTTCCCGTGGTGGATAGCATCGTGTAATCAACCTTATTGTTCATTCATTCATTCATTAATTTTATCAAACAATTGTACAATTAAATTGCGTGAATGTCCGAATCGTTGACCCAACTGTTGAATTCGTCCGAATAGCCCAGCCACTTGACAAAGTGTCGGGTTTTTCCTCGATACTTTTGGGTTTTCAGTATCTTTTCAACTTTGTAAACCTGATCACGATTCCTACTTTTGACCAGCTCCTCATTGTAGAAGCTGCCTTCGATTGGTTGTCCGTTGAGATCCTTGAGTTGATAATAAACTGGTTTGTGTGAGTTCTTCACAGCGCTTACCACGAAGAGTTCCTGCGTGAAATTTGGCAGGTAAGATTTATCAAACTGCCTACGGTACTTGAGCAGTCGAACCGTATCTCCAACCTTGAATTTGCACTTGTCCTGCTGTCGTTTGGGCATCAGCTTCCGCTCATCCTGCAGGTCACCCGGTCCGATCGATGCAGGCGTGCGGCCTAACGTTCGATTCACCGAATGGTTGATTCCATCGACGATTTTGGGCAGCTTATCAATCCATCGAAAGGTGTTTGCGTGCGTGAGCGCCTTGAATAATCGATTTTTAATCGTTCTTATGCCACGTTCTGCGAGGGATGCTTTGATCTCAGATTTCGTTGAATAGTGATTGATATTGCGATCAGCAAAGTATTTCTTCATACGGTTTGCGTAGAACTCCATTCCCAAGTCGGTCACCAGTGCAGAGGGCAGCCATCCGTTATCAGAACTGAAAATTTTATCGAATGCTGCTTCCATATCCGGAGCGGTCTTACTCTTGACAGGTTCGGCCCAAAATCTACGGGAATAACAATCCACAATGATAAGAAAATAACGATAATTACTATTGTACTTTGCTAGCGATTGCATGTCAGCCAAATCCCCGTGTACAATGTGCTTTAAACCGGGTGAATGAATGGCTCGGCGAGCAAACTTTTTGCGATAGTTTTTGTGTAGTGTGTAAACTTCCTGCTCCTGAAGCCATTCATGCGCGTCGGATACGGGCACGCCCGCTTTGGCTGCAACACGTTGTACAGAGGAAAAGGCTGTGGGATTATCGAGATTGAAATATGCATCTTCCAACTTTGAAACTTTACTAGAGCTTAGAGCCATGATTTCACACGCAACCTTCCGCCACCGAGTTGCTGCTTCTTACTGATCGATTCTCCGGGTGCGCGTGGTAGAGTGTCGCGAGGTGTGGTCCGTTTGCGAGTTGCAAGAGTCCGAATAGCCTGTAGTGGTCGGGGCGGGCGAACGAGCGGTGCATCGAGG
>LS500776.1:15569-31237 GCA_900490845.1 Pristionchus japonicus | reverse complement strand
GAGCGCGGTTCCAGGCCTAAAATTTGATGCCGATCACGCCTGTAAACTTTATTTTTTATCATTTTCAAAAATAATTTTGTTACAAAATGTAACTTTTCAATGTTTCATTTGGATGAGGCGAGACCCACATAGGAAGGACGGGCGTGAGGAGGAGATTCCAAAAATATTTTTTTCAGAATTTTAAAAGATGTACTTTTAGAATGTTACAAAATAAAGTGACGTGAAAACGTGATTCTCGTCCTTGTTTACTCCCTTCCTTGACCCCGCCAGCCTCTCCTCCCCTCGTCTCTCAGGAGGGAAGAGCCGATAGAGCGTGCGAAAGTGAGAGAGCACAGAGAGGAAGAGGGTAGATCAAAGGGAGAGAGAGGCGGGGAAGGAGTAAACAAGGACGAGAATCACGCTTTCAGGTCACTTTATTTTGTAACATTCTAAAAGTACATCTTTTAAAGGGACCTGGCACTCAAAACGAAGTGATTTTTTAGAAAAAAGAGAAAATTCGTGCAAGTAAAACTAAAAAAAAAATATATTTTTACGATTTTTTTGAACGAAGTTATGATTTTTCAAAGATTTCATACCGAGCTCGAAACCGGGCGCTACTGTGTTTAGCGGCGCTAAACACAGTATCGCCCGGTTTTCGGGCAAAAGCCGCAACTTTGAAAAATCATAACTTCTTTCAAAAAAATCGTAAAAATATAATTTTTTTTTAGTTTTTCTCGCACGAATTTTCTCGTTTTTCTAAAAATCACTTCGTTTTGAGTGCCAGGTCCCTTTAAAATTCTGAAAAAAATATTTTTGGAATCTCCTCCTCACGCCCGTCCTTCCTATGTGGGTCTCGCCTCATCCAAATGAAACATTGAAAAGTTACATTTTGTAACAAAATTATTTTTGAAAATGATAAAAAATAAAGTTTACAGGCGTGATCGGCATCAAATTTTAGGCCTGGAACCGCGCTCGCTTAATTTTAGCGGTTCAGAGGAAGGCGCTATAGACGAGATTCAGTTTTCGACGCGACGCCGTCTGAAGCCAACGATGGTCCAAAATGCAAAATGAAAGTTACCATCGTCTTCAGGACCGTCGAGAACCCCGAAACTCACAGTTTGACCGAATCGACCATTTTGGGCTGTGACAGAACATTAAAGATTTGCCCGATTCTTATGCGAACGGGCTCATAGTGGTCTCTGTGAGTAATATCACGCTTGTCACGAGAGAATCGAGCTGACCATGGGGATAGAGCGAGAATCATGAAATGAGTTAGCATCAGTTTTAGACACCTCTAGGCATGTCCTAGCATCCCTCAAAGTCCCATTATGCCAGGATCATTCTGGGGCTCCATGCACCGGGTCGCTTCCATGGATTTCCAACTTTGATCGCGATTATCTCGCTTCTTTTACATTTTTGAGAAAAAATGTTCTAAGTATGACCCCCGCTCTTTTTCCGAGCTCTTTCGATTGCCCTCGCTCGCACCATTCATCTATGTTTCATTCCATTCCGCGCAAAATGGAGTGCGCGGTGCGGTATGAAATAAGTTCAAATGATCATGATTCTTTCGAGGGGGGAAACATAACGTCTCCACCAACGTATATTTTTCGTTAGGTATTCATTCAAAAGAGCACGAAAAACACAATCACCCAGAGAAAGCAGAGCACGCCCTTATCCTAAATTTTTGAGTTATGCCTCCTTGAATGTAGCACTATTCCGAGCCAATATTTTGACTTCTACTTTGTTCAGATCGAAAGAGCTCGGAAAAAGAGCGGGGGTCATACTTAGAACATTTTTTCTCAAAAATGTACCAGAAGCGAGATAATCGCGATCAAAGTTGGAGATCCATGGAAGCGACCCGGTGCATGGAACCCCAGAATGATCCTGGCACAATGGGACTTTGAGGGATGCTAGGACATGCCTAGAGGTGTCTAAAACTGATGCTAACTCATTTCATGATTCTCGCTTCATTCCCAAGAATTGTCATTCTAGCTCGAGTCTCTCGTGACAAGCGTGATATTTGTTTGCATCCTCAATCAGTTTCATTTAAAGGAGTTCAATAAAACAGTTCAGGAACCGCTTGAAAAGCTCTACAAGATGCCGCACAGCACTCTCCGACTTGTCAGTCATCATCCTTTACGACAGCAGCAACAATCCCGGATCAAAAAAAATTTCGGCAGACTACCCATCAATTGGTGCAAGCTGTGCCAATAGTGATCGTTTGTGACGTCCATTGTACAGGAGAGAGATATCAACCATACTCAGAAAAATTCAGAAAAAAACGATATCTGTTATTATTGTATCAATTGTGAAAAATAGCCGATCTCTTGCTCACCGAAGCCTTTTCCCTAGCCTTTTCCCCATGTGTCAATTGTGATTTGTTTTGAAATAAAGATTTGGCTTTCTTCTCGAAGAGCTATCACACAGATTTCTCGCCAAAACCGTAAGCTGGACCTTTTTTCTCTCTCCTTCGGGCATGAAATAGACCAAAGACGATAGATAAGATTGCACGTCAATCAACTCTTTCTTCAGCCTCTCAACAGTCCTGTCAAACAAGATTGCAGCAACAACAAAGTCAACCCTGTCAATCACCTTATCTGCCCGATCTGTGTTTTCCATCTTCATTTAGGTCTCTTTCCTTTCTTTTTCTGTTTTCACGCTGCGTTTCATAACTTTACTGACTTTTCCCAATTGCAGATTCTCCGATCTACACTCGGAGATTTACCTTCTTCTGGAGTTTCAAGTTTTGCAAGCCTCGAAAATCTGCCGAGTGATGGAGTTTGTAATGGCGAAAACTAACCGAAGTATCAATCAAAAGGTATATGTAGACAAGTATCCACTTATCCTTTTTTCATGTGATCGCAATGTCGGGTATGTCGGGTATGTCGGGTATTAAGATATTGAAGGGAGTGAATCTGCGTGCAGTCATCTCGGATCGAATCACAGTTCCAGTCTGCTTTAACAACATAGAAGTGACGTTCGAATCCGGAACTCATCAAACCGGAATTAGCCATTGTTTGTGCTAGGCGGAATGCTAGGTTCTGATGTTCTGAAGAGAGATTTTTGACGAGATAATGTGAGAAGATACATGCAGAAGCGCACTGAGAGAACATGTTACCACTCGGGACTTGTATATGATAAAGATTTCGCATACGAAACGATCGAAACACGAAGAAATCCTTTCCTTTCCTTTGGGTCCTTTGGGCATTACAATTCGAATAGAAAACAAAGACGAAAGATATGAGTGCCTGTCAATCAACTCGCCTTTCTACCTTTCAACAGTCGTCTCTAAGAAAATACCTGTCAACCAAAACGCTCATCTTCTTGGTGCATAATTATTTCTATATTCCTTTTTTGTTTGGCTTCCTTCCTCACTGTGACTTATTTTAAGAGTCGTATTGTCTTGTACTGCCTCACTGTGTTTCACCTAACTTAACGAACCAACAAAGAGAGACTATCGATCGGCTCGATGAATAATCAAAACTACTGTACTCTAACGAGACACCCGAGCATGAGAAGGTCAATGGGAATACCGTTCGGCTCTCTCGATCAATACGAGTTATTCGCACTCGATGTAGCGAATAGCATCGTGAAGACCATGAAAGCTCATGAACGGCAATGGGAGAGGGAAGGAAGGTAGAGATGGGAAAATAGTTCTCGGTCATTATCCCAACACTTCCTACTGCAACCACACCTTGATTATCGTAGCCCTGTTGTGCCTGGACCATGACAACCGTAGCATATTGAATCCTTATCCTTGGCTACCGTAGCCAAATGACCTCTACCCTGGCTACGGCACCCATACTGTAACCCTACATTAGTTACCGTACCCCTAATGCACCGCTACTCTGGCTACCGCGGCCCTAATGTGCCCCGAACCTGGCTTCCGAACCGCTACGGACGCATTTTAATTCTAAACGCTTCGACGTCTACTGTGAGGCATGTGAATGACAGAGAAGGTATTTAGAACACTAGCCCAAAAGGCGCGAAAATCGCGGAGAAATGGAGAAATTCAACAGAAACAGGTCAGCACGAAGGATTGAGGAGAAAATGACGAAGTCGCGATAGGAAGAGGTGAGGAAGGGTAGAGCGGGAGAGGAGCGCGCAAGGAGGAAAGGAAAATAAATAAATAAATAATATAAAGTCGGCCGATCGAAATAAAGTCGAAAATAAAGTCCTCCTCTCGGGAGCCAAAGAGACTACGGTAATTTCTCGCGCATCGACTTTTATGTGATCGTTATGTTCCATTTTCCCGCTCTGGTTGCGCATTGTCCACTCATTGTTCAAGCCGTTTTTCTGTGTAAATTCCTTCCCAATCAGGTGCCCTCAATGCCTCTGGAGTTGGGCGCGCTGGCTGCGGCTTATAAGCCGATCAAGAACAAGTGGGTGCTCGGGATTTTCTTTTTCAATGTTTTTGAAATACAGCCTTCTCGTTCTGGTTGAGCTGTTTTGTGACCAAATTCATGCTTTTCTGGATTATGATTACGTGTTTCTCAATCAATTCCTCGCAGTGACGCTGACCCGAGTCGGCGCTACTCGTGTTCGCTCTGCCCGTATGCGACTCGCACGGAAAAGACGATCAGGGAGCACATCGAGATGGGCCACACGACACTCAAGCCGTTCAAGTGAGTTTTTCATACATTTTTTTCGCGCTTCCTGTACACTAACGCGATAGCATTCGCCTCATATCGTTGTAAATTTAATATTAACGCTCGCGCAATGTTCAGATGCCCTCATTGCACTTACTCTGCCAGGTGCGAGACAAACCTTCTCGGTCATTTGAAGGTGTGTTGTTTGTCAATTATCAATATTTATAATTTACTAATCAACTTTAATTCAGCTGCACAGCAGCACCGACGCCCAAGTGTCTGGCGCAGTCGCGCCCGCGAGGTTTGTAGTTCATTTACATGATTCATTAGCTGTTATGATCCTAATGTCAATTAATTATGATGTTTCAGTGCAGAGCCAGAGCGCGAAATGCCTCGTCCGACGCGCCGTCCGCTATCTAACATCAGTGAGCTAATTAATTGGCTAATTAACTAATTAATTATCTAATTAACTAATTAATCAACTAATTTGAGGCAACGACCGTCGTTCCAGTGCCGTGGCAGTCGTGCCTGCGCGCAGTGCATCGGTTTGTTCACTGTATTTATTATATTCGTCAAAAATTCCAAACGAGTACTCGCTTTAGATGCGAGCAGTCGGCAGTATTGATTCGTTTTTGAAATGGAGAAACGTGGTGGTCAGGTCCGAAAGCGATTCGTGTTCCATGGGTGTTTTAGATAACTGGATGCTAGCCGTTGGCAATTTGTGTGCAATCATCTTTTTAAAATAAATATTATTGATATTATATAATTACTTTAATAAACTAATTCCAGTTCCACCACCCGCCGCAGCGTCGCGCGAGCTCTGCGGCAGCTGCTGCAGCAGCTCAGTTCTCGGCCGAGAAGAGGGAGGAGGTGAAGACGGAAGGAGAGAAGGAGAAGAGGTGCGCGATCAAGTTGTGTGATGTATCTCGCAGATGGTATAATGACGGTAGTAAAGGGTCGTTGATAGGTAGTATACAGAACGCAGAACGCGTGAACGCGCTCGAGGTTGATTCGTGTTTCACGACGATGTTAGATAGCTAGAGTTTTGTATGGCGTGATTTCTTCCTCATGACAGCGGCTCAAAAATCAATAAATCCTCCCAGGAGCGAGTCTCTCCCCGCCGATTCCACTGCATCCGCTGTCAAGAGAAGGAGAAGCAGCCGGACAGAGAAGAAGCAAGGGAAGGAAACGGTAGGTATCGATTCTTATCTTTTAGTTTTTTATCTTAGTTTTTTAAATGTTATTAATTAAATTTATTATTCAGACTTCCGAACTGAGCAGGAAAAGGAGCAAGGAGAAGGAAGGGAAGGATGGAGAGAAGATTGAGAAGGAGGATGAGGCGGAGATTGAGGTATTTTTACTCGATTTTATATTTTATTATTTATATTTAATTAAGTATAATATATTCCAGACGCCCTCCATCGGCCGTAGACTGAGTAGTGGGAGGATGGGCGACGGGAATCTGGAGGGGTCCGCTGATGAAGAGGAGGAGAAGGAAGAGAAGGTAGGCTCGTTTGAGGCTTCACAACTCTTACTTATTCAACTTTACCTGATTGATTATGATTTTGGTCCTTTGGACGTTGAATTGAACAAATTCCAAACATTTCCAGTCGAAAGGAATCAGCAGCGTGAGGAGGGAGGAAGAAGTGAAGAATGAAGAAGAGCCTCAACCAGCGGAGACGAGGGAAGTCAAGGTATGTTCTCGTTTAGTGCCTCTGATAATTGAGGTTTCACGATTCGCATTAATCACTGTGCTGTTGGTCGTGTTTGATAGTTCAAGGGCTTTTTTGTAACCAAACTAATCTGTCTAATCTGTCTCTGTTCCGTAATGACATCCGCGAGTTATTTAGTACCTTGAAGTTCCGTGTCCGTCGTTATGAAAACGGTATGAAACCAGTATTTCCAGCGTCGCGGCCGCAAGAATGCTGATGAGAAGAGGGAGGAGGTGAAGGAGGAGAAGGTTGGTTAGATTTTCGCCTTCTTCTTATATTAGACTTTTGTTATTCTCATCTGATGAATTGTAAGGGCTACTGCTAGAAACTTTACTTTTGGTAGTGTTCACTAATTGGTTTCGGTTTCACCGTCATCTCGTATCCATGTTTCATTGGTCGTGTTTGATTCTTCGGAGACTCCGATTATGAAATATTTTGCATTCAGCGTCCAATCCGCCAAGTGAGAGCCTCTGCGGGGAAGAGCGCTGAGGAGAAGGAAGAAGTCAAGGCAGAAGAGAAGGAGGAAGAGGTTGGTTGACGATTCACGACTTCCTCTTGTATACCTTCAGTTGTTTGTCTTCGATTAATCTCCACCTGATTCCTACAAAAATTTCACATCTTTTCGAGCTGATAGCTTCAGGCTTCAACCTTACTTCATATTGATCTTCCGTTGAGCAAGTGTGATTATTCGGCTTTTCCTGCTTAAAAACAGTGTATTCAGCGTCCGATCCGCCAGGCGAGAGTCTCTGCTGGGAAGAAGATCAAGGAGGAGAAGGAAGGAGCAGTCGAGGAGGGCAGGTACGGTATTGATTGGGATTGATCAGAGTTACGGTACCTAGTTATCGATTAAACCCTCACTACGGTATTTCAGGATTCGCGCGTCGGAACCGAGAAAGTGCAGGAAGAGCAGTGTGGAGGAGACGGAGGGAGAGACGCCAAAGAAGAAGGTACGGTGTCGATCTTTGATCTTTGCCCTTTGATCGGCATTTGTAGTACTGAAAGAAGGTTGTTTTCCATTTGCTAGTCCGTGATTTCCCCGGCAGTTGTTCTTGCTTGTGAGCTTGAGTTTCACGTGTACTACTCGTTTTGGAATAAGTGGGAAGTGATAATCGTGTGATATTTTTCTGTGGAAAACTCAATTAGATCAGAAACTCTGGTTATCACTTCGAGCTGTGAAATCTAGTCTGTAATTTTGCAGCGCGGCCGTCCCTCATTCGCCGAGTTGGAGCAGCGAGCGAGGAGAGAGGCTGAGAAGGGGAATACGGTAAGGGGGCATTGATTGATTGGATTCTTGATTAGAGTAGGTTGTGTCTATTGTCAGCCCCCTTGTAAGGTTGGGTTTCATAAGTGCTGTAAGAACGAAATGAATGGCGTCGGGTGATGTTTTCTTCTTACTTTATCTAACACACAATCCAATTCACGGAAAGTCGATGTATTGATTGATTGAGTACGGTAGCATATCGATCGATTCCAGGTTACGGTAGAGCCGAAGGTGGAGGCGGATCAGCCTGTCCAGAAGAAGAAGAAGGAAGAGAAGGAGGAGAAGGTGGCTCAACCAGTCGAAGGAGAGGAGAAAGTGAAAAAGGAAGAGGATGAGATACAGGTGAGACTTATGTTGCATAATTCCTTTATGATCTCACCCCCATTCTCTCAATGATGCCACGTTGACAATGTCCGCAACAAAATAAACAATTTATTTATTAGAGGTTGTTATGATTAATTGGAGCCCACTCATTAGCGACTTGCATATTTCGTGCCTCAGCTTCATTATTAGAGCGTACCTGTCCTTTCCTTGGAATGCGTGCTGCGACCAAGAATTAATAATAACAACATCTAATGCTTCTTTCGCAATAAATACGTTAATTATTGCTATTAATTAGTTATTTTATTAATTAATTAATTAACTAATTAAGGACTTCTCCTCCCTCGACGCGGCCATCGCCGAGGCGGAGGCGAATGCGGCCAGGGAGAGAACGAGACCGGTGATGCCGTTGGGGAAGAGGGAGAAGATGATTGAGAAGGCGGAGAATGGAGGGGAGGAGACAGGTACGGAACTTGTATCGGTTAGTTTGCAATATTGATAGCAAAAGTAGAGGGTAGTGTAAAAGGAGAGAGAGAGAAGGCAAGACCGGTGATGCCGTTGGGGAAGAAGGAGAAGATGGAGGAGGAGAAAGGTACGACAGTTAGCTGTTTCTACTGGATTGGGATGAAATTCGATTAATTGGGTAGGAAGGACAGCGTGTGGTAGAACGAGACCGGTGATGCCTGTGAATGTGAAGAAGGGAATGGAGAACGAGGTGGGGGAACAGTAGGGGGAGGCAGGTATGGTAGATTGGGCGCGTAGAGATAGGGCGAAACCGGTGATGCCGTTGATGAAAAGGGATAAGATGGAGGATGAGAAAGGTACGATAGCGCTGACGGGATACGGTGGGACTGTTCTAATTGTAGAGTTGTGCAATGATAGGGCCTTATTAACGAGTGAGAGAAAAAGAAAAAAAACATGAGCTATTGGGAAGTTTCGTGAATTGGGCTGATGGGTTTGTGTTTCATAGCCTCGGGATAGGCACCAACTTCCCATGGCAGACAGTTGTGATTACACTCCAATGCAAAAAATATCAAACTACCCGAGTTGCGAAGAGAATGTGATCCATGTTTCGCAGCATTCTCATAATACTGAGTTTGCAATGACATCAATTAATACGTGGATGTCCATCCAAATAAAAGCAATAACTGAGATTGAATGCATTTCCCAATCGATATCTCCATCCACCGTAACCTCTCTTCCCCTCAGGACCCTCCGCCCGCAAGCGTGTCCACTTCGCTCCTCTGCCCGAGAAGCACCACGCAACTCGAATGCCCGCCAAGAGAAGGAAGAAGGAAGGAGAGAGGGAAGGAGACGCCATGAGAAGCAGTGCGACCAAAGTGGCCAGAGGTACGGTAGGATACCGTAACAGGTATATGATGGGACTTCCTAGGAAGAAAGAGCGCTGATCGCGGTTCGAAGATCGAACATTTGGTTGCACTGCTAATCTATGTTGCACGAAGCATTCTAAGGCGTTGACGCTCGGTTGAGAATGGTGGATAGAGTTCGAAATACGGGTAATCGTCTCTTCATTTCACATACTCTCTCGTCTTTCTGACCGGTGAGAGAGTGTGTGAAATGAAGAGACGATTACCCGTATTTTGAACTCTAATGGTGGATGAGCGTTATCTGGGTTAAAATAAATCGAAGTATTGTGGTTTGAGAGCATTTTGCACATTCCCTTGAATGATTGTTTTGGCGACAGTGATCTGTGTTTCGAAATGCATTGTTATGCCGGGATAGATAGTAACAAGCGATACTGCCTGGTTCGCTGGCTGTAAATATTAAAAAAGCTTTCAAATATTTTCCTCGTCAGATTTCACGTCGTTCTTCTCCTCCTTCGACACTCCTACCTCCGCCCGATCGATTTCCTCCCCCGACAGAAGTGGAAGAAGAGCAACGATTATTGAAGCGATGAAGGCAAGGGCCAGTCAGGTACGGTAGAGATACGTTGGGGGGGTACTGTAGTAGTACGATATTGATGACACGCGCCAGGTAGTATGGAAGAAACGGAAAGGTGGAGGGAGCGGTAGTCGGTAGAGTGTAATTTCGGCGACGATATGGGCCAGTGAACGTTGTGTTTCATCGTTCAATCTTAGGCATTGAGTGCTATCGTCTAGCGATTCTGTTAGCGTTCCCATTCGCCAAAAACATCTTTGATAATATCCTGCACGGTAGTACAGGCTACTGAGGCGATAGTCAGAGAGGGTGGCTCGAGGATGGCTACGGTACTAATCGATAATCAGGATACGGTACTAATCGATAATCTTCTCTCTATTTTCAGCTAGAGCAGCAGGGAGACGAGGAGATGGCGGAGGAGGAGAAGGAAAGGAAGGACAAGAAGGAGATCAGACTGTCACTTTGTGGTGAGTGAGAAGGAAGAATAAGAGGATTGTTGATTCGGTGAGACTAGATGAGGTGTTCAGTTTGGGAGAACGTTTGGCATAGGTGAGTTCGCGTACTATTGGTGAGACAAGAGGATCGAGCCTGAAGTTTGAATGATACTTCTAGTTTCTTGCATCTAACAAAATTATTTTCTTTGTGAAAATGGGCGAAAAGTGGGTTGGTGGCCTTGCGTTCTTACTGCTCATGATAATGCCCTATGATGGAGTGGATCTAGTATGAACTTGGAGTTCGCTTTTCATAATAACTCAAATTTGTCAGTGACGCCCTTCGAATCTCCCAAGAAGCCTCTGGTCGACGAGTTTGCGTGTGATGATGAAATGGAGAAGAGAAGGAGTACGGTAGAGGGTGGGTTATTGATTAGTTGAATCGTCCTGCTCTCGAGATGATCTTAGGCGTTTGATATTGAGAGGGGAGAGGAGCACTGTGTAGTTTTTAGTTTCGTTTTGAATTCGACATGATGTTGGGTTTCACGAGGTGCTTTTGACACTTAGGAATTGAATTTCTGCAATAGTTTCTTTGTGTGTGGGGATTCCAAAACACTTGTAGAACGTAGGCTTCACGATAGCTATAGTAGATTGACTGGCTTGGTTGTGACAATAGTCTCTCTCCTTTGAAGTTCCACCCACACCCGTCAAACCCCCGCGCAAGACGCCTGCCAAGTCGAGGAAGCCGATCAATGCTACCGTACCTCCGAGAAGTACCGTATCCCCGATCGATGGAGGCAGAAAGAAGACCGGCAAGGCCGCGCCAGCCAAGGTATGCTGTGGGTTACTGTAGATCCTCCAAAGAGCATTGTAACTGGGTTAATGTAGGCATTCTAGGGGTGATGTTGTCTGGGCTACTGTAGGAAATCGATGGTGTATCGTAATTCACAAGTACCGTAGTGATACAGTAGCTATCGATTTCGGTACCTTTTCCATTCAGAACTCCCGCGAGACTGCTGCAAAAGCGAAAGCTGCCGCAGCTGCAGCACGCAAGCGGGAGCAGGCGAGGGCTGCGAGGTTTGTAGCTTGATCTTTGATCTGTGTAGTCTGTAGTTTGTAGTCTGATCGCTGATCTCTTATCTCTCAGACTTCGTCGACTGAAGCGTGACCTCGCTCGTCGGCTTGAGAAGAGCGCCGATCGATGGAATGTCGCGGCGAGAGCCGAAGTGGAGGAGGAGGATCGATACTGGAGGGTACGGTGGGGGTGATGGACATGGATCAGTGCGGTAGAATCAAGATGCTTGTTTGTCTACGCTGTTTGTTTTTTGTTTTTGTTTTTCGAACGAAAAGCTAAATGCGATTAATTTTCCCCGTGCGCGAGGGATAAGTAGACATGTGATGGCGAGTAGTCACCGGGTGTGAATCGATTAATCAGGTAGAATGTTGTCTTTGGCCTTCCGAATCGGCTTCTTATTGATTTCGATAAATCTCAATTGAATAGATAGGAATGGGATGGCATGCGGCCATTGGCTGCCAATATAGTTCATTCGTCGATTTCTAATATTTTTAAGCAATCTGTTCGCAACCAAAATTGATGGTGCTCAATCGCATTGTACCTTGTGCTAGTGCGCAAACCGGAAATCGCCTGGTAGTCTGATTTCACGAATCAGAAATATTGCCTTCCCCCATTGCAGACGACTACAGAAGTCACTGCACTCGAGCAGGCGGAGTGGGCGGGAGAGAGGCTGTTTGGATGGGCGGGTAAGATTATTGATTATGCCGAGAAAATCTCCACGGAATCACTACAGTCGCTGCTTGTTCTATATGTAGGATAGTTGAAACTTGAAAGTTTTTCGCTAGTCTATCAATTTTCGAGTAAACGAGAATTGAGAAACTTCGTCGTACACCACGTAGCTACACCCAATTCAGAGATCCACAACGCTCGCCGCAAGATGGCCATGGATGTGGAGCCAGTTGTGAGAGAGGGAGAGAAGAGGGCGGAGTCGCTGCATTCAAGTGAGTTAAATGCGTTGTAGAGAGATTGCTGGTTGAAGGTTCGCTTTGTCATCGAATGAGTCTGGCGAAATCGAGGTTGTATAAGTGACAGTTATTTGAGGGAACTGGAAATGGAGTAGTGTGACAGGATTGGACGAGGTTTAAAAAAAAATATTCGAAATGGAGGTGATGCATTCAAATGGATGAGTGAATGCATTGTTAGTAGTCGAATGGATATGTCGTAGAGATTGCTGGTCATGCGGAATTGAGGTTACATAGGTGACAGATATTTGAGGGAGCTGCTAATGAGGTAATGTGAGAGAGTTTAGCGAGGGTAAAAAATATATCATTCGAAATGGAAGTGGAACCAGTTGTGAGAGAGGGAGAGAAGAGGGCTGAGTCGCTGCATTCAAGTGAGCGAAATTCATCTTGTTGGTTGCTTGTTTGGTTTTTGATTGGCCGAGTCAGGTGGAATTGAGGTTGCATAGGTAACATTTATGCGAGGAAGTTGGGGCTGGAGTAATGGGAGACCGTTTCCTTGGGCCGGAAAAATATATCGTGTGCCCTGGAGCGTTCAGGTTGCACGTCTATCACATACTTTAGAGGGGTAGGATTGGATCAATTGGTGACGGGTTATGATGTTAGAAACAAATGATGTGGAGAAGAGGGCGCGTAGCTGAAGCACAGGTGGCTGGGTAGCTTCTAGAGTCCACTTGGTCATTGAGGCAGTCTCATTGCCGTTGCACGAGTAACACTTATGCGAGGGATTAAGTGTTGAGTAATGTACGACTGTTCAGCCTTTCGTGTAAAAACACTATTGACTGACGGAGAAGAATTGTATCATCGCGCATAGAAGCGTCCGTGTTTCAGCAGTTATTCATAGGTTGCTAGAATCAGAGGTGGATAATCGGCGTAGTTTTCGGGAGGGAAAAATTAGGAACATCTGTGCTTCAGCAATGCTATGTTGCTCGCTCGAATTAGAAGTGGTTGATCATGAGTCGGCATTCGGTCAAATTAAATGCTTTTTTTCAGTCTCGACCTCCTCGTACCTCGCGCGCACAGTCGTGCTCAAGCAGCGATCGGAAGTGGATGGAATCGTCAGGGTACGGTACTTGGTTACGGTAGTCACGATTCGGTATTTCGTTACGGTAGTCAGGGTACGGTAAGGGGTACGGTAGTTCACGATCTATATCTACCGTATCATATCCCTTTCAGACCGTCAAATCATTCGATCGATCCCGCTCGCCTCCCCTCGATTGGTCCTACGAAGAGAAAGAGACGGAAGAGGCACTCCATCCTACCGTATCCTCCGTGTTCGTGCCAGGAGGAGAACTGAGGTGTATTTGAGGAGTACGGTAGTATTGATTAGATTAGGATACCGTAAGATTATTGATTAAGTCTGTACCATAGTAATGCTACCAATGAATAGCCAATATTATATTTTTTGTGAACGTTGTCCCATTTTTAGAGTTTCGAGAGTTTATCCCATGCTTGTACCATTGATATTACGTGGAGATACTGTACCATAATAGATTACTCGCAGAGTCTGTACCGTAATGATGTTGTTTGTGTTCTGTGTCATTGTTATTGATATTGTTGTTTTCGCTGTTTCGTGTTCATCGCCTTCTGATTTTCTTGCTCCTGTAATTCAATCCATTCCGCTGCAAGCGGTGATAAATCGTGTGCTATTACTATGTTGGCATCTATTTTCGTTAGAAGGTAAGAGTGAATGTAGAAACATGTAGGGAACCATTTGTCTATTGCTTCAACTTTATCTGTCGTACACGAGTACCCAATATGAAATGTATCCCAACGATCTTCAACAACCGAGCTTAAACGGGTCTGAATGTTCCAGCATTCTTGTTGAGAATGTTGTTCAGGTGAGGGCGTCCATAGAAGAATTGAGGGTCCATGAAAGGAGTCGTTTCGATGACGTAATTGAGAGAGGGATTGGAGGGTGTAGCGGGTTTCCATTCAACGGGCAGTGCTGCGGCACCGGATCCATTGGGGTTACTGTAATTATCGATTGGGTTACGTCAGTAGAATCGTGAACTGACCCGGTCTTGGCGAAATTGTAGAGGGCTTGTGTGTACAAGTCGACTACGATTTTGTCATCACCAGCCATTGTGAATCCATTGAGACCGACAGAGTAGTATTGATCGAAGGAGTGAGTGGCAACTGAAAGGTATTGATCAGGATACGGTAGCTTGAGTACTGTATTTCAATACCGTAAGGATCGACTGAAAGAGTAACTCACACGAAATGAAGGGGTACAGTGTAGGGACCTGAGCCGGGTTGAAGTGCTTGAATACGTATCTATACGTAGTCTGATTGGATCCGAAAAGCTCGAAATTACGACGGAGTACAGCATCCATTGTTGCAGCATACGTGCGATCACCGAAAGCCTGAGAATGGTAGGATTTCATAGGAATGATGAAATTGTTCGCTAACAGCCATTGCAGCGTGCTTATCAACAGCAGTCGGCTCCAGAATCAGACCCTGGTTTCTGTAGGATTCCAGGAAATAGTTTTGGAACTGAGATCGATTGGCGGTGCCCTGCAACGAATTTCGTGATTGAGGGATACGGTATGTACAGTAATCCTAATCGATACTACAGTAACCCACAGCCGGGACCATGAAATCGACGATCTGTTCCACAGAGTGACTGGTCAGATTGAGCGCGCCAGACATTCCAGCTCCCTCGAGGAATGAAATACCTACGATGGTGTCATCATTATCGATTTTTATCTTGAATATATACCGAAGATGGAAGGCTTCGACTGAGTTAGGGCACGCATCGAAGCTCCAGATGAAGGGAAGAAGTCTCCATCGATAACGGGAGCCCAGTCTGTAGAAGAGATTACGGTATCTTCGCTAATATCGATTTCTCACCGCAAAGAATCCTGTCGAATCCAGATTCTCCAATGAGTAGCCATCCCGATCTTAGACCATCAGCACTCGTTGCAGTCATGGCGGATTTGAACTGAACATTGAATTATTGTTGTGTTTTAAAAACGTTGCATGTCCAAAAATCGTAGCAATGAACTGCCGTAGCCTTTTGAATAGGTGATGAAACTCAATCGATGCAATGAACGAAAATGGTTCCTCTTTTGTTTATGAGACGAATCGCGAAAGGATCACCCACCCCTTGGCAATATGGCAAAAGTTGTTCCTACAGGTCCCTGAAATTCACTATGAATAGCCTGAAGGATGCTCTTTTCAAATCCGATTTTGAAATATTTTTAAAAAATTTCATTCCCGACTTACAGCTGGTCAAAGGCTGTCGCTTCCTTGATTTTTCACAATTCTCGCCTCACTAAAAAAATCATAAGTCCGTTCAAAATGAATATTTTCGCTCGTTCTCGGCTGCAATGGAAAGAGGAAGCCTCGAGCAACATTATAAAAATAACAAACTCATTCCTGGCCCTTGCGCTGATCCGGTGCGGTCGGGCGTCGGTCAAGATGGTGTAACTTTGGGGAT
>LS500776.1:0-15469 GCA_900490845.1 Pristionchus japonicus | reverse complement strand
AGCCTTTGACCAGCTGTAAGTCGGGAATGAAATTTTTTAAAAATATTTCAAAATCGGATTTGAAAAGAGCATCCTTCAGGCTATTCATAGTGAATTTCAGGGACCTGTAGGAACAACTTTTGCCATATTGCCAAGGGGTGGGTGATCCTTTCGCGATTCGTCTCATAAACAAAAGAGGAACCATTTTCGTTCATTGCATCGATTGAGTTTCATCACCTATTCAAAAGGCTACGGCAGTTCATTGCTACGATTTTTGGACATGCAACGTTTTTAAAACACAACAATAATTCAATGTTCAGTTCAAATCCGCCATGACTGCAACGAGTGCTGATGGTCTAAGATCGGGATGGCTACTCATTGGAGAATCTGGATTCGACAGGATTCTTTGCGGTGAGAAATCGATATTAGCGAAGATACCGTAATCTCTTCTACAGACTGGGCTCCCGTTATCGATGGAGACTTCTTCCCTTCATCTGGAGCTTCGATGCGTGCCCTAACTCAGTCGAAGCCTTCCATCTTCGGTATATATTCAAGATAAAAATCGATAATGATGACACCATCGTAGGTATTTCATTCCTCGAGGGAGCTGGAATGTCTGGCGCGCTCAATCTGACCAGTCACTCTGTGGAACAGATCGTCGATTTCATGGTCCCGGCTGTGGGTTACTGTAGTATCGATTAGGATTACTGTACATACCGTATCCCTCAATCACGAAATTCGTTGCAGGGCACCGCCAATCGATCTCAGTTCCAAAACTATTTCCTGGAATCCTACAGAAACCAGGGTCTGATTCTGGAGCCGACTGCTGTTGATAAGCACGCTGCAATGGCTGTTAGCGAACAATTTCATCATTCCTATGAAATCCTACCATTCTCAGGCTTTCGGTGATCGCACGTATGCTGCAACAATGGATGCTGTACTCCGTCGTAATTTCGAGCTTTTCGGATCCAATCAGACTACGTATAGATACGTATTCAAGCACTTCAACCCGGCTCAGGTCCCTACACTGTACCCCTTCATTTCGTGTGAGTTACTCTTTCAGTCGATCCTTACGGTATTGAAATACAGTACTCAAGCTACCGTATCCTGATCAATACCTTTCAGTTGCCACTCACTCCTTCGATCAATACTACTCTGTCGGTCTCAATGGATTCACAATGGCTGGTGATGACAAAATCGTAGTCGACTTGTACACACAAGCCCTCTACAATTTCGCCAAGACCGGGTCAGTTCACGATTCTACTGACGTAACCCAATCGATAATTACAGTAACCCCAATGGATCCGGTGCCGCAGCACTGCCCGTTGAATGGAAACCCGCTACACCCTCCAATCCCTCTCTCAATTACGTCATCGAAACGACTCCTTTCATGGACCCTCAATTCTTCTATGGACGCCCTCACCTGAACAACATTCTCAACAAGAATGCTGGAACATTCAGACCCGTTTAAGCTCGGTTGTTGAAGATCGTTGGGATACATTTCATATTGGGTACTCGTGTACGACAGATAAAGTTGAAGCAATAGACAAATGGTTCCCTACATGTTTCTACATTCACTCTTACCTTCTAACGAAAATAGATGCCAACATAGTAATAGCACACGATTTATCACCGCTTGCAGCGGAATGGATTGAATTACAGGAGCAAGAAAATCAGAAGGCGATGAACACGAAACAGCGAAAACAACAATATCAATAACAATGACACAGAACACAAACAACATCATTACGGTACAGACTCTGCGAGTAATCTATTATGGTACAGTATCTCCACGTAATATCAATGGTACAAGCATGGGATAAACTCTCGAAACTCTAAAAATGGGACAACGTTCACAAAAAATATAATATTGGCTATTCATTGGTAGCATTACTATGGTACAGACTTAATCAATAATCTTACGGTATCCTAATCTAATCAATACTACCGTACTCCTCAAATACACCTCAGTTCTCCTCCTGGCACGAACACGGAGGATACGGTAGGATGGAGTGCCTCTTCCGTCTCTTTCTCTTCGTAGGACCAATCGAGGGGAGGCGAGCGGGATCGATCGAATGATTTGACGGTCTGAAAGGGATATGATACGGTAGATATAGATCGTGAACTACCGTACCCCTTACCGTACCCTGACTACCGTAACGAAATACCGAATCGTGACTACCGTAACCAAGTACCGTACCCTGACGATTCCATCCACTTCCGATCGCTGCTTGAGCACGACTGTGCGCGCGAGGTACGAGGAGGTCGAGACTGAAAAAAAGCATTTAATTTGACCGAATGCCGACTCATGATCAACCACTTCTAATTCGAGCGAGCAACATAGCATTGCTGAAGCACAGATGTTCCTAATTTTTCCCTCCCGAAAACTACGCCGATTATCCACCTCTGATTCTAGCAACCTATGAATAACTGCTGAAACACGGACGCTTCTATGCGCGATGATACAATTCTTCTCCGTCAGTCAATAGTGTTTTTACACGAAAGGCTGAACAGTCGTACATTACTCAACACTTAATCCCTCGCATAAGTGTTACTCGTGCAACGGCAATGAGACTGCCTCAATGACCAAGTGGACTCTAGAAGCTACCCAGCCACCTGTGCTTCAGCTACGCGCCCTCTTCTCCACATCATTTGTTTCTAACATCATAACCCGTCACCAATTGATCCAATCCTACCCCTCTAAAGTATGTGATAGACGTGCAACCTGAACGCTCCAGGGCACACGATATATTTTTCCGGCCCAAGGAAACGGTCTCCCATTACTCCAGCCCCAACTTCCTCGCATAAATGTTACCTATGCAACCTCAATTCCACCTGACTCGGCCAATCAAAAACCAAACAAGCAACCAACAAGATGAATTTCGCTCACTTGAATGCAGCGACTCAGCCCTCTTCTCTCCCTCTCTCACAACTGGTTCCACTTCCATTTCGAATGATATATTTTTTACCCTCGCTAAACTCTCTCACATTACCTCATTAGCAGCTCCCTCAAATATCTGTCACCTATGTAACCTCAATTCCGCATGACCAGCAATCTCTACGACATATCCATTCGACTACTAACAATGCATTCACTCATCCATTTGAATGCATCACCTCCATTTCGAATATTTTTTTTTAAACCTCGTCCAATCCTGTCACACTACTCCATTTCCAGTTCCCTCAAATAACTGTCACTTATACAACCTCGATTTCGCCAGACTCATTCGATGACAAAGCGAACCTTCAACCAGCAATCTCTCTACAACGCATTTAACTCACTTGAATGCAGCGACTCCGCCCTCTTCTCTCCCTCTCTCACAACTGGCTCCACATCCATGGCCATCTTGCGGCGAGCGTTGTGGATCTCTGAATTGGGTGTAGCTACGTGGTGTACGACGAAGTTTCTCAATTCTCGTTTACTCGAAAATTGATAGACTAGCGAAAAACTTTCAAGTTTCAACTATCCTACATATAGAACAAGCAGCGACTGTAGTGATTCCGTGGAGATTTTCTCGGCATAATCAATAATCTTACCCGCCCATCCAAACAGCCTCTCTCCCGCCCACTCCGCCTGCTCGAGTGCAGTGACTTCTGTAGTCGTCTGCAATGGGGGAAGGCAATATTTCTGATTCGTGAAATCAGACTACCAGGCGATTTCCGGTTTGCGCACTAGCACAAGGTACAATGCGATTGAGCACCATCAATTTTGGTTGCGAACAGATTGCTTAAAAATATTAGAAATCGACGAATGAACTATATTGGCAGCCAATGGCCGCATGCCATCCCATTCCTATCTATTCAATTGAGATTTATCGAAATCAATAAGAAGCCGATTCGGAAGGCCAAAGACAACATTCTACCTGATTAATCGATTCACACCCGGTGACTACTCGCCATCACATGTCTACTTATCCCTCGCGCACGGGGAAAATTAATCGCATTTAGCTTTTCGTTCGAAAAACAAAAACAAAAAACAAACAGCGTAGACAAACAAGCATCTTGATTCTACCGCACTGATCCATGTCCATCACCCCCACCGTACCCTCCAGTATCGATCCTCCTCCTCCACTTCGGCTCTCGCCGCGACATTCCATCGATCGGCGCTCTTCTCAAGCCGACGAGCGAGGTCACGCTTCAGTCGACGAAGTCTGAGAGATAAGAGATCAGCGATCAGACTACAAACTACAGACTACACAGATCAAAGATCAAGCTACAAACCTCGCAGCCCTCGCCTGCTCCCGCTTGCGTGCTGCAGCTGCGGCAGCTTTCGCTTTTGCAGCAGTCTCGCGGGAGTTCTGAATGGAAAAGGTACCGAAATCGATAGCTACTGTATCACTACGGTACTTGTGAATTACGATACACCATCGATTTCCTACAGTAGCCCAGACAACATCACCCCTAGAATGCCTACATTAACCCAGTTACAATGCTCTTTGGAGGATCTACAGTAACCCACAGCATACCTTGGCTGGCGCGGCCTTGCCGGTCTTCTTTCTGCCTCCATCGATCGGGGATACGGTACTTCTCGGAGGTACGGTAGCATTGATCGGCTTCCTCGACTTGGCAGGCGTCTTGCGCGGGGGTTTGACGGGTGTGGGTGGAACTTCAAAGGAGAGAGACTATTGTCACAACCAAGCCAGTCAATCTACTATAGCTATCGTGAAGCCTACGTTCTACAAGTGTTTTGGAATCCCCACACACAAAGAAACTATTGCAGAAATTCAATTCCTAAGTGTCAAAAGCACCTCGTGAAACCCAACATCATGTCGAATTCAAAACGAAACTAAAAACTACACAGTGCTCCTCTCCCCTCTCAATATCAAACGCCTAAGATCATCTCGAGAGCAGGACGATTCAACTAATCAATAACCCACCCTCTACCGTACTCCTTCTCTTCTCCATTTCATCATCACACGCAAACTCGTCGACCAGAGGCTTCTTGGGAGATTCGAAGGGCGTCACTGACAAATTTGAGTTATTATGAAAAGCGAACTCCAAGTTCATACTAGATCCACTCCATCATAGGGCATTATCATGAGCAGTAAGAACGCAAGGCCACCAACCCACTTTTCGCCCATTTTCACAAAGAAAATAATTTTGTTAGATGCAAGAAACTAGAAGTATCATTCAAACTTCAGGCTCGATCCTCTTGTCTCACCAATAGTACGCGAACTCACCTATGCCAAACGTTCTCCCAAACTGAACACCTCATCTAGTCTCACCGAATCAACAATCCTCTTATTCTTCCTTCTCACTCACCACAAAGTGACAGTCTGATCTCCTTCTTGTCCTTCCTTTCCTTCTCCTCCTCCGCCATCTCCTCGTCTCCCTGCTGCTCTAGCTGAAAATAGAGAGAAGATTATCGATTAGTACCGTATCCTGATTATCGATTAGTACCGTAGCCATCCTCGAGCCACCCTCTCTGACTATCGCCTCAGTAGCCTGTACTACCGTGCAGGATATTATCAAAGATGTTTTTGGCGAATGGGAACGCTAACAGAATCGCTAGACGATAGCACTCAATGCCTAAGATTGAACGATGAAACACAACGTTCACTGGCCCATATCGTCGCCGAAATTACACTCTACCGACTACCGCTCCCTCCACCTTTCCGTTTCTTCCATACTACCTGGCGCGTGTCATCAATATCGTACTACTACAGTACCCCCCCAACGTATCTCTACCGTACCTGACTGGCCCTTGCCTTCATCGCTTCAATAATCGTTGCTCTTCTTCCACTTCTGTCGGGGGAGGAAATCGATCGGGCGGAGGTAGGAGTGTCGAAGGAGGAGAAGAACGACGTGAAATCTGACGAGGAAAATATTTGAAAGCTTTTTTAATATTTACAGCCAGCGAACCAGGCAGTATCGCTTGTTACTATCTATCCCGGCATAACAATGCATTTCGAAACACAGATCACTGTCGCCAAAACAATCATTCAAGGGAATGTGCAAAATGCTCTCAAACCACAATACTTCGATTTATTTTAACCCAGATAACGCTCATCCACCATTAGAGTTCAAAATACGGGTAATCGTCTCTTCATTTCACACACTCTCTCACCGGTCAGAAAGACGAGAGAGTATGTGAAATGAAGAGACGATTACCCGTATTTCGAACTCTATCCACCATTCTCAACCGAGCGTCAACGCCTTAGAATGCTTCGTGCAACATAGATTAGCAGTGCAACCAAATGTTCGATCTTCGAACCGCGATCAGCGCTCTTTCTTCCTAGGAAGTCCCATCATATACCTGTTACGGTATCCTACCGTACCTCTGGCCACTTTGGTCGCACTGCTTCTCATGGCGTCTCCTTCCCTCTCTCCTTCCTTCTTCCTTCTCTTGGCGGGCATTCGAGTTGCGTGGTGCTTCTCGGGCAGAGGAGCGAAGTGGACACGCTTGCGGGCGGAGGGTCCTGAGGGGAAGAGAGGTTACGGTGGATGGAGATATCGATTGGGAAATGCATTCAATCTCAGTTATTGCTTTTATTTGGATGGACATCCACGTATTAATTGATGTCATTGCAAACTCAGTATTATGAGAATGCTGCGAAACATGGATCACATTCTCTTCGCAACTCGGGTAGTTTGATATTTTTTGCATTGGAGTGTAATCACAACTGTCTGCCATGGGAAGTTGGTGCCTATCCCGAGGCTATGAAACACAAACCCATCAGCCCAATTCACGAAACTTCCCAATAGCTCATGTTTTTTTTCTTTTTCTCTCACTCGTTAATAAGGCCCTATCATTGCACAACTCTACAATTAGAACAGTCCCACCGTATCCCGTCAGCGCTATCGTACCTTTCTCATCCTCCATCTTATCCCTTTTCATCAACGGCATCACCGGTTTCGCCCTATCTCTACGCGCCCAATCTACCATACCTGCCTCCCCCTACTGTTCCCCCACCTCGTTCTCCATTCCCTTCTTCACATTCACAGGCATCACCGGTCTCGTTCTACCACACGCTGTCCTTCCTACCCAATTAATCGAATTTCATCCCAATCCAGTAGAAACAGCTAACTGTCGTACCTTTCTCCTCCTCCATCTTCTCCTTCTTCCCCAACGGCATCACCGGTCTTGCCTTCTCTCTCTCTCCTTTTACACTACCCTCTACTTTTGCTATCAATATTGCAAACTAACCGATACAAGTTCCGTACCTGTCTCCTCCCCTCCATTCTCCGCCTTCTCAATCATCTTCTCCCTCTTCCCCAACGGCATCACCGGTCTCGTTCTCTCCCTGGCCGCATTCGCCTCCGCCTCGGCGATGGCCGCGTCGAGGGAGGAGAAGTCCTTAATTAGTTAATTAATTAATTAATAAAATAACTAATTAATAGCAATAATTAACGTATTTATTGCGAAAGAAGCATTAGATGTTGTTATTATTAATTCTTGGTCGCAGCACGCATTCCAAGGAAAGGACAGGTACGCTCTAATAATGAAGCTGAGGCACGAAATATGCAAGTCGCTAATGAGTGGGCTCCAATTAATCATAACAACCTCTAATAAATAAATTGTTTATTTTGTTGCGGACATTGTCAACGTGGCATCATTGAGAGAATGGGGGTGAGATCATAAAGGAATTATGCAACATAAGTCTCACCTGTATCTCATCCTCTTCCTTTTTCACTTTCTCCTCTCCTTCGACTGGTTGAGCCACCTTCTCCTCCTTCTCTTCCTTCTTCTTCTTCTGGACAGGCTGATCCGCCTCCACCTTCGGCTCTACCGTAACCTGGAATCGATCGATATGCTACCGTACTCAATCAATCAATACATCGACTTTCCGTGAATTGGATTGTGTGTTAGATAAAGTAAGAAGAAAACATCACCCGACGCCATTCATTTCGTTCTTACAGCACTTATGAAACCCAACCTTACAAGGGGGCTGACAATAGACACAACCTACTCTAATCAAGAATCCAATCAATCAATGCCCCCTTACCGTATTCCCCTTCTCAGCCTCTCTCCTCGCTCGCTGCTCCAACTCGGCGAATGAGGGACGGCCGCGCTGCAAAATTACAGACTAGATTTCACAGCTCGAAGTGATAACCAGAGTTTCTGATCTAATTGAGTTTTCCACAGAAAAATATCACACGATTATCACTTCCCACTTATTCCAAAACGAGTAGTACACGTGAAACTCAAGCTCACAAGCAAGAACAACTGCCGGGGAAATCACGGACTAGCAAATGGAAAACAACCTTCTTTCAGTACTACAAATGCCGATCAAAGGGCAAAGATCAAAGATCGACACCGTACCTTCTTCTTTGGCGTCTCTCCCTCCGTCTCCTCCACACTGCTCTTCCTGCACTTTCTCGGTTCCGACGCGCGAATCCTGAAATACCGTAGTGAGGGTTTAATCGATAACTAGGTACCGTAACTCTGATCAATCCCAATCAATACCGTACCTGCCCTCCTCGACTGCTCCTTCCTTCTCCTCCTTGATCTTCTTCCCAGCAGAGACTCTCGCCTGGCGGATCGGACGCTGAATACACTGTTTTTAAGCAGGAAAAGCCGAATAATCACACTTGCTCAACGGAAGATCAATATGAAGTAAGGTTGAAGCCTGAAGCTATCAGCTCGAAAAGATGTGAAATTTTTGTAGGAATCAGGTGGAGATTAATCGAAGACAAACAACTGAAGGTATACAAGAGGAAGTCGTGAATCGTCAACCAACCTCTTCCTCCTTCTCTTCTGCCTTGACTTCTTCCTTCTCCTCAGCGCTCTTCCCCGCAGAGGCTCTCACTTGGCGGATTGGACGCTGAATGCAAAATATTTCATAATCGGAGTCTCCGAAGAATCAAACACGACCAATGAAACATGGATACGAGATGACGGTGAAACCGAAACCAATTAGTGAACACTACCAAAAGTAAAGTTTCTAGCAGTAGCCCTTACAATTCATCAGATGAGAATAACAAAAGTCTAATATAAGAAGAAGGCGAAAATCTAACCAACCTTCTCCTCCTTCACCTCCTCCCTCTTCTCATCAGCATTCTTGCGGCCGCGACGCTGGAAATACTGGTTTCATACCGTTTTCATAACGACGGACACGGAACTTCAAGGTACTAAATAACTCGCGGATGTCATTACGGAACAGAGACAGATTAGACAGATTAGTTTGGTTACAAAAAAGCCCTTGAACTATCAAACACGACCAACAGCACAGTGATTAATGCGAATCGTGAAACCTCAATTATCAGAGGCACTAAACGAGAACATACCTTGACTTCCCTCGTCTCCGCTGGTTGAGGCTCTTCTTCATTCTTCACTTCTTCCTCCCTCCTCACGCTGCTGATTCCTTTCGACTGGAAATGTTTGGAATTTGTTCAATTCAACGTCCAAAGGACCAAAATCATAATCAATCAGGTAAAGTTGAATAAGTAAGAGTTGTGAAGCCTCAAACGAGCCTACCTTCTCTTCCTTCTCCTCCTCTTCATCAGCGGACCCCTCCAGATTCCCGTCGCCCATCCTCCCACTACTCAGTCTACGGCCGATGGAGGGCGTCTGGAATATATTATACTTAATTAAATATAAATAATAAAATATAAAATCGAGTAAAAATACCTCAATCTCCGCCTCATCCTCCTTCTCAATCTTCTCTCCATCCTTCCCTTCCTTCTCCTTGCTCCTTTTCCTGCTCAGTTCGGAAGTCTGAATAATAAATTTAATTAATAACATTTAAAAAACTAAGATAAAAAACTAAAAGATAAGAATCGATACCTACCGTTTCCTTCCCTTGCTTCTTCTCTGTCCGGCTGCTTCTCCTTCTCTTGACAGCGGATGCAGTGGAATCGGCGGGGAGAGACTCGCTCCTGGGAGGATTTATTGATTTTTGAGCCGCTGTCATGAGGAAGAAATCACGCCATACAAAACTCTAGCTATCTAACATCGTCGTGAAACACGAATCAACCTCGAGCGCGTTCACGCGTTCTGCGTTCTGTATACTACCTATCAACGACCCTTTACTACCGTCATTATACCATCTGCGAGATACATCACACAACTTGATCGCGCACCTCTTCTCCTTCTCTCCTTCCGTCTTCACCTCCTCCCTCTTCTCGGCCGAGAACTGAGCTGCTGCAGCAGCTGCCGCAGAGCTCGCGCGACGCTGCGGCGGGTGGTGGAACTGGAATTAGTTTATTAAAGTAATTATATAATATCAATAATATTTATTTTAAAAAGATGATTGCACACAAATTGCCAACGGCTAGCATCCAGTTATCTAAAACACCCATGGAACACGAATCGCTTTCGGACCTGACCACCACGTTTCTCCATTTCAAAAACGAATCAATACTGCCGACTGCTCGCATCTAAAGCGAGTACTCGTTTGGAATTTTTGACGAATATAATAAATACAGTGAACAAACCGATGCACTGCGCGCAGGCACGACTGCCACGGCACTGGAACGACGGTCGTTGCCTCAAATTAGTTGATTAATTAGTTAATTAGATAATTAATTAGTTAATTAGCCAATTAATTAGCTCACTGATGTTAGATAGCGGACGGCGCGTCGGACGAGGCATTTCGCGCTCTGGCTCTGCACTGAAACATCATAATTAATTGACATTAGGATCATAACAGCTAATGAATCATGTAAATGAACTACAAACCTCGCGGGCGCGACTGCGCCAGACACTTGGGCGTCGGTGCTGCTGTGCAGCTGAATTAAAGTTGATTAGTAAATTATAAATATTGATAATTGACAAACAACACACCTTCAAATGACCGAGAAGGTTTGTCTCGCACCTGGCAGAGTAAGTGCAATGAGGGCATCTGAACATTGCGCGAGCGTTAATATTAAATTTACAACGATATGAGGCGAATGCTATCGCGTTAGTGTACAGGAAGCGCGAAAAAAATGTATGAAAAACTCACTTGAACGGCTTGAGTGTCGTGTGGCCCATCTCGATGTGCTCCCTGATCGTCTTTTCCGTGCGAGTCGCATACGGGCAGAGCGAACACGAGTAGCGCCGACTCGGGTCAGCGTCACTGCGAGGAATTGATTGAGAAACACGTAATCATAATCCAGAAAAGCATGAATTTGGTCACAAAACAGCTCAACCAGAACGAGAAGGCTGTATTTCAAAAACATTGAAAAAGAAAATCCCGAGCACCCACTTGTTCTTGATCGGCTTATAAGCCGCAGCCAGCGCGCCCAACTCCAGAGGCATTGAGGGCACCTGATTGGGAAGGAATTTACACAGAAAAACGGCTTGAACAATGAGTGGACAATGCGCAACCAGAGCGGGAAAATGGAACATAACGATCACATAAAAGTCGATGCGCGAGAAATTACCGTAGTCTCTTTGGCTCCCGAGAGGAGGACTTTATTTTCGACTTTATTTCGATCGGCCGACTTTATATTATTTATTTATTTATTTTCCTTTCCTCCTTGCGCGCTCCTCTCCCGCTCTACCCTTCCTCACCTCTTCCTATCGCGACTTCGTCATTTTCTCCTCAATCCTTCGTGCTGACCTGTTTCTGTTGAATTTCTCCATTTCTCCGCGATTTTCGCGCCTTTTGGGCTAGTGTTCTAAATACCTTCTCTGTCATTCACATGCCTCACAGTAGACGTCGAAGCGTTTAGAATTAAAATGCGTCCGTAGCGGTTCGGAAGCCAGGTTCGGGGCACATTAGGGCCGCGGTAGCCAGAGTAGCGGTGCATTAGGGGTACGGTAACTAATGTAGGGTTACAGTATGGGTGCCGTAGCCAGGGTAGAGGTCATTTGGCTACGGTAGCCAAGGATAAGGATTCAATATGCTACGGTTGTCATGGTCCAGGCACAACAGGGCTACGATAATCAAGGTGTGGTTGCAGTAGGAAGTGTTGGGATAATGACCGAGAACTATTTTCCCATCTCTACCTTCCTTCCCTCTCCCATTGCCGTTCATGAGCTTTCATGGTCTTCACGATGCTATTCGCTACATCGAGTGCGAATAACTCGTATTGATCGAGAGAGCCGAACGGTATTCCCATTGACCTTCTCATGCTCGGGTGTCTCGTTAGAGTACAGTAGTTTTGATTATTCATCGAGCCGATCGATAGTCTCTCTTTGTTGGTTCGTTAAGTTAGGTGAAACACAGTGAGGCAGTACAAGACAATACGACTCTTAAAATAAGTCACAGTGAGGAAGGAAGCCAAACAAAAAAGGAATATAGAAATAATTATGCACCAAGAAGATGAGCGTTTTGGTTGACAGGTATTTTCTTAGAGACGACTGTTGAAAGGTAGAAAGGCGAGTTGATTGACAGGCACTCATATCTTTCGTCTTTGTTTTCTATTCGAATTGTAATGCCCAAAGGACCCAAAGGAAAGGAAAGGATTTCTTCGTGTTTCGATCGTTTCGTATGCGAAATCTTTATCATATACAAGTCCCGAGTGGTAACATGTTCTCTCAGTGCGCTTCTGCATGTATCTTCTCACATTATCTCGTCAAAAATCTCTCTTCAGAACATCAGAACCTAGCATTCCGCCTAGCACAAACAATGGCTAATTCCGGTTTGATGAGTTCCGGATTCGAACGTCACTTCTATGTTGTTAAAGCAGACTGGAACTGTGATTCGATCCGAGATGACTGCACGCAGATTCACTCCCTTCAATATCTTAATACCCGACATACCCGACATACCCGACATTGCGATCACATGAAAAAAGGATAAGTGGATACTTGTCTACATATACCTTTTGATTGATACTTCGGTTAGTTTTCGCCATTACAAACTCCATCACTCGGCAGATTTTCGAGGCTTGCAAAACTTGAAACTCCAGAAGAAGGTAAATCTCCGAGTGTAGATCGGAGAATCTGCAATTGGGAAAAGTCAGTAAAGTTATGAAACGCAGCGTGAAAACAGAAAAAGAAAGGAAAGAGACCTAAATGAAGATGGAAAACACAGATCGGGCAGATAAGGTGATTGACAGGGTTGACTTTGTTGTTGCTGCAATCTTGTTTGACAGGACTGTTGAGAGGCTGAAGAAAGAGTTGATTGACGTGCAATCTTATCTATCGTCTTTGGTCTATTTCATGCCCGAAGGAGAGAGAAAAAAGGTCCAGCTTACGGTTTTGGCGAGAAATCTGTGTGATAGCTCTTCGAGAAGAAAGCCAAATCTTTATTTCAAAACAAATCACAATTGACACATGGGGAAAAGGCTAGGGAAAAGGCTTCGGTGAGCAAGAGATCGGCTATTTTTCACAATTGATACAATAATAACAGATATCGTTTTTTTCTGAATTTTTCTGAGTATGGTTGATATCTCTCTCCTGTACAATGGACGTCACAAACGATCACTATTGGCACAGCTTGCACCAATTGATGGGTAGTCTGCCGAAATTTTTTTTGATCCGGGATTGTTGCTGCTGTCGTAAAGGATGATGACTGACAAGTCGGAGAGTGCTGTGCGGCATCTTGTAGAGCTTTTCAAGCGGTTCCTGAACTGTTTTATTGAACTCCTTTAAATGAAACTGATTGAGGATGCAAACAAATATCACGCTTGTCACGAGAGACTCGAGCTAGAATGACAATTCTTGGGAATGAAGCGAGAATCATGAAATGAGTTAGCATCAGTTTTAGACACCTCTAGGCATGTCCTAGCATCCCTCAAAGTCCCATTGTGCCAGGATCATTCTGGGGTTCCATGCACCGGGTCGCTTCCATGGATCTCCAACTTTGATCGCGATTATCTCGCTTCTGGTACATTTTTGAGAAAAAATGTTCTAAGTATGACCCCCGCTCTTTTTCCGAGCTCTTTCGATCTGAACAAAGTAGAAGTCAAAATATTGGCTCGGAATAGTGCTACATTCAAGGAGGCATAACTCAAAAATTTAGGATAAGGGCGTGCTCTGCTTTCTCTGGGTGATTGTGTTTTTCGTGCTCTTTTGAATGAATACCTAACGAAAAATATACGTTGGTGGAGACGTTATGTTTCCCCCCTCGAAAGAATCATGATCATTTGAACTTATTTCATACCGCACCGCGCACTCCATTTTGCGCGGAATGGAATGAAACATAGATGAATGGTGCGAGCGAGGGCAATCGAAAGAGCTCGGAAAAAGAGCGGGGGTCATACTTAGAACATTTTTTCTCAAAAATGTAAAAGAAGCGAGATAATCGCGATCAAAGTTGGAAATCCATGGAAGCGACCCGGTGCATGGAGCCCCAGAATGATCCTGGCATAATGGGACTTTGAGGGATGCTAGGACATGCCTAGAGGTGTCTAAAACTGATGCTAACTCATTTCATGATTCTCGCTCTATCCCCATGGTCAGCTCGATTCTCTCGTGACAAGCGTGATATTACTCACAGAGACCACTATGAGCCCGTTCGCATAAGAATCGGGCAAATCTTTAATGTTCTGTCACAGCCCAAAATGGTCGATTCGGTCAAACTGTGAGTTTCGGGGTTCTCGACGGTCCTGAAGACGATGGTAACTTTCATTTTGCATTTTGGACCATCGTTGGCTTCAGACGGCGTCGCGTCGAAAACTGAATCTCGTCTATAGCGCCTTCCTCTGAACCGCTAAAATTAAGCGAGCGCGGTTCCAGGCCTAAAATTTGATGCCGATCACGCCTGTAAACTTTATTTTTTATCATTTTCAAAAATAATTTTGTTACAAAATGTAACTTTTCAATGTTTCATTTGGATGAGGCGAGACCCACATAGGAAGGACGGGCGTGAGGAGGAGATTCCAAAAATATTTTTTTCAGAATTTTAAAGGGACCTGGCACTCAAAACGAAGTGATTTTTAGAAAAACGAGAAAATTCGTGCGAGAAAAACTAAAAAAAAATTATATTTTTACGATTTTTTTGAAAGAAGTTATGATTTTTCAAAGTTGCGGCTTTTGCCCGAAAACCGGGCGATACTGTGTTTAGCGCCGCTAAACACAGTAGCGCCCGGTTTCGAGCTCGGTATGAAATCTTTGAAAAATCATAACTTCGTTCAAAAAAATCGTAAAAATATATTTTTTTTTTAGTTTTACTTGCACGAATTTTCTCTTTTTTCTAAAAAATCACTTCGTTTTGAGTGCCAGGTCCCTTTAAAAGATGTACTTTTAGAATGTTACAAAATAAAGTGACCTGAAAGCGTGATTCTCGTCCTTGTTTACTCCTTCCCCGCCTCTCTCTCCCTTTGATCTACCCTCTTCCTCTCTGTGCTCTCTCACTTTCGCACGCTCTATCGGCTCTTCCCTCCTGAGAGACGAGGGGAGGAGAGGCTGGCGGGGTCAAGGAAGGGAGTAAACAAGGACGAGAATCACGTTTTCACGTCACTTTATTTTGTAACATTCTAAAAGTACATCTTTTAAAATTCTGAAAAAAATATTTTTGGAATCTCCTCCTCACGCCCGTCCTTCCTATGTGGGTCTCGCCTCATCCAAATGAAACATTGAAAAGTTACATTTTGTAACAAAATTATTTTTGAAAATGATAAAAAATAAAGTTTACAGGCGTGATCGGCATCAAATTTTAGGCCTGGAACCGCGCTC
>LS497491.1:125171-181437 GCA_900490845.1 Pristionchus japonicus | reverse complement strand
AATACTTCCAGATGCATCCAAGAACAATTACGGACATTCCAAGCATATTTTTGCGAGCAAATAGCGAGCTTTTGAAGAGATAGGAAGAACTCGAGAAATTTCTCTTCAACACTTCTCTGTAGTTCATAAATTTATGAGATTTGTTAGACTTGGATGGCAATGGTCTAACTCTCTCATTGTCGCACATTCTCTCGCTCTGTCTGGCATATGTGAATGCATTTTCAAGTTCACTGTGTTCTACTTCTCGTAACGTAAAAATTTTCTTCTACTTTTTAATGTGGCTCTCTATTGCTGCTATTTCTTGTATTTTCACTATTTCTCATCCTCGCAACGTAACCACGGCTCACCTTTTTTCCTATTATTATTATGAAGAGCTTGACCAATGCAATACTTTCAGAGGCATCCAAGAACAATTGCGGACATTCCAAGTATATTTTGCGAGCAAATAGCGAGCTTTTGAAGAGATAGGAAGAACTCGAGAAATTTCTCTTCAACACTTCTCTGTAGTTCATAAATTTATGAGATTTGTTAGACTTGGATGGAAATGGTCTAACTCTCTCATTGTCGCACATTCTCTCGCTCTGTCTGGCATATGTGAATGCATTTTCAAGTCCACTGTGTAAAGTTCTCGTACGTGTGTTTTTGAATTTGTTACTTTTTTTCGATATGACTCGCGTCAGATTTGCAGCTGTAAAACCCGGGCAAGTGATCGCTCGATTTTGAAATTTAACACACTTCCTCACAAGAGGTTTTGCTACCACACTGCACGAAATCAGATTTTTCCTATCACGGAACGGCTAGTTCTTGGTGGGGACACAACGAGCATACGTAAAAAGTTGAATTCAAGAACCAAGCAGCCGATCCGGCCCAAACTTGGCACAACTCAACTGGACCACACACTGATACTACCTGCCAAGTTTGGTGGCTGTGGGCCTCCAAGGACGGAACTTACATAATTTAGTAAATTTTTGGGAGGTGTCTGAAAATAATTCGTATTCGCTATTGCGAAATGCCTGCAAAGGGCCATAATGTGGATCGTGAAGATCAGTGGTTGTACTACCACCACAGAACGTTTGAGCTTCTGGGCTACATCCTCCGAGGTTCAATAAAATACTTACGACCACACCTCAGCAGAAAATTTGCAGCGAATGAGTCTATAGGAACCTGTACTCATACACCACATGACCTTATTCTCCTATGGTTTACCTATCCAACGCTCCCGACCGTAGGTCTCTATCTTCATTTTCAAGAAAGTTATGACGATGTGAAATTTGTTGCTAAACTTTTGAACGGTACTGTATGTGACTTCATTTTCAAGTTCACTTTGTTCTACTTCTGGTTACGCAAAAGTAATAATCGTTTACTTTTTACCGTGGCTCTCTATGGCTGCCATTTCTTGAATTTTCACTATTTCTTATTCTCGCAACGTAACCAGGTCTCACAGTTTGTCATAGTAATACTATCAAGAGCTTGACCAATGCAATACTTCCTGAGGCTTCCAAGAACAATTACCGACAATCCAAGTATTTTTTTTAGCGAGCAAGTAGCGAGCTTTTGAAAAGATAGGAAGAACTTGAGAAATTTCTCTTCAACACTTCTCTGTAATACATAAATTAATGAGATTTGTTCGTCTTGGATGGCAATGGTCTAACTCTCTCATTGTCGCACATTCTCTCGCTATGTCTGGCATATGTGAATGCATTTTCAAGTTCACTTTGTTCTCCTTCTGATAAGGCAAAAGTAATCGTTTACTTTTTATCGTGGCTCTCTATTGCTGCCATTGCTTGTATTTTCGCTATTTCTCATTCTCGTAACGTAACCACAGTTCACAGTTTGTCATATTAATACTATGAAGTGCTTGACCAACTTCCAGGGGCATCCAAGAACAATTACGGACATTCCAAGTATTTTTCGCGAGCAAATAACGAGCTTTGAAGAGATAGGAAGAACATGAGATATTCCTCTTCAATTCTTCTCTGTATTCATTCTTTGTCAATTTAGATACCGACATTATTCCGTTATGAGAAGGGGGCGTAATAGTTGACTGATTGAAAATTTCCGCTTTCTTTGACTACGAGAATCAGTGTGCGTGCTAGGTTGCTATCTAATTACAAAAGGAGACGTCAACTGCGCTGTCATATCATAGATCGTATAAAAAAGGTTAAGGTACAGCCTCGTCAAGCGATTTTACAGTGGTACGAAAACGGGACCTGCTGGTAAGGCCAGCTGTTAGCCGGACTACAATCCCCTGCTGCCCAATGCTTTCTAGGGGAGGAATACTTTTCGTAAAAAATTTACCGACCCCGAAGGGATAGAATGCTTGGTTTGCCTCGCCGGGGGTTGAACTCGGTACCCTTCGAATGGCCGGCGGCGCCTTACCCGACTCGGCCATCCCGACATCGATAGATCGTATGGTTTGTATTTTTCACAGTAACCTTAGCCTTATCAACGAAGTTGAAGAACCCTCGAGTACGAACAGTTTCTTCTACAGTTATAGTAGGGTTTCACAGAAGCCCGGAACCCATAGATTGAAATGTGAATAGATCTTTTTCAGATTTTTCAGATTTTCAGATTTAATAAAAATTTTCTGAATTAGTTTAACAATGCTGTTGCACAAGTTTGAACCAATGAGCTTGTGTCGGAAGAAAGGTGAAAATGACTCACACGCATCATTTTCCGTATGCAGAGAGACGAAAATGGCATTTAAAAATTCTTACTACTCAGCGAAGCTTCGGGAAGGTTGTTGCTCTACCTCTCGTTATAGAGAGTACACTGATATAATTTTACTTTCAGAACCCTCTAAATATCAAGCCAGTTCTACAGTCAAGGTACTCATACATCGTAAGATCTCGTTCTCCTATGGATTGCCTATCGATTGCTCGATTGAGGGTCTCTATCTTTCTCTATCTTTCTATTTTTTAGGAAAGATATGAAGATTTGAAATTTGGGGAAATCATTCTTCTCCTTCAGTGTTCCATTGGTGACAGCATTGGCACTCACCGTTTGCTCGCTCGCCCAATTGATGTTCTGATTCTCACTTGTGTTATCTTTGTACCACCATATAATCTGAGAGAGTGCACAGAAACCCCTCTGGCCCGTCTCCGTAGAGTAAAAGCTATCTGGATGCCCACAGGAATGGTGCTTACAAAAAGTAGGAGTTTTAGAATTTCCATTCAGATTCGAATCGTCAAACGAGCACGAGTGGGTCTGTTCTTGTCATCCCTTCCAATCTCGCAATGCCCACTCTGCATATGGATCGGGAGCAGCAACTTGACCGAAGGATTCACCCGTCTTTCTCCTCTTCTTCCATTGTGTATACGGGGTAAGAACGAGGGAAAGGATAGGGATAAAAACTGCAGGTACGATACATTATATTTGTAAAATAGAATAATATTAATATTTAGGGCAAAACTTTTGAACAGAACTGTTCATATCTCCGCGCCTCCATAGAAATATATATACTGGTTAAAATACTTATACCTAAATAAGCAGAACTACGTCACAAGGGTCACTGGTCTAATTCGATATTTAATCTGGAGATGCTAATTCTCAACCATGTCTATCGTGCAACGGGAGAAAAACCTCTTCTCCTTTTGTCGTTGATTTAATTAACCCATCTCCCTGAGATGTCCTTCTTAAGCTCTGAAAAAGCAGACAATCCTCTTTCGACATTCCATTCCTTTCCATCACATATCGCTTGTAAGACCACTAATCTTGGATATTATAATGAGTAATGGGTGCCCCGCGCCAATAAGCTTGCTGTCACGCAATGATAATTTATATTATCGTTGGAAAAACTTATTAGATATCTTGAGTGCATATTCGAATCTCATCTTCCCGACGAAATCAAGAGCATACATTTATTAAAACTGCATCGAAAAACACGCTTCCTTCAGCATCCTTCACTTACTTGAATGCTCTCTTTCGCCCCACAAAATTTCTGTCCATCCATTCCAGATTATTCTCGACAAGAGTCAACATTTGATTGAGAAGTCCCTCTTTCAACTAGCATTGGTTATGGTGCTGATTATCTTTTTAGTGAGTGAATGACTGGCGATTTTCGCAAAAAAATCATTCTCAGATTATCGCTATTATCATCTGGAATTGCCCTTGCTATGATTATGAAGAAGACGAGAGAATTGCAGAGGATGAAAGGGTAAGCGATCGAAGTTCTGGTTAACAGGCAAGAAATAGTCACTATAGACTTCTGTATTTATGAGAATGATAAATCATTCAGGCGGCATATCGACTCGCTCCAGTACTCAAGAGAACGCAAAGTACTACTAATCAATTCGAGAGAAGTAAGTTTACGTTGGAGGAGAAAGTTCTAAAAAAAATTTAAATTTAGGCCCGTTCCAATGGGTAGGAAGGATCAGAGATGAACAACGACGAGAGCGAATATACAATCCGTACAGTGTGTACGAAGTCTAATGTTGCAATCTCGCAGTCCGATATGTATAATAACCTTTCTTCCACCAATCTAACTATTTGTTGTGCACTCGACCGATGCTTTCTTTAATTTACCCACCGAACTGCACTCGTTATCCCCTGGATAAAGAAGAATCTTTATTATAGGCAGTTCTCGAACCTATGGGGAATTCAACTACTACGAAGCAAAGATATTGAATCGGAAATGTGCTTTGGAAGTCTACAATACGAATCATTATGTAATGAAGCAGACATACATAATTTGTAATTACTATTCCGACCTAGGCAGAATTGGTTTCATTGGTGCGCGAAAACTGAAATACATGACTTTATTAACCCAACCTCCCATGAGGCTGTAATTTACTAGTCACCGTTGATATGATTTCTGATAAATTGATTGACTAGTTTTATATTGCCTCTAAGTCATCACTCGTCACAACTATGTCCAATTTATCATACAGTGTTCATTTTTACAACGATACAATATGTATCGCATAGATATTTCAAAATTTACGTTCATCCCAACTTCTATTAAGCTTCTCGAAATATACATCTCCTTCATTTGCTCGTTCCTGCATAACAAATCCTTCTGATGGTTCAATTGTCACGGTAACTCCCCTAAAATAAATCTGTTGTGTCTCCTTCACATTTTGTGATCTTACCGCAACTTCTGCGATATTATCTGTGCTTTCCGCCACAAACGAGGATGAATGCGAATGAGACAAGCAATCATAAATATTGAGGCTGCACAGAGTGTCTGAAATGTGCTTTATGTACCGATTGCGATACTCGACGCTCACAGAGAAGTACGCCAATTCCATATACGCGAATGGAATGTAGAACCAGCGCGATACGCAGTCGTATTCTTCGTTGGTTTCATAGCAGAAAACGAGAATCGGAGCAAACAGGAATATCTGATGGTATTCTTATTGATGCTTCTCGAGAGAAATGCGCGCACCTTGAGTGTGAACGAACAGATATAAACTGGTTGCATGGCAACAGCAAGTTGTGATGACTCTTTCACCTGAAATACATACCACGCTCAATGGGAAGTTCATGCTTACTGTACTAGATAGTACATGATTATCGTGTTAATAAGTAAGATTGACCTACTTGATATCTCGCATTGAGCGTCGTTTTTCCTTGCAGTTGCTCATATCGCTGCGCACAATATCGTATAGCATACGAGTTAATCTGAAATGAACTTTGCATGCTAAGCGAGAACAAAAACTCAACCGCAATTGTTAGGGCAATCACCGAAAAGTCAATGATAGAGACCAGTATGTGATTCCCACCTGAGAATATGCATTTAACTCTCTTCTCGAGTGAACAACCTTTAGTAATGTAGTTTTGGCAGTACGCAATACTCCCGCAAATAGCAAAAGCTACTGGAAAGAGCATTTTCCGATCGAGAGATCGACGGTAGTATTTGTCCGGTTGAATGGACGAAATCAATCTTTCGAAGGCAATGCATAATTCGTTGACAGTGGCGATCAATTGGGTGCTGATTACAATAGTGTACAAAGTTAGTCGAACAGCTAAAATATTAGGTTGGTCCATAAGTTTTGCACGATTTTGATTAAGATATAAATCTCTCTCCTCAAATCTCCGTGACTTGTCCGTAGCGCACCGTATAGTAGTAGACATAAGCTCTATCCATGCATGTTTGAATCAGTTCGCGCTTTCACAGAATTCGTGAAAATAATTTAAAAACAGAAAACGGAAAATATGCGCAAAATGAAGTACTTTTTCAAGCTGTGTGTTTTCATCAAGCCAGTGATATCCATATTCTCCCAATTTTTTCAGGAATAGAGAAAGGGTTAGGGTGTCAGATGACCACAATAGGTTGGCCGTTAGAGTTCTGGAAGAAAATTAATAGCCTTAAAAGTATGAATTTCGATGATAGGATCGTGATAGCTGAATTTAAAATTCTGAAGTTTAGAAAGATTGGAGCCTAATCCTCGTATAATTATTATGTTAGCATTGTTGGGGCAGCAGGTATTCAATGCTATGCAATTATGGTCTTTAAGTCTTTTACAACGAATACGCAGGGCCACAAACTGAATTCTAGCACACCCACTCGAGTGAACTTTTCGGTTAGACGCATGCCTCTGGAGAAAATGTATCTGGCATCCTGAGACATTAACTGATATAGCATCTCATGTCAACGTACTTCACGCCTACGGCAACGTTTTGGACTTTCCTTGCTGCTCGGCGGTTTGCTGAGGCTATAAACTGAGTGACCTAGGCTGTGACACTTCCATTTTCGAGCCCTACTAAACCCGTAGAATTAATCAACCAGAGGAATGGGAACGTGCGCTAAAGAGGGTGTCCAAGACCTCAATTGGTGTGCATTAGTAGGCTTTAATTAGTTGAATACTGACGGACTTTGGGATCAGAATATCAAAGTGATCAAATCGTGCAAAACTTATGGACCAACCCGATATTCACCACTGTATCGGGAAATATTTGAGAATATCTCACGAGGGTCGGCTTTAGTCTTTGGTAGTTCATCCATACTGCAATCAAGAGCGAAGATAATGATGTGGATAATGAATTGGGCCAGAAAGCAGAAACACCACGAGGACAGCAGAAATCTGTGTGAGAGTATTAGGCCGTCTTTTTCGGTTTTCGAAAATATCTTCTAACGGGATTCATACGAAATGAGTTCACTTGCAGTTTGAATGAAGACGTGTCATGGAGAGAATATTGAGAAGAAGAAGGGCAGCGCCACATCCGACAATATTAGCAATAATCAGTAGGTTAGGCCCTAACTTCTCGAGAGCTTCGAACGAGTCGATATCACTTTCGTCCATTTATGGTTGAAAGTGAAGCCGATTGAAGAGTTCTCGACGATGAGTTAATTACCCTGGGGAATCTGCTAAAGTGCGAGAAGACACATCCGTTTTCTCATTCTCATTAGCCTGTTTGGTCTCATGCGACATCATGATCGCGCCTTATTCATGATGTACTATTCACACATGTGACCTCTTATACAATTGCGTCGGCTCTTTTTCTCTTCTGATTTCTGAGCTAAAGAAAAGTGCTTCTGTTCTATCAATGAGTAAACGAGCTTCAACAGTAGTAGGAAATGTTTTGTTTAAAACAAGGATGTTCGTTTCCGCGACGACGGATTGAGAACGTGGAGATATCTTGAGAAACAGCGTGCTAAATGCACTGTAAGGAGCATATTTCGACAGAAGCTTCAGCTGTGAAGCGTAGAATCGATGGAGCGGAATGGAGCAAACATGTGTTTATACGTGATGGGCAGCAGAAAACTGATCAAAAATCACTTCACGTTTTGCGAGTTGATCGAGCTGTGAAAATAAGTAATATTTGAACGGTATGATCGCTCCAACTACGATCGGATGAGTAAATCTTCAATCACTTCGTTAAGCGGCGGTGACTCTTGTTTTGTCATTGCTACTGCACTTTTCACCGTATCATTAATTTGAATATTGTCTCTTTGCTACATAGAATGGGACCACAAGTTAGTCTCCTCGTTTTAGTTTGCTCAATAATTGTACATAAAAATGCGAATTGTGATCGACCATTATTCAAATGAATTTTCATAATTTGATGACTTTCTTCATACGTCTGGCAATGTTTGCATACAATGCATACTCATGCCACGTTGAGGTGGTTTTCTGATCTGTTTTCAGAATGTTTAGTGATTCATTTCAGTAGCTCTTTCGATATTTTTGTCACTGCGAAGACATGCATTTTTCATCGCACACCCTTGTTGCTTTCCGGTTACCGTATGATCGCGTGTGATTATGACCTGGTAAATATTGTTCAACCGAACTGAATGGACGAGAGCTCATTTCATTGTGATCACGCCCGAAGGAGGGGCCGTTCATACTACGGCTCCTGTATCAGATGGTGTAGAAAATGCAGACGATCTCGATCTGTGCAGACGATCTGTGGTGATAGGATCTCACTATAGTTCCATGATTGAATAATCTGGTTACTAATATTACTTACAGAAGAGCAGAAATTTGTTTCCTTTCAGTTTCGTAACAATTATCTGCGAGGTGGTCGCAATAATTATTTTCAACCGACTGCTAAAGACATACTATCGGTTGCATGATAATAGCGATAACGGACTCACTTGGTCTGAAACGAACACCCTTTTTAAAATAAATTTTCTAAAACACAATTTGAGAATGTGTTACACATCTACACACTACTAAAGAAAGCAGTGATATTAGAATTCATTTGAATTTGCTTTGCCTACAGTTTGGGAATACATTTGCCGAGAGAATATTTGCAGTCGCAATAGTTCCGACGTATCTGCAGGTTACCATGAACAAGAAGATGGAATGTGATTTGAACAAGCGAGTTTCTTGACCATGAATGTCTGAATAAGAAGAACGGACGCAATCTCTCAAGATAATGATAGCCGAATAAAAATAAATGTTTTAAACAATGTAAATATTTACTGCTAGCGCACAACAACCTAGTGACGCATTTCACCATAGTCGCTTCGCTTTTCTGAGCTTCGCTTCTTCCATGCAGATTAGAGTTTGTAATACGGGGCTGGTAATTTCGGCCCGACCGGGTAGGAGTGAAGAATAAGAAATACCCTAGATAATGGAGAATAAAAATGTAATGGGATTTCGCGTTATCCCCCATTTGCGTTATCATTGAAGTGTTAAAATTCTTACCGGTATTGCTTCAACGGGATTCTTACTATATGGACGAGTTTGTAAGGGCAAGCACAACAATGGACAACAACGGCAAGCTGGTGGTCTATTCCGATGGCTCCTATGAAGGCGCACCCGCTGTTCTGACCTAATATGGGAAGAAACTGAGGGAAAATGCCACATGTATTTGCAATGCCAATCCAATCATGAACTTTAATCCACACGCTAGTGTGCGAGTTCATGAATAGATTCTCAGATGCGAACGAATAGGTGAGGACGATATGACCAGAGAACTGCAGACAGTCGGCGGTACTCGCCAAAGCAATCAAGATATTGCACGAATTTCGTAGCCTTCTCAAAACAGTCATTCTTACTCAACTTCGGGATATCAACGATTAGCGGTTCCTTGCTTGTAAAAATCGATGGATATACACATAAGGGAACGCGACGGTAGGTGAGGATGAGGTAGAACAGTGATTTGAGTATCAAATTTAAACGTGACAGAACGGACGGCGTTCGAGTGCGCTGTTCGGTGACCTCGAGTTGCAATTTGCTCTTCGATCTTTGAATCCTCTACCAAGCCTAGCAGGTCTCCAATGTAGAGTAAGACCGCATCATGGCTTGCCTACTGCTGGAGACTCTCAGTTGTCTCACCCTGTGTCAAGACTCAAGACTACTAGAGTTTGATGGTGGCCTATCCAAGATCAATTACCTCGTATTCGGACCTCATGAACCCCATATCGATCAAGCCAAGAGCGCCATAACAGCAGAAACGCACGGACGGAGTTGGGTGTTATCGGGAGTGAGGATGTGAAACAGAAAGTTGTGAGATTTGGTGGCATGGAGTCTGCTTTCTCGATATATAAGTTACGCACGGCACCCTCCTATGCATATTCCAGATGTACTGGCCAGCCAGTTCGCGCGATGAGTAACAATGCATTCATCGACCAGCTAGAGGAAGCATACAACGCAACTGTGTCTGGCGGCCACTGATATCGGTTTATGCACAAGGTCATTATTGGGATTTCAACGGCAAAATTGGTCATCATCATTTGGGGCAGCATTCGGTGGGCGCATTTTGATATGGGGAAAGGAACATTAAAGGACAATTAGTAACGGACTTCTGCGAACGGCTCAGTCTATAGACAATTGAAATCGTTTCGATCATGTGCACTCCGTTCCGACAGTCTCCTACTGTGTTTACCAGAAAACTGCGCGCCTTCGTGGCAGGCCCCGCCCCTTCGTGGCAGGTCCCGCCCCTTCTCTCTTGTCGTCAATGTATCTTTCCAAGTATCGAAAACAAATGTTTGTTGGAAGACGTTGCCCGAATCATAACCGGCGTCAAGGGAATGCCTGGGGACTACACAAATGCGTCAACAAAATACAAAATATACAATTCCGCACGTTTAAATTTCAATGACGAAATGGAAATATTGTTATTATGAGAGCTTCAATTGTTTCATTATACTGAAAGTGTAGCCGGTAATTTCAAACCTTCCTAACTTTCTTCAGAATTGAGATAGAGACTCCTTCTTTCGAAAAAGGCCGGTCCGGAAGTACACGTGGGTTTCGACTAACGGGCAAAGTGAAAACGAAATTGATTTAATACTTTCTCCTAGGAGAATGGCGAGGAGGGGATGTTTAAATAATGAACCAATTTGATTTCTCTATGGACCACCGACTTGACCGGGCCTTCATCTCGTTTTTCTCGCCGTTTTCCTAGGAGAAGGGAATGAAGCAATCAGGGTGGTTCGCACCTAGATAGTACATCTTTGAATTCAGTCTGGACTTACAATTACGTACTGATTCGCTCCCGTAACAGGGGTTTTCCATAACATACTCGCTGGTAGCATTCCTGAGGGGTTTGGAGATTCTCGCGCAATATTACTTCCTAAAACAGGTGACTCGTCTCTTATTAAAAAATTCTGGCCAACAGCCTGCGTCCGGCTTTGCAGAAAGCTCTCACCGGACTTTTGAACAAAAGTATAGTACCTGTTCAGGATACTAATAGGGTTGGGAACAAATAAGATTAAACGCTTGACGCTATCCGCACCCTACAAACCGTCATAACTAACTGCGTTGATCATCGCCTGCTCTTCAATCAACAATTTGTGAATGTTTCTAAGGCCCAAAGAAGCATAGAGCGTTGGATGGTCGGATGTACTGTCTTGCATCATCTATCGAACGAAAGGTTGCGCGGACTCAAAAAGGTAGCGAACGTTGTTCGTGCTATTTTTTTGTAGTGGCTCTAGGTGCATGAAGATGCAAATGATAATGATTTGAAGTGGAGCAGATTTAAGATCGAATGGACTCTGCGAGAGCCTTAGCGGAAACGTCGAAAGCCTCAAGCAAGATAAAATGGCCTCAAAGATGGAAAGATCCCTCTACAATCGGGCCCGCTTTCTTGAGGAAAGTAAGAAGCCAGAAGTGGCCTGTCATGCACATTAGAGCCTACTCTTGATAAATATGTTAAAATCCGAAAAATGGACAAGAGAAGCTTAATTTTGGAGTCAAAACTTCAAGGTCTAACAACAAAACTAATTTTCGCAAGCATTTTCGACGACGAGTAACTATGAATCTTGATCCAATTATTTTCCTTTAAACCCGGTTCTGCAAACATGCGCCTCTATGTTCGTGAACTCAAACTTCATACTCGAAATTGCAACTAACGCTTTTCGATTGAAAATGGATGCTGCGAATTTGATAGCCCCAAATAGTTTTCCAGGCGATGCAACATTATACTAACAAATTACTCACACGCACATACAGTCGACGTCAAAAGTCATTGGACACTTTTTCATTCGTCTGTAACTTTCGAACCAGTGCAGATATCGACTTGTAACCTTTTTCATTAGAGTGATAATCTATTAAAGACTACGACGCACTTATAACGATGTCTCGAGAAAAATCAATAATTGCATAGGGATGACGCAACCAACATGTACTTTTTCGAAAATTCATTATTCTTTGGGGGAATTTTTCCAACTCACCAGACTTTTTGTGCATAGACATCGGACCAAGGGCTGCCCAGAAAAAAAGTTTCAAGTTGCTGCGGCCACTCTCCGTGGCTGCAGAAATTCAGGAAAATGGAGGTCGAAAATTCACAACTCAGCCGCTAGCGATGTCAGAACCTCGTTCTTAGGCTTAAAATGATCCTTGTGAGGAGAGTTGATGATCCTGAGAGTATGGTTCAATTTGACCTCCATTTGCCTTTGAGAACCCCGAAACTCATTTTTTCGCATGCCCATATTTCGAGGGCTCACAATTCCAAGGGTGATTTTCGCCGAAAAATGGTTCCGGTGCAGGAGGGTCCCAAAACCGCTAAAATATACATGCTCAAATTTTTAGACTATTGTGATATCTCTCCGCCTAGTAGCAACCGATTTACGAAGGCATACTGGTTGTCAAAGTGCTCGACTTTCTCAATAAAGTTCTCCTTTCGAAATTCATAAGTTCTTTTCTAGTTGAGCTACAGTTCTGAAACTTTGCATAGATTGTCACCGTAGTGTAAACCAACTGACGCCACAGTTTGAGCTCGGTTGAATGCGTTTGGCAGAAGTCGACATTGGGAAAGTCGAACACTTTGACAACCAGTATACCTTCGTAAATCAAATGCTACTAGGCGGAAAGATATCACAATAGTCTAAAAAATTGAGCATGGATAGTTTAGCGGTTTTGGGACCCTCCTGCACCGGAACCATTTTTCTGCGAAAATCACCCTTGGAATTATGAGCCCTCGAAATAGGGGCATGCAAAAAAATGACTTTCGGGGTTCTCAAAGGCAAATGGAGGTCAAATTGAACCATACTCTCAGGATCATCAACACTCCTCACAAGGATCATTTTAAGCCTAAGAACGAGATTCTGGCATCACTAGCGGCAGAGTTGTGAATTTTCGACCTCCATTTTCCTGAAATGCTGCAGCCACGGAGAATGGCCGCAGCAAATTGAAACTTTTTCGTGGGTAGCCCTAAGAGTGATCTCTATGCACAAAACGTTTGGAGTGTCGGAAAAAATCCATCAAAGAATAATGAAGTTTCGAAAAAGAAACGTAAATGTTGCGTTATTACTATGCAATAACGGAAAATTTGCATAGTACCGAAAAACATGCGTTGTACTCTTCGATGGATTAGCTGTGTAATAAAAAATATTCAGCTTGATATCTACTCTGGTTCAAAAGTTACAGACGAAACAAAAAGTGCCCAAATACTTTTGGTCGCCACTGTATCTGAAATGAATTTACAGGACTACCAATTTATCGAACAACAAATATGGAATGGATACACCCTTTCGAATTGGTACTGTTTTTCCATTGATCGCAAGTCATCAGAGGAATTCCATTGGAAGATACATCAACTGGCGAACTGCCTTACAAATGTTGTGGTCTCAAAGTGAGGTTCTGCCGTTTTCTTAAAACAACTTCTCTCTTAATTTTTTTCTTCATATTGAAGTTTCTCTAAACAAGTTGGTAGTGGCGGAATGAATCAGAACTACGCTCAAAGCGAATGTATGAAAACACTCTCCTCACAAAAGTTTGAATACATATTTCTTCTACAAGTAAGATGAAATTAATTTCAATTGCACAAATAGTCCTAACATTATTTAGAATCATGATATCATAACACGCACACATCGTGAATTCACCAACATTTTGACAGCTTTAGAAGGTTAGTCATAAAATTAGAAAATCAGCTGATTAACCGAATAATAGGTTCAACTGTTGTCGAGAAAGGATGGTGTCCTCCAAGCAGATGCACGAAACAATTTCCCAAAAAGTTGGGCGAGCTTGGAATGTGCCCAAAAAGTTTCAGTAAAGAACAACGTAAGTTTCCGTAGACTATAGAATGAAGTAAATTTCCATTTTTAGTGGCGGCTTGCAACGAAGCAAATATTACTTATATGAAAGGAGGAATGCAGGTTCATCATAATCGTTCTGACTGCTGTCCATTTTGTAATACAGGCTCTTCTTCCCAAAGCGGCTAGTGACTTCATTGTAAATGAAATTAATACGACATCCTTCGTGGAGATGTTCAACAAAAGGGTTCTTTTTTTAATTTTAAAAATACAATCGCGCTCAAAAGTATTGGGCCACTTTTTGTTTCATCTATAATTCTTTTACCAATTCAGATGTTGACCTGAACTGTTTTTCATTACACAGATAGTCCTCATAGGAAAACGACTCATGCATTTCGATTTTGTTCAAACTCTCCCTTATTGCATAGTGATGACTCAACTGTGACTATACTTTTTCGAAAATTCATTATTCTTTGGTGGATTTTTTCCGACTCACCAAACTTTTTGTGCATAGAGATCAGCCCAAGGGCTGCCTAGAAAAAAAGTTTCGAGTTGCTGCGACCACTCTCCGTATTTGCAGAAATTCAGCCAAATTGAGCTCGATATTTCATAACTCTGTCTCTAGCGATGCTAGAACCTTGTTCTAAGGCGCAAAATGATTCTTACTACGAGTGTTGATGTTCCACAAAGTATTGCAGCATTAGCCCTTCATTTGCCATTGAGAGCAGAAAAAGTCACTTTTTCACATGACCCAACTTTGAGGGTTCACAACTCCAAGGGTGATTTTTGAAATATCGTGATTCTGGTGCAGGGGTGTTCCAAGACCAGTCCATTATCGATGGTCAAATTTTTAGGTTGATTGGATGTCTTTCCGTCTCGTTTCGATTTGTTTACGAAGGCATACTCGCATCCAAAATCTCGCCCCCGCCCACTATCGCGCTGAAGTAAATATTCACATCTCTCTTTCTTGACGAGCTACAGTTCTGAAACTTCGCGTAGATTATGAGGATGATGCGGCCCTTCTGCTGACGGAGTTTGAGCCTGATTGAATGCCTTTGAAAAAATCGATGTTGAATGAGGCGAGCTTTTAGGATGCGTGTATGCCTTCGTAAACAAATCGCCACGGGACGTAAACACATCCAATCAACCTAAAAATTTGACCATCGATAATGGACTGGTATTGGAACACCCCTGCACCAGAATCACGAATTTTCAAAAATCACCCTTGGAGTTGTGAACCCTCAAAGTTGGGTCATGTAAAAAAGTGACTTTTTCGGCTCTCAATGGCAAATGGAGAGCTAATGCTGCCATCCTTTGTGGATCATCAACACTCGTAGTAAGAATCATTTTGCGCCTTAGAACAAGGTTATAGCATCGCTAGAGACAGAGTTATGAAATATCGAGTTCAATTTTGCTGAATTTCTGCAGCTACGGAGAGTGGTGGCAGCAACTCGAAACTTTTTTTCTAGGTAGCCCTTGGGCTGATCTCTATGCACAAAAAGTTTGGTGAGTCGGAAAAAATCCACCAAAGAATAATGAATTTTCGAAAAAGTATGGTCACAGTTGCGTCATCACTATGCAATAAGGGAGAGTTTGCACAAAATCGAAATACATGAGTCGTATTCCTATGAGGACTATCTGTGTAATCAAAAACAGTTCAGGTCAATATCTGAATTGGTTAAAGAGTTATAGACGAAACAAAAAGTGGCCCAATACTTTTGAGCGCGACTGTATATCTCTTGTAGTCCAGAAAGAGTTGTGAGCAGAAATGCTTATTCATGTTATGTGAGCTGCGTGAAAGACAGTGAAAGGGATGAATGTTTATGAAGCCAACATCTAAAAACCCTGAAGAATGATATTTTGGCCTAATGCAAAACAAAAATGGCAAACTTTTATTCGACAAAAAAAAGAAAATAGAACAATTTATGAACTTGATAAACTTCTGATGAACTTTATCGATCGAAAATGAGAAAAATAATACATAAAGTGGTACACATGACAGAATTCACGCCCTCTTCGCCTTAGTTAGTTCGATGTATTTGTCAAAGATGTCTTCTTTCACTTCTTCCGAATACATCTTATATTCCGGCGTTTCTCTCAGTTTTTCTATCTTCTTACAGGAGTTGAGCTCCGACATGCAGTAGTACTGAAAAAAATATGAATATGACTGAATGAGAGACTTTCAAGTTCATGATTTTATGAAACCTAATACACCTCGAGGTTAAGTCAGATACTAACCAGAAGAGTAGCGAGCTTGAACTTATCGGATAACAATAATCCTCTCTCGATGTTCATATTATCTGAAGCCTTGAGGAATATTTCTATTTCGTCAGTCACACTCTGTAATGCATTGATTGCTCAACACAATCTATTCAACAAACCGTCAACTGAAAGTACTGTGCCAACCCCAGAAGAAATTCGACGTTCGAGTCTGAAATGCAATATTTATTGTGAAATATCGGAATGGCGATTTCAACAGGATAGTTTGGAAAAAATTTTCTAAGGGCTAACTGAGAAAACCATCATACAATCGAATTTTTCTCCCAGACGAAAAACCACCCGAAGCAGAGTATGGAAGTTCTGAAAAAATAGCCATTTGGAGTTATAGAGATTTGAGAATCAGCATGACCGAAATAAATAATCACCGTGGCAGTTAGGGCGGGGATTGGATCGAGAGGAATTTTCGGCATCGAAGATTCCTTGTATTTCATGAAGAAAAGATTCTCGAAGTAAAGGGATTGAAGTCCAAGATACTGAACATATTAATATTATAAAATGGAATTGGAATTTTTTTATCTCTATCATTAAGAATTTCACCTCTTTGCAGACATGAAACTCCTTTCCATCCACGACAAGAATGGCATTCGCCTTGTTGGATGGAGAGAAGAAATCATATTCAATCTTGCGTCGGAAGCTTAAATATTTTAATCTATTGAAACAAGTATGACTAAATCACGTACTTTGTTCCAGAGCAGCTTTTGATTTTAATGCGAGCTTCAACAAGAATATAGCCTTCTTTAAGAAATCCCTGAAATAATCCTCTGAATGAACTTTCGAAAATTTGAATATACCTTGTTCAAGTCGAAACCCTCTTTTCCTTCAAAGGCAAAGGTTGCGCTGCATGCGTACTTGTGAATATGTGAAAATACCGCATTATAGGCATCTGATGTCTATAATGACAAACCAATGATTCAAAAATTAGCTCATAACAACCTTAGTGATGGATTGAGCAGGGTTAAGTTGATTAACAAGAGTAATTTGAAGAGCGGCTTCACAGATCCATACATTACTCTCTTCACCCTTATCACAGAATACAGCAACATCGAAATCATTGTTTTCAAAAAAGTGAACCTCCACGCGCCTGAAAATTGTATTCTGCCATTTTTTGACTGAAATACTCATAAATGTTTTGAACTCGAAAGGAAGAGAAGGACAAAAAGACAAAGTGAAAAATTAAGAGGGTTCGAATCGGTAACGCTAACACTCACCAGGGGAAACCATTGATCATTTTCTGGGGACTCGAGTACTCGTTTTGATCACTGGTCACCAGAGCGCGAAAACGAATGAGATTCTTCTCGGGGTCTGAAATTAGCACTTCAAGCAACCAAAGGTTCTCATTGTTATCCAGATACAATACAATTACTTTTATGCAAGTGACAAAATCGCTCGCTTAGTGATTACAGGGTTCTCACCTTCGCATTTTTTCTTTGCCGGAGGTGAATCAGACATTGCTTGAGAGAAAGATGATAGTCCTGAATCCTGTCCATTAGCAATAAAATGAAAAGATCAAAGGTATGCCATGCGCTTTGAACGCCTTGGAATCGCATCAAATCATTACCCATGAAACAACTTTATTGGAAGAGGGAACAATTGTGATCAGCCTGTGTTAGGTAATAAATTGAATGAATTATTTGTATATAATTGAACTTATCGAATCAACAACAAAATCTAATTGGAATCGTTCCTCTCGGATTTGGATAACTCGACGTACTTGTCGAATATGAGAGTTTTTGTTCCAACGGAAAGATTTGAGTACTCCTGATTTTCTTTCAGCTCTTCGATCTCCACACAAGATGTGAACTTCGAAATGGAGTTGTTCTGAAGCATTCAATATTGTGTTTTTTTACTCGCAACACTACTAAAGTGATTGAATTTAGTGCAAACCCTTAGGCTATATAGGTCGAATGCATCCGATATAATGATCTTATCGGAAAGGTTCAGTTCATCCGTTTTGATCAGATAATTCTCACTGTCATCTAGAACACTCTGTAAAAGTGAAGAAATTTGCTTGGTAAAAGCGGAGTTTACAAACCACGAAACTAAATTTCTTCGCAAGTTTGACAATAGAATTGACATTCGTCACTGAAAAGTAAAGTATTGTTTGCGCTTGTGCTGTTGAGCGGACCCATCCTTGTAGGGCGATCCCCTAATTTTATTTCCTCCACTCTCCTCTTCCCTCACCCTCATTCAACCCACCCTATCCTCATTTACACGGTCGATGCGCGCTCTTTCGCAAATATTATACTCTGATTTGACTCTCTAACTCAATTGCGTCTCTGAAAATTAACAATATCCATCCCCTCCCCATTTACATCTAAATCAAATTACAATCCCATTCCCTTTGAAAGAGCAAGATTCAGGTTCGTAACATCACTCTCCCATTTGGAGGAGAGTGAGGGGAGCCATGGCCCTGCGGACAGCTCTCCCCGAGTGGGAGAGCGACCCCCTAATTACAGAGGCGGGTTCTGCAAAGTGCCGAATTCGCCCTGCAAGGAGGATGTCCGCTCAACAGCACAAACGCAGTATTTTTTCAAAATTAAATTTACCAAAATGAATAAACGCTACAAGTGCTCGAAAATATACCATCGATATCCTCTCCCATTCGATAAATATATCGAAGAAGACTTTCGAATTCCTGAATGGTTATTAGTGACAATGAAGAAATGAGTAAAAAGGATTGCAATTTGTTCACCGATGCATCTACTTCATCTAGAGTGAATTGTATCTGCTTTCTAGATTCCTCGCCCCCTCTGAAGAAAAGATCACGGAAGTAATGAGATTGGATTGCAAGCAACTGAAAAATAAAATAAATTTGTTTTCAAATTTTACGTCTCTTTGCAGAAACATTATCAACTCTAGTTCTGGAGTGGACTAGAATTGACGCTAGTAATTATACCTGCTTGCTGATATGAAATTTCTCGTCCTCGACAACTATAACAGCATCCGTTAGATCGGGGCGATAAGAGAAATCACATGCAACTTTCGGACGGAATCTGTAACAATAACGAATCATAAAACATTGAACCAATCTAATAAACAATCTTGAACTCACGATATTTCCTCATCTTTGATTGTTATGTGAACTTCAATAGTTACAGCATCGTTCTTGATAAATCCCTGGAAATTGCAATATTGATTAAATATTTCCGCAATAAAATTAGCTTTTGAAGGGTCAAGTAAATTCTCCATCGGAAGAAACTCGAATCCGTCACCAGCATCGTCTGACGTTTTGAATGTGCAGTGGCGATGCTTTAAGAGACCTGTTCGGTAAAAATCGAGGATTCTCACCTACTGCCCGGACACGCTCCTAACGTTTTGAGATCCGCAAGTCCATACTCTAGTATTAGGAAGGCCTTAGCCTCACAATAGCCATAGGACACCTTGTTCGGGCTTTACGCTCTTCTGGCAGAAGAAAAATGAATGAATGTGTGAAATGATCAAAAAATCATAATTCTAAAACGGGGAAAGATATACCCAATTGTTCATGTGCATCAGCCTAGAGGTGGTTAGAGGCACCGAAACGACATTTTAGATTGGGAGCTGCATCGCTCCGGAGATTTATTCCACTTTCGATTTTTAGTTTTTCGATCAAAGTAGGCTGTTTTTGTAAAGAGCTGCAAGGGTAACCTAGGTCCACGTTGTAGCCCACTGGTGGAGGTATCTGAAAATCCACAAAATGGACTTGCCCGATTTTTCCGCTGGGAAATTTCGTACTGCAAAAGTTCGGGACCGAGGTTCGGGATTTTGATTTTGACTGCGTTCTTTGTTGATTTTGTGAAGTTTGGGTAAAATACAACAGTAATCGTCAAAGGTAAAACCTCCATGCAAATTATCATCACCATAGGAGTCGATTCTGCCAACATGACTTTTTCGACCCATGACCCGGGGTTCATGGTCCGGAGGTGACCCACCACCATGAACCCGGGGTCATGGTTCAAAATGGGCCTTGGAAGTCATGATGGAGGAACTTCATGTACTGTAGACCAGTGTATAGTACACTACCCCAGCAATACACCATGCCTCTTGATACCGTAATCCGGTTATCGCAAGCTGACTTATTTTGAGTTTTACAGTAACATTTCATTTCACGATATCACGATTGCTAGATTACAGTATCAGGTGGTACGGTGGGTTGCTGGGGTAGTGTACTACACATTGGTCTACAGTACATGAAGTTCCTCAATCATGACTTCCAAGGCCCATTTTGAACCATGACCCCGGGTTCATGGTGGTGGGTCACCTCCGGACCATGAACCCCGGGTCATGGGTCGAAAAAGTCATGTTGGCAGAATCGACTCCTATGGTGATGATAATTTGCATGGAGGTGTAACTTGACGATTACTGTTGTATTTTACCCAAACTTCACAAAATCAACAACGAACGCAGTCAAAATCAAAATCCCGAACCTCGGTCCCGAACCTTTTTGGTGCAAAATCTCCCAGCGGAAAAATAGTGCGAGTCCAGTTTGTGGATTTTCAGATACCTCCACCAGTGGGCTACAACGTGGACCTAGGTTACCCTTGCAGCTCTTTACAAAAACAGCCTACTTTGATCGAAAAACTAAAAATCGAAAGTGGAATAAATCTCCGGAGCGATGCAGTACCCAATCTAAAATGTCGTTTCGGTGCCTCTAACCACCTCTAGGCTGATGCACATGAACAATTGGGTATATCTTTCCCCGTTTAAGAATTATGATTTTTTGATCATTTCACACATTCATTCATTTTTCTTCTGCCGGAATAGCGTAAAGCCCGAACAAGGTGTCCTATGGCTATTGTGAGTCTAAGGCCTTCCTACTACTAGAGTATGGACTTGCGGATCTCAAAACGGTAGGAGCGTGTCCGGGGGAAATTTTATTTTTACCGATCCGGCCTCTTAAACAGTTTACTTTGAACAATTAGAAAAAAATAGCATTATTTGTTATCAAAAGATACCTTGTGTATAGAGTCCTCACTAGCGTCGTGATTCACAAGAGTCATTTCGTAAAAACAGTTGCAGAACCACATATTCGACCACTTTGATTGATCACAATGCAGGTGAACGGTAAAATATTTCTTGCCTCTCCTCTCAGACCAACTAGCATTCATGAGCCTGCAGTACATTTTTGTTAGAAACTCTCGGTCTATTTGTGCTAGAAATATTTTCTTAGTAGGACACATTCAAATGGGTGATTTTACTAGGTTTTAAGGAAACACGAACATGAATGTTCTATCGATTTGGTCTTCATGTCCGAAATCGTCTCCAACTCAGCTAAATGCCAACCAACAAAGAAGCCTAGTATGTCGTATCCGGGGCCAGGGTCATGTAATCGGGTATGGAGAATCTCTTGGAACAATAATATGGAGTGGCTCAAGGCTATTTTTCGAGTCCTATAGGCGTTTTCCCCCGAAAAGCTAATTGACTTTATTGTAGAGTTTGCGAATACAAATTCAATGGTATGTGTAAGCTCGCTGTACGATGAAAATGAAAAAAAACCATTTAAAGTTGGAGATCACGAAAAACTATAATATGCAAAATCGACCCAAATGAATGGATGCATCTTGCTGAGTACCTCAATGGGCCCTAGTAGCGAACTTTGAGCATTTTCAGGGTCATTTAATTTTTTCATGCTACAAAAGGTGCTCATTTTCCTACACTCTTACAGAAAACCTGTGATAGACTAACCATGGGAGTCCTCCGATGTGTTTTGTCGCACTGTCTCTTCCATCATAGTCCAAATCTCCGGGATGTTCCACAACAAACCGAATGCAGTTCTTCTCGGTATCTGAAATGAAGAGATAAAACAATATTAAATAAAAATGGAAATGAATTATATTAATATCCCCAAATTTTCATTCACTTACCTTCGCATTTTCTCTTCACAGGTGGAGAATCGGCCATTGCTCAACGATTGGATCGAAACGAACGTTCCTCGGGTCGAAGAAGTATTGAGTCGTCTGGAATGCAGAACATATAATAAATAACACGACGAAAAGAACGTGAAAAAAACGCGGAAAGTTGTCAAAAATAAGCAAACGTCAGCACACCACGCAAAATCGACTTTTCACAAAAGTCGGCCGGAGAGCACACAAAGTCGCCATAGTACGGTAGTCTAACGAGAACTGACTTTTCATGAAATTATATTTTTATCTCTGTTTATTTTAACAATTTTAAGTTTTAAAATGTTTAATACTAATTGTTATGAGTTTGCAATGATGTGCGAAACTTTTTAAGTCGGTGTGAACATGAAAAAGTATAATTTCTCAGTGATAAAAAAGAACAAAAAGGAATTCCAAGCAACATCGTATTTTCGTCTGTTCTGGTCTTGTCTTCTTCCGTTTCACTTTCGCCGATGAAGAGCAAAAATGATCAATTTTTCATGCGTTTCAATAGCAGTTTGAAGTATGAAGCACGTAGTTGGCTGAGTGAACATCCATTCCTTAGTATTACCCGCAGAAGAAGACAGGACATGATTGCATGATTAATAAAATGTACATTCTGTCAATAGCTGCTTTGAATCAAACACGATATTTTGTTATCATTAATGTATCCATAACGAGAAATTTGAAATATAATCAATTTGGGTGCTATCAATGATGAATTTCATCGGCTTATGCATTGCTTTTGTCGTTAGCACTGAAAAGGAAGAGCACACATGCACATTGAGTCGAGAAAAGCTGTGACGACCAACCATTTCTTCTCTTTGAGATGCTTGTAGCAATTACGGAAGATTATCAAGCACCAGATTGCCCACACTAAGCCGAGAACAACCATAGAACATCCGAATGCTTTCCAGGCAACTGAAATGATGAAATTTGTGATGAAATATTCCTTGTACAGAGTGTTGTTGAATGGACAACCTTCATATCCGTTCGCAAATCCTTGTTCGTATACTATCAGTGTAAATACAACAAGAAGGATGATGATGAGAAATATCAAGTATACCTGATGTCATAAAAACCTCAAGCTTAGTAGTTTCATGATATGCCCATCCTATGTTACGATTTTTCAAACTAAACCAAGGATAACAACTTTTTAGAGCAATTAAAAGCTGACTTCATAGAAGATAATGGGTAGTATTAGAACCGCATTTTGTTTTTTGCAAGAAATGAAGACAAGAATGGCAGAGATCACAGCGAAGATTCCCGTCAGTCCCTGAAAAAAAACAATCAACAAGAATATCGGAAGTCGAACTAAACCTGGTTAAAGAGCGAGAGAGGAGGCATTGAAAAGATATGCACAATGTAGTCAAGAAGCCCCTGCAATGAAATGCGCTTGACCATGTTTTTATACACAGTGGAATATCGGAATATGAGATCAATGCAAATATACTCACAGCGCTATCCGTGTGCTTTTTGTTATCAGAATGTTTGGATAACATATACTTGAAAGCGAGGAATGTTCCAATGGTGTTTAGTATCACCAGTGCAGCGAGAATCCTGGCTCCGGACTGGAATTGCCAAAATTAAACGGAATTGTAATGGCAAAAACGAGAAGTTGCTACATTCTCAAATTTAGCTCAACGACCATCAAAATCAACAGTTTGCCAATTATCACATGATATACCACTAGAAGGCATGTAACACTTTGAATATTGTATAAATAGTGCTAATATTATATTTACTGTAATCTGAAGAAGGCCACAGCAACAACGACTGGTCATCTTCGTTTGGACTGATTTGATTCTGGAATTTGTTTAATACTGTTACAACGCGAATGTCAAAATAGATTGAACGGAAGCGTAGGAGTAATTTCTATTTTATCGTCATGAAGTTTGCCACTTATAGAATATTAAAGGCAAACAATCAGGGGCGAAAACGAATGGAATGATGGCAACGCTGGTAAGAGATAGAATGGAAGCAAATGATTTGAGTGGGTGTAGAGGAGAGAAGGATGTGAATCATACGAAAGAAAACGATGGAAGCAGCCAAATGCGATGAATCATTACTGGAGTGTCTTTTCGGATTTCTTTTACAATGTTCGCAAAAAGAACACACGCGCGAGGATTTCAGTGCAATACGAAATTGTAGGACAAGCAAGGTATAAGAAGCTTTGCGAAAACTCTATGTTCAACTGCTCCTTCACTAATGAGGGAAATTCATTAACACATCGATACGTCATCAATTAAAAGAATTTATAAATATACAGAGATTGCTGCTTGAGAACCAATAAGAGACATCTTAAGCAATTGGAGCGAATTGCGAACTTCGCAAACACGAAACAATTTTTTATGTTCGGGCATTAGTTGAACAGTATTACTTCATGAGTTCATGCCTTGCTGTTGGCTCGCGTACTGAAAATTAAACATATATAGAAAAAGAAGCAAGCAAAGGAAACACAAACCGTCTCTGTTCTCGGAGGTGCTTGTAACAGCAACAGAAGACGATTAAATACCAAATAGACAGTACTAATCCGAGAAAGATTGCAATGAAGAGGAATGTAACTGAAGTGTTGAGTAGGAATTTGAACTTGTGTTGCCAAATCTGCACAGTTTTCAGCAAATAAAATAACTCACACGAAGAGAGATCGTCAGCTCGGGTAAAGCTCGAATTATGCATTGTGCTGTTGAGATCGTTGCTAAAAAAATGTTTTATGAACACCACCGTTAAATGTACAACAAATGCTTGATAAGGTTCTCGCCATTAAAAACATAAGAATTTCAAGATCTCACTGTTTTGAAAACCGCGCATAGAGAAACAATCCAACGAAGGCTGTTACCAAAATGACGAAACAAATATAGAAAACCTGAAATGATTCTACTTTGCTGTAAAGTTCACTTCGTTAAAGAACTGGTCCCACAAAATCAGAAAAGCACTATATTTTTGGTATTTTTTATATATTTTTTTGTTTGATGTTTTGATCGAAACTGAAATCGTGACTACTTTGAAGGATTATCAATGGAGTTGCAACGAATATCGTTCAAGAATACTTGGGGGATTTAGCGACGCATCTTCATCAATAAATACATGAACACGAACTGACCTCGTAGAGGACTATGGGCAGCAGAAGCACTGCCCATTGCTTTCTGCAAGCAATGATGACAAGTACGGCAGAGATGGATATGAAAACGCACGGAAATACCTGAAAAGGGTAATCGTTCACCAAATTCACCTTTGTCAGACATTACCTCTCTTGATACTAACGAGAACGGTGTTAGATCAAGGAAATACTTCACAATGACGACAACTGGTCCCTGAAAATAATTTTATTTTGGGTATCTTGAATTTTCGAGTTTGGATAGGAAAAAATATTCGCACCAATCTGTCGGACTTTCCTATAGTGCTATCGATATACTTGGTAGCAAAGAAGATCCAAATTGCGTTCAGCAGCTCTAGTGCCGCGAATAGCTGGGCTGCGAACTGTAAATATAGGGTAAAGGTAAAGTTGCGACCACAATCAAGACGATTTTACTGTCCTGAGACGACAACGCCTGGTGGGGTACACCGATATGGCCGAGTACTGCGATACCTAAATATCCCATGCTGGTCAGGCTTCTAGAGCACGTTATTATACCTCACGTCACACCTCATATCATATCTAAATCTGTATATTTAATGCGTTGTACAAGTCGTTGGAGTTCGCAGTTTGAATTATGTTTGAGATCACTGTGGGATAAGTACATTTTCACTCTATTCGACAATGCGCGACGAATCCGCAAAAGAAAGGCAAAATGGCTAAGGCAAGATTTTATGTGATATTATCACAAACATCAACTGAGCTAAATAAACAAAAAAATTTCTCCTCTTTTAACGACACATTCTCAACACAATGGATTTTCAGAATGCATGTCTAGCACTGAATTTCATTATTTACCGTAATCGAGATATTGCCGCAGCGACAGCTGCTGCTCATCTTCCTTCTGACTGATGCGGCAATATTTCAAAAATAGATGATAATGTCAAATTAGATAGCACAACAGTAATCACTTTAGAGCACACAGAACATCGAACTTAAAGAACACTGACAGCGGAAACCATCGGAATGAAATTGTCATAGAATGAAAAGGAGAAGCGCATGATTTGAGTAGGCGTAGATGAGAGGATGTGAATCATGTTGGAGAAGGCGATGGAAGCGACCAGAGGCGATGAATCATGAATGGGATTCTTTTTGCGAATGCGCTGACGCCTGACGTTGCATTTGGATTGTGAACTCGCAACATCAAATAGTTCTGAGAGAAATGCGAGCTCAGTATTACAAATATCAAGCAACGATTTCATATTCGGGAAAGTGAGATATTATTTGCTATTAGATGATAATCAATCACAGTATAGCTGATCCTTGAATTTCGTAATACACCCCGCCGTATTTTGTTCAACCATGGCTCCGAAAATTGATCCAAACAACGAAATTTGAAACACAGTCCTATTACGAGCTACCCAGGCCGCAGAATTGAGTGGGACCGGCTATTCCGTAATACACCTAAACAAGCGAAAACGGTGAGATATAAAGAAAGGTCCGGAACGTGGCGTCAAATGGTACCTGACCACCCTAGTCTTCTTATCTGACTTGGCAATGATTCTATCAACAAAAGTCTATGACATGCCAACCGAAAATACGCAACACAGAAGGTATGCAATGTGGAATCACATTTTGCAAATGAGAATTCTGGGAGAAGGAATGTCGAAAATGAGATCAAAGTTCATGAAACGAGTAAGCGAAGGAAATAGAAAATGATATGCATCAAATAGAAAAACGCGAATGAAGCAGTCAGAGGCGATGATTCATGAATGCCGCGCGCGGATAGTGTCGAACGCCATGTCGTTGAAACCAAAGGTAAAGTTGTGAGAACTTGCCGTCCTCGGTTTTCCATTGGACAATACTGGTTGGCCAGTATCGCGCGAAACAGCGTGTGCAAACTAAACTCTCAACAGCGGAACGGATGAAGACGTTCTTTCCGTTTCTCAGAACCGGCTAATAAGTTAATAGTAATAAACGAATTATATTTATCGATTAATTCACAATGATAAATTGAAAAGAGAAATTTGGCAAGAGCATTTCAGAAACGAGTAAAATATATTGAGAGTTTGAACAACATAGTGTAGTTTATGCGTCATTCTTGGCGTTGGCAGCCGAACTGAATAGAAATGAAATATTTGGAATTCATAGTTATAACACAGACGCACCGTCCCTGCTCTTTGAGGTGCTTGAAGCACTTTGAAAATACGATCAGAAATCCAATGCAGACGACGATCGAAGTTCCGAAATAGACCGTGTAATAGATCACAATTGACAACGCAACTGAAAGATTATGAAATTAACTTTGATTTGGTTTCCCATCTGTAAATACCAGATTCATTAAGTCAATTTGTATCGATAAAACTCACACGTCTTAAAATCCATTTTTGGGTTTTTCTCTAGGGTTAGATTGTATGCCTTCTGGTACACCTCGCTCTCCTCAAATACGCTGGAATATAGAAATGTAACTTGATCGCGTCGCACCAAAGCCTCCATCACAGACAGCCTAAATACTGATCCTTCTCACCTGACCATTACATCTTGGCTACAGAGTAGATACACTAAGCAACCGAGTAAAATCGCCATGATAATGAGTGCAATCACCTGGAATGAGAAACGAAAGAAATAATCAGCCCAGGGAGTTGAAGCTTTTACTGGGTTCTACTGACGGTCTGTGCCAATACTTTTGCAGTGACTAGAGAAATCACTCAGAACATATAATACTCAACAAAATACTACAACCATATGCCACTTCCAAGCGAGAAAACTGTTCAAAAATTTTAAAAATTTTAGTTTTTAGTCTACGACGCAGAACGAGAAAGGAACAGACTTCATAGACGATCATAGGAAGCATGAAGAAGGCTCTCTTCTGATTGCAGGCAAAGATAACTAGAAGAGCAACGCTGATTGCAGTACACATGTTGCCTATCTGAAAATTGATAGTTGACCAAATAACAGCCGAGATAAATTGAGTTCGAAATTATCATTGTAAACCAAAAAAAAGTTAGGTTTGGGTTGAAAATTTCGAAAATGGTGAGCGTTAGTGCGCGAACCGTGCTGGCCAGTGTTTTGCCATCCATTGTAGATTGGATGATGATCCCAACAGCTTGGAGAACCACCATAGCAGCAAAAATCTTTGCACAAGTCTGCAATGATTGAGGTAGATAAGACCAAATTGTCGAAAAATTTATCCATAGAATTGATCCATAGAAATGTTAAGACTGTGCTGTTCATTGCTAAGTCAAATATATGACAAAGCACGAAGCGTAAAAAATCTTACCGTAATCGGCAAACAGCAGCATTTCGTCATAACCTCTCACTCCTTCTTTGAGAAAATCGAGAAAAGAAGATACTTGAATGTGCAAAGATGATGTTCATGGTTTATAAAGGAAAGAAGAGATCGGAGTGAATCATATTGAAAACGCGTAGACGGGAAGGAATTCTCTATGAATCATGAATGGCGTACGCATAAACGGAAATGATGTTCTAGAAAAGTTGTAATCAGCGCTTGTGAAATATTGAAGATCTGAAAAGTATTCACTGTTCACTGATTCACTGTTGCTGTGTCAAACTCCAGTCTGAACTGCAATTTGCAAATTTGCAAATTTTGTCCTCGTTCTAAGAACGTTAGAATAATGTTCTCTCTTGTACTTGATTGCAACGTTGCACAGTGAGTCACGTTCTGGCTCTGAATCGAAGGAACTATCTCTTACGGACTTGAGATCATGTAAATGAAAGATCGCTGAGAGTAGAACGAGGAGATAGAGGTCGGAAATGCAGCAATTGTTTGAATTTTTGGATTTCTCTCCGACTGTCAAGCGTACCCGTGTGTTACTCTGACAAGTATCATCTCTCCTTGCAGTCACATGCTTTAACAAAGATCACCTCTCCTCCATCCCTATCACCCTGTTCTTCCTGAGATCCCTAGAACCGATGATAAGATGACAAGGCTTCAGCAGGAATTACCGACCCGTACCGCTTTCCCCCTTCCGCTATTGTTCATTGTATTCATCTCTCTTAGCGGAACTATCCAGTTTTCATTGTCCAAGCACACTCGGATAAAAACGTAAACCTTGACTTCTTAGTGCTCGCCTGTAGCCTAATTGAGCATCCTGGTCAATTACGAAAATCGAAGAATGCAAATGCCGGATTAAATCAGTTTACATATCGCAGCTACTCATTACGATAAACAAGCGACTTTCAGCCCGACCTAATCCAGCATTTTTTCTCGGTTGTAAACGTCTGAAACAAAAAAAAAGAAAAACGTCTGAAAATACAGCGGAGGCGTTGAATAACAGCGGTGGAAAAAAAAATTCAAAAATAACCTGTCTTCAAAGTTTTCCAGATTATATTCAGGAATGTATTTCTACAAACAGATCATAGTTTGCAATAATAGAAGGTGCCGGTGTGGTTTTCATACTTTTCGTGCAAAAATTTATAGAGACTTTAATGATATTTATACACCACAAATAGATGATTTAGAACATGTTTACATTACAATGCATCGAATAGGTAATGTAGTTTATAGCTTGAGCTGTATGTCGACGCCCGAACTGAAAAAGGACATTTTAATGTTTTTTTCCTATTTTTTGTTTTTGTTTTTAACCTTTCCTGTGCCTTGAGGTGCCTGTAGCACTTTACGAATACGATGAGAAATAGAGCTGTGGCAACGAATGCAATTCCAAAATAGATCGTTCCCACGATAACTCCATTACGTGCGTCTATAATATCAGTGTTTGGTCCGCATATTTCTTCGATCATTTTCAGATTGTGTATTCAATGATGAAAGGAGCCTACACGATTCGAAAGTGATTTTTTCGTTTTGGTTTTCGGCTAGATATTGAATATATTGCAACACGAAGTATTGAGTATTCTTGAGTATTCTGGAAAAGTTCACCAACACATGCGGTCTAAGTCCATTGATCAATCTCACCTGACCATTTCGCTTGGTCTACAGAGCATATATACGCATGATCCAAAATAGAAGGCGAAGAGAACCAGTGAGATTGCCTCAAGTGCCATTAAAAATGGAGGAAAGACGAAAAAGGATGACAGATATGAAATAATCAAAACCTTACCTCATAGATCATCATGGGCAGCATGAATCCGGGTGTCTGATTTCTGCAGGCTACGAATACAATGACCGCTACTACCACAGCGATTGCGCCGTGAATTATCTGGAATATCCGCATTCCAATCTCTAATTCAAGTAAGTGACTATAAAATTCTTGACGTCAATATTGAAGAGATTTCAGGGTATTGGACTAATCAATATGGCAAATGTACGAACCATTCCGGTTAGCGAGCCCATATCGTATGTAGACCCTTGCGAAAAGATCCCAACGAGATTGAGCACCACCAAAACCGATAGGATCTGTGCCCAAACCTGGAAGTGAATGATTGCGGTGCAGAAAAAGGAACAGAAAATTCTCAATTCTTACCGTAATCGGAATGCACTTCATGATCTCACAAAGATGCGAAAATGTCAGAATGATATCTGAAAATGGGAAAGAATGAATGCTCATGATTTAAGTAGGCATAACGAGAGAATGGAGTGAATCACATTGAAAACGCATGGACGGCAGCCAGGGTTGATGAATCATGAATCGCGTGATTTCAGCCAAAAAATATTTTGGGAATGTGGAAAATGCAGTTGAAAATGCAGACGAAGGAATAGTTCGAGAATCTTCGAAGCTACTTTTCGATTGCCCGAGTACGAATAGATCACGAGTGGAGCGGGAGGCTTATTTTTTTACACTAACATCAAATATTCTCTCAAAATTCCAACATTATTTTAAATCGATGCATTTATAAAAGAACTTCAAAGCGTCAAGATCTCAACGCCGACCAACATAAAGCGCAAAAGATTGAGATCAGCTATGTAGAGATGAAACCCAGAATCGAGGTTGTAATAAAGATTGGCAAACCACAACTTCACTATTTCTCATGTGCCCAATCCTAACCGGATTGAAGTTTGAGCCTTGTACAGAGAAAGCACTCAGTCCGATATGAGGAGACAGAGCAAGACCGGATCAGGAAAGTCATTGATTCCTCAGAGACGCTAGCTCGCGATCACTTTAAAGAAAATCAACATAACGTATAAATCTCCGTATCTTGACTGACTGTCTAACCGCACTCAATACTTCGCATCTTTGAAACTTACGAACGAAGCGCAATAATTACCACCACCTTAAACTGTGTGATCTGGTTTGCAACTTTTGATTGTGATTCATTGAGCGCTTTTGCCTTCTTCGATTTGAGATGACGTGCAGAGTCAATCATGATTTATTCAAGGAAGAGCACTTCCTTTCATCAGCGATTCGTCGATGCAGAATCGTGTATACATGAAGTTCAATGATCAAGCTTTGCACTCCGTTCCGAGCAGAAGAATATCATGTTCCTTCCCGAATCAGATCTCACAGGCTATCTTCTAGAGCGGATGAGAGAAAATAAATGTGAGTGCGTGTATTGGCGCTTCTGCCGTTGGTGGGGTCTCCCACGTTCCCCCTATCCCCTCCCTCTCATTCCCTCTTCCTCGCAAAGGAGAGGATGGTCTCCCCTCTCGGAGGAGACCAAGTCCGCGGGGGCGAATGCTCCCCTCCCTCTTCTCCGATAGGAGAGCGATGGACTGAACCAGAGAACTCAGAATCAGCACTTATATAGGTTTGGGTGGAATGTAAATTAGGATTGCGAGAGAGCGTTAATTTTGAGAGACGTAATCTGGTCTGAGTGAGTGACTTAATTGAGTTACGAGCAAATTGATTTTCATTCTCACTCATTTCTACGCGCTACAACCGCGCGAAGTACGTTGAGGAAGAGGGAATGAGAGGGAGGGGATTGGGGGAAAGTGGGAGACCCCACCAACGGCAGAAGCGCCCGTGTATTGTAGTTGAGAATTCTGGGATGTCGGGGTGAGTATGATTTCAGTAGACGAAAAAACGAGAAAAATGAGAATGTGAATGTTCGAAAAAGCGAAGGAAGCAGCCTGTGGTGATAAAGCATGAATACCGCGTTTCGTCAGTACCTGACGTCCGCACAAGATAGTGTATGCAAAAAAAATTGCTGAAGCAAATTGATCGATGACGTCATTTCCATTTATCAGAACAATGTAATAAGTTTAGTTTGCACGCTTTATTTAGTCTGTAGTCAAAGCATTTGTTGGCATTAAAATCTTGCAAATAAACCAGTCAGAAGATTTGAATTTTCGATTTTATTAGTTTTCGATGCATACAAACCTGCCATGCGAGCTTTATCTATTAATCAACACGCAACGACAAAGATAATTTTCCGAACACCACATATTTTCACCGAAAAGAGTAGATTGTTTTGCGAATGATAACATCGAGCATGCACTGGAGACTATGCTTTGTTCTCGATGCTCTCAGCTACACTGAAAATCGAGAAAGAGATAATAATTCACAAATATGTGCACTCTACTCACCTTTCCTGTGCCTTCAGATGCTTGTAGCACTTAATGAATACGCCGAGAAACCCAATAGTGGCTACGAACGAAATTCCGAAATAGACCGTGAGCCAGGTCACTAATGACACCGCAACTGAAAGTTGGGAAGAAATAAGGGCCGAAATCGACGATTAAAAGACGCGAAAGGAATGCAAAACTCATGAAAAACATCTTTCCTGCTACACTCACACGTCTTGAAGTCGATGTTCTCATTTGGGTATTTTGCTTGCAAAGCTTTGTACGCTTGCTTGAAACCATCCCTCAGCTTAAAAGCTCTGGAAGAATGAAATTTGATTTCTTTGAAAAGGGTCGAAATACCATCTCCATCTCACCTGATCATGTAATCTTGATTACAGAGGAGATACACGCACAAGGAGAGCACGATGGCGAAGATAATGAGCGCAATTATCTGAAATGAGAAATGGTGATCAACCTATGGTTCTTCTGGAGTTCATCGCTAGGGTGACCATCCTACCCCGACCAACAATCCTGCGTAAAGCAACCATTTTTCTAGAATGAGTGAAACGTAATCGTTCATCCGTGGAGCTCCACAAGTACTCAAAATACACATAGTATGCAAATTTAGAAAAAGGAATATGATATATGCATCAACAATTTTGTCTTCTGTTTCAGGAGGAGGACAAGAACCCACTTCATATATGATTATGGGTAGCATGAGACGGGATCTCTGCCTTTTGCAGGCAAAGAATACAAGGACGGCCACAGCAACAGCAATCACACCGTTTATTAACTGAAAATTCAAGAATTTGCAGCAAAATCTCAACAAAATACAAATTTCTTAGTTGCTAACCATTCCGGATAGGGTTCTGCCATCATTGTTTGATTGAATGATGTAACCAACTGCTTGTAGCACCACCAAACCCGCAAGGATCTTTGCTCCCGTCTGAAAGGTTCTTATTGAAACATAAACAAAAAGAAGCGTGTTAACGTTCAGATATGCTTTTTCACAGCTCTGAAACGAAGTACATGTACACTAAGTTCTTACCGTGATCGATAAACAGCAGAATTTCGTCATACCCTATCGCACTCCTTTTTTGGGAAAATCGAAAGAAAGATACTTGAATGGGAGAAAATGATGTTCGTGGTTTATGTAGGAAAGAAGAGAACGGAGTGAATCATTGTGAAAAGGCGTAGACGGAAGGCGTTTTTGATTAATCATGAAGCGCGTGGATATCAATCAAAAATATGTTCTAGAATTGTGAGGGATGTAATTATTAGAAGAAGGACGAGTTGGACTATCTTCGACTCCACTGTTCGGGGACTTTCCTAGTTACGTGCCCCGCCCCTTTCAACTTTATATGGTGTGTGGCCATGGCGAAATACTCCACCTAAGCCTAACCTGAGCTTAAGTATCCTAAACAGCCTTAGAAAATTTGTTGAAGCGCCTGGACCTCCCTCTCCAAAGGGGAGGAGTCAAGGGCCGGGGCCTGGCACGGTACTGGGAAGTGCCACTGTTCGATTGCCGCCATTTCCGAGCAAGAACAAGAATATTTTGAATCGGGAATCCTGATTTGGATTTGTCCAGTGATGCTGATTGCAAAGTCTGACATTAGAGAAGAATATAAGTATTCTGCATCAGTTCTGAGGACAAGTGTTTATCAAATAAAAACATCAGTGAAGTTGCATTTAGGGTGGCTAAAGCAAGATAAGTAAAACAAGTTATTGAGGGGATTATTGAAGTGAATAAGAGTTGATGCTTGCTCAGACTCTGTACTGAACGTGAACCGCCGACCTGCAAAGATTTGTATCAATCTTCGGCACTTGTGGAGTTTACCCGGAAGAAAAAAAATATGTTTTATTCTTTCTATTAGTTTGGCTGCCTAATGCAGGATTGAGGTCGGTGAACTCCACGAATACGCAAGAAAACTGATAAATTTATTCAGAAAGGCGGTTGAGATGGTTTGGTCATGTGAAGAGAAGAGAGAAGGAGCATGTTTGCAAGGTGATGATGAAGTATACCATCAAAGGAAAAAGACCAATTGGTCGACCGAAGTTGAAATGGTCAGACATGCTGAGAGAAGACATCACGTAACTGCGGCTAACAGAACGACACGCGCTCAACCGAGACTTATGGAAGAACAAGACCGCCTTTCCTGACCCCGATTAATCGTGAATGAGAAGAAGAAGCCCCACCCCGGCCTTTGTCTCATCTACAGGAAATAAATGATTTGATTTGATTTGATTTGTTGCTGTTCTTTGAGGTGTTTGTAGCAGCTGTAGAAGACGTTGAAATACCAGATGGTTAGGGCGAAGAAGAATCCGACGAATATGTTCATCGTAACTGTCACCCAGAACACGCCTAAAGGAGTTGAATTTACCAATCTTGATGTGATCTATATTTAAAGAGCTGAGTGATTACGACGAAATTCATTCACATCGGTTAAGTTCCATTCCACTGTCCTTCGCCATCTTCTTAATTTCGTCCATCAGTTCTTTATCAAGCGCGCTGAAAATCGTAAATAAAACGAAATGTCCTATATTTTTCAACTCTATATAATGTGGAATTTATTCAAATCTTCATCTATATTTTTATTCTGATCTAGCGAAACTAGTCAACATGTTGCCTTTTTGTCCATGGTTTGTGATATTAGGTTGGTCAGTAAGTAATGCCCGATATTGATTGTGAAATAATTCTCTATCCTAAAGTCTTCATTCCTTGTAGATAATATCCTGTATTGTAGTACCCTTGAGCTCTATCCACATATGTTTGAATCGATTCGCTCTTTCACAGAATCGGGGGAATTATTTAAAAATCAACAGATACAAAATAGGCACAAAATGATAGTACTTTTTCAAGCAGTGTCTTTTCACCAACCCATCAATCTCTTTTCCCCCAATTTTTTCAGCGATAGGGGAAGGGTTAGGGCAGCAGATGACCTTAACAGGTTGGTTGTTTGAGTTGCGTGAGAAAATATATAAATAATAAAGTATTTCGATGATCAGATCCAGACAGATGAATTTAAAAACCTGAAGCTCAGAAAGTTTGAGTGCTATCTTCGTGTGAAAAATATGCAAGTACTATGGGCACGGCAGCTTTTCAATGCAGTACATTTGCATCCTGTAGAACCTCTGAAACTAACACACTGAGTCATAAACCAAATTCTAGCCCAGTCACTTTAGTAAGATTATCAGTTAGACACACGCCTCTGGAGTGCATGTTACTGCCATCCTGAGACATCATCAAATATATTTCCTCCTATCATTGTACTACACGCCTACAGCAATAGTTTGGGCTCATCTTCTGCTCTGCGGAATGTCGAGCCGAAAAACTGAGGGACAGGCTGTGACACGTTCACTTTCGAGCTCCACTAAATCCTAAATAATGGTCAAGCAGAAGAATGGCAACGCGCGCTAAAAAGAGTATCCACGGACTCATAAGATGCGTATGGGTATGCATTAAATGCTTGTACACAACATCACTTTGAGATCAGAATATGAAAGTGATGAAATAAACCTTACTGACCAACCCGATAGTTTACCTGATCATCGAGTCTGGACTGAATAGCATAAACACGGTGCAACCAAATACGATGGCGAGGAAGAAGACGGAAATAGCCTTAACACGATATTTCAGGCAATAATGAAATGAAAATTGATTGGAAAAAAGTGATTGAAAGGTTCAGCAACGACGAAAGAGATATTTCGTTGGCAAATGCAAAATCTCAATCATCAAATACCAACCGCGAAGACCATAATCGGCAGCATGAACAGAGCTCGCTTCTCCTTGCAGGCAACAAAGACGAGAATAGCAGAGATGAGCATGAGCACTCCTGGCACTCCCTGAAATGAACCTACAAGGTACTGTTTATTGGTTTAACAGTTCGAACAGTTTTAGAAACTAGTATTGAAAGTATTTTTATGACCTGAAGTTAGTGAAATATAATTGCTCAGCAGCAGCACTTATGAGGTCTATTCTATAAATACCTGCTAAACAAAATAAGGAATAATAGTTGCGAAAGTTGTGGTTACTGAGCATCGAAAATATAGTCTTGGGCTCAAAATAGCTCGAAATCTATTCACAGCAAACTACTGTGGATAATCATAATCATCGATGAGAAACGAATATCAGTATTTTAGCAAGTAAACGAATTTCAACTGACCAATCCTCCTCTCGAGCCCGCGGTATTGATGGGTTGAGCGATTAGTATGACCATTTCCAGCAGCATGAGGGCAGCCAAAATCTGCGCCCCCGTCTGAAAACAAGTGTTTGAACTAACATTGCGAATCCAAATAGGAAAATCTTTAGTTATGGAACGCTAGATCACACGAAGGCATTCGAATGATCCCCTACAGAACGGGAACCATGTGCGCTTCCCATCAATTGCATAGCAGATCATTCAATACCTTTTCATCAGAACAACTAGTGTCTATTTGAGGAAGAAACCGAAAAAAAATAGAAAAGGTACCGTAATCATGAAAAGCCCACAGCAGCATCGTCTCATGGCTAGTGTCGTTGTTGCTTCGATGGAAACTGGGAAGTACTGGCAGAGGGGATGTATTTATGGGGATGAATGGAAAGGGATGAGTAACAACGCAGCGCTGTTGAAGTTGAATGGAGGGCGCGAGAAGAATGGTTCGTTATGAATCACAACGTAAGACGGAAACTTGCATGATTCAGTGACGGAGAGAAGTTTCGAAGAAGAAGTAGATACTATAGCAAGAAATGGAAGTTGCTATGAATTTTAAGTTTCCGGATTAAATAAAATTCAAATGGCTTCTCTGTCATTTCACCCTTCTCGATCCTCCTTACTGTGTATATTGCTGTTGTTCTCTGTTCTCAGATTTCTCAAAGCCCCCTTCTTTCTCTCGGTATCAAGTGCACAGGGACCAGGGACAGTCTTCCAATCTGAAATCTGCCAAAAGTTGGCGCCAGGTGTTATTTTGGACCCTCTCCTCCGGAAGCTCACACCCCTCATTTTGGCCGTAATTTGTTTTTGCTATTTTTTCTGTCGAAAAAAAAACGGTCAAAATGATACGAACCAGAAAAAAGAGGACATATGACAAAATGAAGTGTTTTTCATGTAGAGGGTCCGAAGTAACCACTGGAGACAACTTTCGAGCCTTTCAGATTTGGTTTGTTGAACCTTACGCAAACGGCTTCATGTTTTAGAGGGAGGCTCGGTCCTTACTATTGTACTTTTGCCCATTGATAGCTAAAACGTGGTGAAAACAATGAGATAAGACACATACATTTATCAGCGATGAATTTACACAAAACAGATAATAGACTGGAGAAGTGATGGCGTTTAGTTTCCATCTCCGAATGCATCCGCAGCAGGAATGGGTCTTCCTCCTGAGATGGAATTGATGAGCATCAATCTATGATCACTGCACATTCTGTTTTTCATGCCTTTTCCTCTGATTGTCCCTTAATCCGTATGACTGATGAGGTGCCGGCGCACGAAACGTCTCAATAAATGATGATAATACGATCTCTCATGACTTCTCCCGCTCTCTCGCGCATTCCAATACAACACTGAGAAGACTCCTAGTATCTTCCAAGACCGAGAATCGCCGAGTATCCACTTCTGATCATCTCTTACCTCCACATCTGTTGTTGCTCACACAGCAGACACATGAACCACCATCAGAGGCGGGGAAGCCGGCAGCAGTCGACTGGAGAGATCAAAGATCAAAGATCAAAAAGGTAAAGTTGCGACCACAATCAAAGCGATATTACTGTCGTCTTGCGACGACAACGCCTTGGATACACCGGAAAGGCCGGGTGATGCGAGACCTACGTATCCCATGCTGGTCAGGCTTCTAGGGCACGTTTACCTCTCGTAATCAATGTCACTACCATACCACCCCGGGGGGATGGAAGGCTTGGTTTGCCTCGGCGGGAGAGAATCAGTAATCAAACATCAAATATCAGGGAGAAGGAGATCAACTCACGGATAGAAGGCCTCCCCACATGGCGTATGATTGGCAGCAGCTATTGCAGCGGGCGGAGATATCTCCATTGGAGTCGGAGCAACTGACACTGCGAGGTCAAAGATCAATCGAGGGATGGTGATAAAAGATAAAGAGAGATCAAAGATCATTCGAGAGATGGAGATCAAAGATCAATCGAGGGATGGGGAGGAAGAGTCTAACCGGCTGTTCACTCCATCCATCATTAGAGTGTAGGCAGCGTTGCGAGTGCAGACTGTAGAAGGAAGGATTAGTGGAACTTCTTGGATATGTGGCCCAGAACAACCCATATGATAGGCAAAAGGGGAGTGAGAAATGAGAATGATGAGGATAGAAAACTCTGTGAGTATTGCGTGGGCCAGATTAGTATAGGGAATCTGCCTTTTTTACCTACCGAATCCACAGGGGATGAAGTTGTTCCCGAAGTTCTGAAATTACTGAAAATTCATTTCCGATGGAAGGGAAATCGATACCTGCGCGGCAACGAGTCCTGCGAGGAGAGTGAGAACAAGGATACGGTAGATCATCCTGTGACTGAGATGAGAGGATGATATTGACGATGCAATAGATCGTTTTATATGGGATGCACAGTCATAACACTATTGGGCGCGCTGGCATGTTGTGTCTACACTACCGGACAAAAGTATTTGCGATTTTTTCAAATCGTCATAACTTTCCTCGCAGGCAACTTAGAGACTTCTGGTTATCTGCATTTCGTAGGCAATCTATCTCTCCACATAGCCAGGATATGGAGAACTTTGGCTGATTCCAGCATCTAATTATGAACTAATTACGCCGAATTAGTGGTATTTTCGGATTTTCCAGTTTATTAACGGGAATTTCCCAGGTGTTCCCAATCTCAGCGGTGAAAGTACATCCATGCACGAGTACATTGCGCCATTGATCCGTTTGTTTCGTTTCAGTTTCAAGCAGCCAGCACAATTTTTCGAGACCTCATATTTTTCGTTTTTCCGCTCTAATTTTTGTACCAGTCGACCAATAATGCCCAAATTTTGCAGGTATGATGCGTGAGTGGTGAGACACCTTCCATTTGAATTTGAGCCGAATCGGGCTCAAAACCAGAAAAATCTGGTTAACAATTTTACTCATTTTTACACTCTGTCTCTAGCCACTCAGCTAAGCCAAAAATCTAATCTAATACTATGTGATGCTACTACATCTAGGGACTGTGCATACAAAGTTTTGAAGTCGGGGACTTAAGTTCAGGGGTTTTACGGATCGAAATCCGACGACATTTTAAATGAAAACAACGAGCAGGACGAAAACATGATCTCGCAAACTGCGAGCTTTGGCTTGCAAACCGAGTCTATTCATCATGTAAGCACAAAAGAAGTTTTGTGCAGTAACATGGAGACATTTCACCTCGAAAACACAAAGTTATAGAAAAGAGTATTTGTGAATAACAATTTTATTCATTTAAAATGTCGTCGGATTTTGATCCGTAAAACCCCTGAACTTAAGTCCCCGACTTCAGAACTTTGTATGCACAGTCCCTAGGTGTAGTAGCATCACATAGTACTAGATTAGATTTTTGGCTTAACTGAGCGGCTAGAGGCAGAGTGTTCAAAATGAGTAAAATTGTAAACCAGATTTTTCTGGTTTTGAGCCCGATTCGGCTCAAATTCAAATGGAAGGTGTCTCACCACTCACGCATCATACCTGCAAAATTTGGGCATTATTGGTCGACTGGTACAAAAGTTAGAGCAGAAAAACGAAAAATTGAGCTGGCTGCATGAAACTGAAACGAAACATACGGATCAATGGCGCAATGTACTCGTGCATGGATGTACTTTCACCGCTGAGATTGGGAACACCTGGAAAATTCCCGTTAGTAAACTGGAAAATCCGAAAATACCACTAATTGGGCGTAATTAGTTCATAATTAGATGCTGGAATCAGCCAAAGTTCTCCATATCCTGGCTATGTGGAGAGATAGATTGCCTACGAAATGCAGATAACCAGAAGTCTCTAAGTTGCCTGCGAGGAAAGTTATGACGGTTTGAAAAAATCGCAAATACTTTTGTCCGGTAGTGTACGTGACATGCTTGAGATGCTCCCCGACGTGAGGGTTCATCGGAACATCAGGGAGACAGCGTTCTCCCTCTTCCTCTCCCTATGGTCTCTCTCTTACTATCTTACATATACCCTCTTCCATCTCCATCCATACCCGTCTCCGTTCCTCCTTCCTTCGACTTCTCATTTCAGGGCTTCTTCCAGTGTCTTTCTCAACCTGTTTAGTCCCTTCATCCTTATCGTCTTCAAATTCACTCAGATTAGGTCACGAGTATCTTTTCCCCTTCAGTTTCCGATTGATGTTTCCCCACTTCTATCCAGCATATCAAACGATTCCTCGGCGATCAAACGAACGATCTATTCGACACATTGTGCTCTGTCATTTCATCTCCTCTTGAGAAGGGCTTCGGCTTCGCACGTTTGTAGTTGTTTCCTGTCCAGTGAGTGCTGTACTGGCTTCCTTAGACTAATACATGAGATACCCACGTTCGCGAGAGCTTTCTGTAGCAATAGCCGGTGAGAAAATGGAATGCATATGTGGGGGGCGCGAAGTATTTCAAATTTCTGTTCTTTGCTGGTGCGATTGTATCCGTTTCGATACTTTGGAGTTCATCGGAGTGTGTAAAAGACTTGGCGAAAACGATTTGCCTCTAGAATTGCAATTGACAAGTCGGTCGCTTCCGAAGCTCTAGTGTCTACCCACCATCAACCCCTACCACCAATCCTGCGTTAGGCAAACTAATTTATTGAATGGGTGAAACATATCCGGTCTTCCGGGGAACTCCACAAGTGCGCCCGTTTCAATCCTTGTCCCCCCCATTTGACCCAGTTCCCTGAATAGTCGAAGCAGGAATACAAGATTGATTCGGTCTCTTCGACGAATCATTTTGCGTAAAGGAATGTCAAAAATCTATAAAGTTCCCAGTTGCCAACAGCTGATAAATTAATGTAGGTCGCTGAGCTGATTTCTTAAAATAAAAAAGAGAACGACCGATAAACTTGGGAATACTGTACATAGGTTCATTCGGAAGCACACCTTACAATGGAAGATATCGAGATACAAAACACAAGCGGGTATGGTAATTGGTACATAGTGAATCTCAACATTCGTAGGATACTGGGGAGGCTATGGTGTGCAATGATTGAAGTCTGAATTTAATCGCAAAAACGAACGGAACCTTGATTAGATGTATGGGGATTATCTACGAAGTATTGAAAAGCGAACTTGAGCAACTCTATTAGAGAAAAGTCGATGTTGCTAAATAATGTTACGACGACGCTCAAAGTAAAACAAAATTAATAACTACTATGTTGTGAAACGTAGATTGAAAGGGTGGGCGGTAAAAATAACAAAAGAAGAACGAACTCAAGGTATGGGGGATAAATTACAGATTATTAATGAGCAACTCAATACGGGAAAATACGATGTTACTAAACACTTACACGACCTCATTCGAAGATCAATAAAGTTACTACTGGATAGTTAGGGAACATAGATCGAATAAACACAGACAGAAGCGTAGTAACGAAAGAGTTAGATAAGAAAGCGTAGGGAGGATCAACATAACAGCAATCAAGGATCTTGTTCAGTCTTAGTTTCTGCGACTTCTTGACGATTCTCCTCGCTGCACCCGTTCTTGCTCGTCCTGAAATTCCAAAAATAATTAAAATTAAAATCGATGCTTGTTTTTGAATGAACAACTGGAACTTCTGTACTTTTTGGCCCAGGGTCTCTTCTCTACGACAGTTCTGTTTGAGAAGCAAGGAGGGGAATGAGAAGGGTAGGAATAGAATACTCTTTCGAGAATGGCTGGGAAAAAGTTCAGAATTGCCGAACAACTAAACAATAATGTTTTCAAGCAAGTATTGCAGTATGCATGGTAGGGTTTCAGGTTCGGCATCGGTATTGCTGCGCTCTCTCGCGCCAGAGAGTTTGGGAAAAGAAATAGCATGCTGAAGTGAGAGAATCACGTGCGGTATAGCCCTACATGAGCGGTATTATCGCATATTGCAGGATTACCGATGCCGAACTTGCAACAATGATCAACGGTACAAAAGCATAGTAATTACCTCCTCCTCCTCTTCAACCCATCTGGACACTTCATCGTGGAGGAAACCGTCCTGTGGCGCGATGGTTCTCTTGGGGAAGTTCTGCAATTAACTAATTAATCACTTTATTAACTAGTAATGTGCCTGAGTTAGCTGTCAGCCCGTAAACATAAGCCAAAAGGCAGTTCCATTAAAGTTATTGAAGTGAATCTTACATCGTACGTCCAGATGTTGAGAAGACAGCTCTTTATCTCCCTGAGCTCCTTCTGGAGTTGCGGCACGGTCTGGAAAATATTAATTAGAAATAATTTTGGACCTTGATTATCTTTTTAATCATCTACTTTTGAACCCAGGAGAAATGCCAAAGTTTCGAAAGGTTTGAAGGCAATTAAGTCCACATTCAAAGGAAATGTTTGTAATTTTTCTTACCAGCTGTTCATTGGCGGCGGCCTGGCTGATACCGTTGGCCTCTCGCTCGGACTCGTCCTGTGATAATGATAAAATTATATTCCAACAACTTGTTTCGCAACAAATCACAAGGGACTCTAGTTCACTGTTGTGTTCGATGCAATTAGTGGTGAACTCTCGAAAAGCTCTCGTTTGGCAGAATCACGAAAGAATGCAATATCAAGGACAGTGAAGTTGATATGACTAGAGTGGTAGATTTTTCAAAAAAAAATGTTAAATGTGTCAAATAGTAGGTTGATTTTGCAAGTCTCACCTCAGCCAAGTATGTGATCCAATCCTCGACCGTCTCATACAAGAAGTACTGCGTCTGCTTGACGTGCTTGGCGACTGGCTGAAAATGACTGATTATTACTGAAACATCGAGTTTGTTCGACTGAGGAAGGTGATGGTTTCACATGGGAAGATTGAAATGGAGAATTAAGTGGAGGAACAAAGTGGAAGTAGAAGGAATTCGCCCAATCACTCGCCTTGTAGCTCCACACGGTCCGCAGGTATCTCCTCAGCTTGTCCCTCTCTTGACGCAGCTTCCTCAGCGACTGAAAACGCTATAATTGATTACTGAAAACCGTTTCCCCTTTGAATATCCAATTGTTTCCTTTCGCGTCCCTTTCAAGCAGTAATACGGCAATAGAGGGCCGATATGCAAATGCCGTGATACGATATTCCGAACGTAGTGGAGTTTATTCCCCCCCCCCCTTTTTTGCATTCTCTAAAGTCCCTTTCTTCATTCCCCACACTCGCCCGCCGACAGGAAACACTCCATGATTCAGGATTGCCGTTTTACGGCATCCTCTTAGCAAATGGGCCGTAATACGGGAAAAGGGCGCACGCTCTCTAATCGTATAACGGCACGAGAGAGGGAAAGGGGTCGGGATTAAGCTCCATTGTATCAGAACTACCGTATTACGGCAGTCTCTTTGCAAATCGGCCCTTATACCGAAGAAGGGAAGAGGGCGCGCTCTCTAAAATCGAAATACGGAGCGACAGAGAGAAAAATGGGTCGGATTTACGTTCAATTTCTTCAGGAATACCGTATTACGGGATACTCTTAGCTAATCGGCCGTATTACGAGATATGGGAAGAGATAGTAGGCTCCATTTTATCAGGAATACCGTTTTGTGGCATCCTCTATGCAAATCGACCGTGATAAGGAAGAAGGGAATAGGGCTAATCTCGTATTACGGCACGAGAGAGGGGAATGGAGTGGTGCCGAATGCCGATCCTGCAACCCCATTTCTCACCTTCTGATCCGACATCGTGGAGCTGGTGCATGTGGTACGGTTGGTTGCGACCTGGAATGTCAATTTTATTATGTTTTGCATGATATCCATATCGATTGAAGTGATTTCGAAAACGTTTCAAGGCATGTTTTGGCTTGAACATTTAATTTCTACACCTACCGAAACGACGGAGGGAGCCTGGGCGGCCGGGCGAGGCGGGAAGGAGGAGCGAGGAGTGGAGAACGCAGTGTCCGGGAAGGCCGAACGAGGAACGGAGGCTGCAGCAGAGCGTTCCTGCGAAATTACTCGTTCAATTTGCATTTGAGACAGTAAACAATGTATAGGAATCATGTAAAACTTACCTGCTCCTTTCTAGCACGGTAAGCACTGAAGTCCTCAGGAGGAGGGAAGGCGGAGCGAGGAACGGAGAATGCTGTAGAACGTTCCTTCAAAAACATTCGTTTAGCTTGGTTGCACTTCATGAATGAAAAAACTATGGAAATCAAAAAAAACTAACCGATTCCTGTTCCATTCTTCTTCGATAAGCTCCCACAACGTCCTCACGACGATCAGGCAAAGTGCGCTCCTGAAAAGGTTAGAGTTAACATCCCAGACTAGATGAAATTGCATTGCTGATAGCATCATCTCAAACAAACTACCGTACCCCGACGGAAACTACCGTACCCCCCCGACGGAAACTACCGTACCCCCGACGAAAACTACCGTACCCCCGACGGAAACTACCGTACCCCCCGACGGAAACTACCGTACCCCAAAAAACTAACCGAATACTGCTCTCTCCGATCTCTGTCGCTTCTCGGCTCTTCGTAACGAGCAGGTCGTTCCTGAGAAGAATTTTGAAATTATTTTTTGAAATGGGCCAAGAATTTCGAAATCACTAAAACTAACCGGGGAGGCATCCCACTGATGGATGGATCTCTCGTTGTCACTACGGGATGGAGCCTGGCCAGAGGGACGACGATCCTGAGAAACACTAGATTTTTGAATTTCCCGCTAAAAAGTATATTCGAAATCGTTTGAAAACGAACCTGGTACTGCTCCCTTGGCGCGGTTCTCTCACTCTCATAGTAGGATGGAGCCTGGCCAGAGGGACGACGATCACTAGGGCGATCCTGTAAAGTTGTTATTGACAGATGACAAGAGGACAACTCATGAAGCAGTAGAGCTAACTCGAACAAAAACAAACCGAGTGCTCTTCTCTTCCGTCTCTCTGCGCGGTCCACTGGGCATGCGTAGGAAGTGGAGAATAGCGATCCTGAAACATATTCGGGAGTTCAAATTTGAGAAAAAAACAGGGTTCAAATGTGGGAAAACAAGAAAAAAAGTGAAAAAAATTAGAAAAAACTAACCGATTGAGCACGTCTGTCCTCGTATGCAGCAGCGAGTTCGGAGCGGCCCTGAGAAGTTATCGATTTTTGAATTTCCCGCCAAGAACTATATTCGAAATCGCGTGAAAACGAACCTGATACTGCTCATTCTCATTGTACGAATGGTTCTGGACAGTGAAACGACGATCGATAGAACGGTCCTGAAGAGACGTTCTTTCAATCATTGACACTAAATTTTCGAAAATGCGCGTGAAAACCAGCGACGACAGCATTGATACGAACCTGATGCTGCTCCGTTACTCCTCGCTCATTCTCATAATATGACTGATTCTGGCCAGTGGTACGATGATCGATAGGACGGTCCTGAAAAGGCGTTCTTTGAATGATTGAGATCCACAGCGATGAAACATAACAAGTCGTGAAACGAACCGAGTACTGTCCACACAACAAGTACGATCCCTCCACTCTCCTCTCCAATTCCTCTCTCGTCTTGTGCTGGTTCTCCCTCTTGATCTTGTCGATTTCATCTTCCTCAAGGGCGACGAAGTTCGTTCCTTCTCGATTCTGAAACGGCGATGATCCGACTAGTAAACTATGATCTCATTTCATAAAGGTAAAGGAAAAGGTATCCACGTACTCAAGGCACTTGTGTCCTGCTGGAGCCCACTGTTCTGTTCTACTACCGGAGGCAAATTCTATTCTACTACCGGAGGCAAATTGGTACACCAAACGGGGCAAAAACCAATCCATCCTAACGAAACACTGGAGTAATGCTTACAGTCAATTGGTTCTTTGGAAATACGACCTCTTAAGATCGATTTCGGGCATTTTTTGAGAATATGATCGCAAATCTTGGTACGACAAGAAGTTTCTACATTCTTTCCGGTAGTCTTTGATAAGGCGTACTGTCACACCGTAAAGGGCCTGAATTAATCCATCCTCACGAAATGGAGTGGTGAAACTCAACTGGTTCTTAAAAATGGACTAAAAACTAAAAAGAAAGGAATAAAAATTGACTTACATCCACATAAGATAGCTTCCATTGGAGACTCTCCGGATGGAAGCGGATGCAAATCTCGTAGGCGTGGCCTACAACCAGACGGGAGCGGTCGATCCAACGTCCAAGGGGCAGCGGAACGGCCTGAATGAGTTTTATATAATGCCCGAAACTTTCGACTACTGCGAACCAACTTTTTTAGGAATCCCTACCTTTTGAATCTCCCCCTTTCAATTTGTAACCTAGTTTCGCTTCAATGTTGTTGTACAGGAGCTGCATTTGATTCAACGAGATAAGTTATAACATCAATAACGTAAATGACAATTTACCTTCCGGCTGGGGTCGAGGCGCACACCGAGGGCAATCGCGGTGAAGAACTCCTCCCGTTCTTCATCGAGCTTGCCTTCGACGAAGACCTGAAATATTGCCCATATTATGATAAATATTGAATTGTTGAGCTGAATACACTCGATATCCTATTGACTTCGACATTTTTGTGGTCACTTATCCACACTGGCGTATATTCCGCCTCATTGACTTTTCCCGTTATGCGAAAGAGTAAATTACGATAAGATGCTCTCGCTTGTTCACTGACTCACAAGGCGATGACTCTTTTGTGAGTGAGATTCACTCTAGACCATATCAGAATATAGAGTTGGGATTGAAGAATGAGAAAGTACTGCGTTCCGGTTTCGTCTAGTACGAAGATTGTGGCGAGACCTATCTGTCTATTGGAACGTTACCAGTTTCATGAGTGAATCAGTTGTTTTCTCTCGCTCCCGCCTCATAAAACGTAGTGAGAAAGCGAACATACGAGGAGCTCGTCGTTTCGGTGGCAGCGATCGTTGGAGTAGTAAGAGGGAGTCGGCTTGAGGCTGGAGTTCTTCACCTGGAAATGCAATGTTATTACAATGATCAGTTGCAGCTTGAAGCATTGATTGCAGTTTTTAGTGTAATTTTTCGTTTTTTTTTCTTCTGATTTTATGCCTGTTGCAGGTTTTGTTGCTTGCAGATGATAATTAAAGTGTGAGTAAAAATGATGATCCTAGAGAATATCCTTTCAATATCTGTAAAACCGACCTTAATGTACGGAAGTTCCTTCTTCGCCGGAGAAATCTCGAACTCCGCACATTCGCCCAAGGGGATGCCGCGAGTTCTGAGAATGATGACAATTATTTCAGCTTCATGAGTGAGAAACAGTGACAAAACATCCTGAGCAACCAACTAAGCGTGTTTTCGAAGCGCAATTGCAAGCTTCTAAACCGCGCGAGAGTGAGAGAACAACAGAGCCAAATCGACGAAATCCTCACCGTGCATCTCCCTTGAACAAGGCGACCCTGTAGTTGTTCGTGTACAGGAACGAGCCCTTCTCCGTAACGGCCACGAGGATGGCCTTCTGTAGGTCCTGCAAGAAGTGCTTTTAGACAGACAAATCGTCGTAGAAATGTTTTTGAACGTAAAACAAAGAATATAAAGCTCAAAAGCGAATGAAATTTCAAAAACACACCTTCTGGACTGCCTGAGGCGCAGAGCCCTCCTGTCCAGGAGGCCGATACTGGCGGAACCTGCAATCATATCAATGAAAATGGGATCATTTTTCTATTCCGCGAGAGGAATATCGATTGTAGAACTCACGGTTTGTGTTCCTCCTCCTCTTGGGATCCACTTCCTCGTCCACTGCCGAAGTCTCCTCTTCCAGAGCCCGCGTCACTTCTGTCCTCTCTCGGAGCTCGATACTGGCGGAATCTTCAATAATGTTAATGAAATGGGAACATTTACGGTACTTGTGGAGTTCCCCGGAAGGGTGCCAACCCACCATCAAACCCTACCACTAACCCTGTGTCAGGCGATCTAGTTTATACAATTAGTGAAACACATCCATTCTTCCGGGGAACTCCACAAGTCCCACATTTTCATCACTTTTCCTGTCTATCTGGCTAACGAGAAATCGCGAGTGTCAACAGAAGCACTACTCACGGCTTGTGCTCCTCCTTCTCTTGCGATCCACTTCCTCGTCCACTGCCGAAGTCTCCTCTTCCGGTGGACACGTCTCTTCCGTCTCTCGGAGCCCGATACTGGCGGAACCTCCAATCATATTAATGAAATGGGAACATTTACGGTACTTGTGGAGTTCCCGGCCCTCCATCAACCCCGACCACTAACCCTGTGTCAGGCGATCTAGTTTATACAATTAGTGAAACACATCCATTCTTCCGGAGTACTCCACAAGAGCCACATTTTCATCACTTTTCCTGTCTACCTAACTGACGAAAAGTCGTGACAGTCAACATATGCACAACTCACGGTTTGTCCTCCTCATCCTCTTGTGACCTTCCTCTTCCACTGCCGAACACTCCTCTGCCGGTCGGCGCCTCCCTCCCGTCATCCTGTTCCTCCTCGTCGAATCCACCGTTACCCGCCGAGTAAGGCACGAAGCCGAAGTCTCCTGGAGATGGACGTATTTGGAAGGCATATTCCAGTTGGGCACTTCTACACTTTAGGCGCCCCCTCTCGCTCCCCACTACCCCATTCTCAGTCCATCTTATTAGCAAGCCACGTGCGCGATCTGTTGGCGCCTAAAGTAAAGAAGGAACCACTGGTGACAGGCGTGACCATTCATGACCTTTCGGCAGAGGTCATGCGGGTGTCAATAGGGCTCACCGTAAAGTTTCCGTTTCGATTTTACGAAATTTCGCAGTTTTGCCCATTCTCTCACACTCTTCTCATCAGAAGACTTCGAAATGATTCGAAACCAGTGCGCGCTGGTTGGAAGACTTCTAATCCAGAACCTATCTCACCATTGACATCCTTCGGGCGCAGCTGCAGTGTTGTATTGAGGAGTGCACCCTCTCCCCATCCTAGTCAATTACCATAATGCCGACGTGCGCTTCAGCCGTCTCCCCTAATCTCTCTCTCCTCCCCTCTCTTTATCCCTCGCCCCCTATCGATTAGCATCTCACCATTGTCGTCGTGGACATCCTTCGGGCGCAGCTGCATCATCGCCATGTCTGCCTCGAGATCCTGCTCGACGCCCTCATCTTCGACATCCGAGTATTCTCCCTCCTCGTCGGACTCGATCTCATCTGAAAAGGTGCTGCCACTTCAAGCGATTTAACGGTCGTAAGACAACGCTAGGTGGGACCCGCTGGTAAGGCCAGCTGATATCTGAGTTGTCGCATTTAACTCGATCTTCAATGATATGTGGGGGGTTCAGCTTAACATTTTCTTTCACCTAATAATTATATTGTGTCGATCTCATCTGAAATGCGTGTCAGATCATTCAATGATTGGTGAAAGCAAGTCGATTTCATCAGAGTCCGTTTCTCCATTCCAAAAGGCCACCAGGTCAGGAATGGTCACGAAAGGTCACCAGGTCTCGAAAGGTCAACGAAGGACACGAAAGATCAAAAGGTCAGGAAAGGTCACCAGCTCACCTGGGGCTCCGACATGAATGTACGATTCTTCACTGTCCTCGCCAGCTGGAGCGCAGAGATCCTGAACGGAAAAATTCAGTATTAGTTTTTAAAAAACGTAAAAATCGTCAATTTGTGGAGTTCCCCGGATGTTCAGTTTGCCTAACGCAGGGTTTTGGTCGGGGTGGATGGTGGGATACATTTCCGGTGAACTCCACAAGTACCCACAAATGTCCCTTACATGAGCCAATCCCTCGATGTCCTCGACGATTAGTCGGATGTGACGAGGAGTCCTCTTCTCGATGTGCTCGTAGTGGACGACAGTCGCTCGCACCCTGCAGTGGATTACGGTGAGATTTTGGGAGTTACAAATCGTCTCAACTGCCCAAAATCCCGGTCTCCAGTGTCCTCTTGGTAACGGTAAGGTTAAAGTAAAGTCGATCAAGAGATTTCATTGTCTTTTTCCGACGACAAGGCTAGGCAGCGGCAGCTGGATCTTAGATGTCGGCTGCCTAATAGAAAACACTCACTTCTGACGGGCCCACTTCAGGGCATCTGCCTCCTTGACGAGAACCTTGGCCAGCTTGTAGTGGTCGACGACGCCCCAGCTTGACGATCTTGTGGTGTCCGACCGCTCCTTGATCCACTTCTCTCCGAGGTGGTCCACATCATCATAGGTCAGCATCTTGAACATGCTGAGGTCCAGGTCGGGGCACGAGATCTGGAAGGGAACATCTTCTATAAGAACGTCGATCTACTGCTGACACGTTTTCGTTGGGTAAACGACTAAATGTACCGGTCGCAACAGGTCAGATGAGCTCGGTGGCTTTTGACATACAGGAGACATACAATAGTTGAAGCTACCCCGCATTTCTTCTGCATGAACCTTTTCTTTTTTTCGGGAAAATTCATTATATTTTCTTACACCCCGTCTACTTCAACAGAGCCAAAGGGACAAAAGAAACGAGTCATGTTGTCAAACGATGGTTTTCCTCCCTCCCTGCTCACCAATTAGCCACACAAATAAGATGCCAATGTCTTAGCGGTTTTTTATGAACACGCGAGATAACAATAACTCACGATGAGCTTCTCCACTCCGCTTTCCTCTCGGCGGACGGTGAACGGGAAGAAGGGCACCGTGAAGATGTCGCTGACCGAGTCGACGTAGAAGTTCCTGTAGTGTTTGTCGAACCTGCAAGTCGCATTATCTCGTTGATGTTTAAGTGATTGATAGAAGGCTATCAGATATCATTGTTTCAATGAAACCAATGAACCTAATGAACATGATTTGCTTATTTGTTCCACAATGGACCTGCGTCTGGTATTTCTCTAGAAATCGGACAAGACCTAGTTCAGGTGATTGGATATCAGGTGATAAGAGCACTGATAAGGTGATGAAAACTTACTCCACCCTCGTATTGATCATCTGCCCGATGACCAGTGGAGCGCCGTCCAGTTTGTGCGAGTCAGCCCTGATGTGGAGACTGCCCACCATGGGGGAGAAGCCGATGAAGCCTGATAAGTTTTAGTTAATAAAGCTCTGGAAATCACCTGATTTCTTACTCAAAACTTCGGCACTTATCTAGTTCCCCGGAAGAATGGTTGAGTTTCACTCTTTCCTAATAAGATATGTATTTCCAAGCGCAGGGTTGGAGGTCGATAATGGATGGAGAATATGCGTTCTTCCGAGGAACTAGACAAGTCCCGACAAGTTTTGGTTAATGCAGCCCTGGGAAACCACCTGATTTCTTCCTCTCAACCTCTTTACAAGTTTTACTTCAGTTTTTAGTTTTTTTCACTCTCAAATGTGCAAAATTTGGGAAAACAATTACAATTTTCGGAAAATAATGAATCTCACCTCGATCTTGCTGGGCCGCTTTGTAGACGAGTATGTCCTGGGTCCGATTGTTCTGAAATATTTCTTTAAATTATGTTCAGAAAATTCAGAAAATTGAAAAAAATAATAATAAAAAAAATTAATAATTTGAAAACCCGTACGTTGAGGAACTCGGCAGTCCTCTGGATGTCCTCATTCTCCTCCCTACTCCTGCCCATCTGCCAGCGAGGCACGATTGCGGGTGTCTGGACCACTGCAATGGGACGATTTTCGAAATTCGACGCTCTCTCACTTCACAATGCTCTCTCGCCGGTCAGACAAAGCGAGAGAGCAGGGAAAAGTGAGAGACGGTAAGATCTCTTACCATTCAGGACGCGCTCCTCGCGATCGTTGGACTCGTCGGGCTCGTCTGCAATAGAGATCGTTAATGGGATTGTCAGCCCGGTCTACAGCATTTGATTCGAATGGATTAGATCAAGTTAAAGAAATTTATAATGATGTGCAACACTCTTTGTTTCTTTGCAAAGTCCATGATAGGATTAGTGACACCCGCTCACTCCTTCTCTTCTATACAATTCGCTATCGATCTGATCTAATATTACCACCCCATACGAATTGCGAGTGTTCTAGAGGGCGGAAATGCTAAGCCCATGGAAGAATTGGTGACACCCGCTCTGAACTCTTTTTGGCCCGGACTACGACCGCTAAGAGCGTGTGCGAAGAATCGCGTGGATAGAATACTACGCGTGAAGAGATGAATCAAAAGAATGACAACTGGTACCCCTCTCACAATCCGATCCCTGTCACGGCAGCCCACTCTCGGAAATCGGATCTTTTACAACCACCCCATACGAGGTTCGATAGGACTAGTGACAGTCGCTCACCCTCCGATTCCTGCGTCGGCAGTGGCAGGACCTAGTCTATTTCTATAGGTAAACGAATCTATTGGAACAACGCCTAGCTAATGAGTCAAGAGAGCAGAAGTCAAGAGCTACAGTCAAGAGGGCAGAAAACCAAAAAAAAAGGATGCTTTGATCACCCTCCGATTCCTGACTCGGGAGGACCTGGTCACGTTCTATAGGAGAACGAGCTTATTGGAACAACATCTAACAACATCTAATCTAGAGTCAAGAGGGCGGAAAAGCAAAGCCCATAATTACACTACTAGTCTCTATTAGTTATCTCCTCTACTAGTTGCGAACTCGTCGCGCCTCGGTAAATTTAGAACGAATCTATTGGAACAACACCTAATGTCTAGAGTCAAGAGGGCGGAAATGTCAAAAAAATAAGAGCCGCTCACCCTCCGATTCCTGCGTCGGCAGTGGCAGGAGCTGATCGTCGTCTCCGCTGCTCTTTCCCTTCGCATTGCGAACCTTCCTCTCCTCGATCGCGTCGTCGATCTGGAATGGAAATTTAGCTGATTTTCTCACTCCATTGATCTTTTTTTTTGTTATTTATCGCTTATTTATCGCTCCACAAAATGTTTTTCTGTGTTTTATCAGATCCAAGCTAATGACTAGCTTGTTCACGCAGTCGATACGTGCCTCAAGAGGGATGCAAAAGAGTTTCACGCATACCTCATTTCGCATACTAACTGATCGTCTGTCTGCAGTGTGACATGAAACTGTGTGAAGTTGTTTCCCCCACGGGAGTGATTTGAAGGGGAAGAAAGGCAAAGTTCGTTACGGTCTCTCTGTTCGTAATGTTCTCCCGAAAGTGAGAGACATTGAATGAAATTCACCTCTTTCTCGAGCCGCTCGAAGAAGATCTTGTCATTCTGGTTGTTGAATCCCTGTGGGAACTTCAACTTCTCCAGATGGACGGCGAAGGCGGACCCAGCCTTGTCGTAGTCCCTGAGGCATATTACATCTTTAGGCATCTTTGAGCTCTTAGTTATGCTTTTCGAGTTCAAAGTGCAGCTAGTTAACCAGCTGTCTGCTCTCTGTCAGGTAGCTTAGAATCCTGTTCAGAAAGCCGGCTAGATGGAAAGAGTCACAGAGAAGGAGAGATCATGGGGAATGGAGAGAGTCTGAGAGTCAGAGACGGCTAGAGATAATGTCGAATGGAGAGAGTCAGATCCGGCTAGAGATAATGGGGAATGGAGAGAGTCAGATCCGGCTAGAGATAATGGGGAATGGAGAGCGTCAGATCCGGCTAGAGATCATGGGAAATGGAGAGAGTCAGAGAGGGCTAGAGAGCATGGGGAATAGAGAGAGTCAGATCCGGCTAGAGATCATGGGAATGGAGAGAGCACCAACCTCACTACGTATCCGACACAGTAGGCGCCTCGGGTGATCTCGGTGGACTCTGTGGTCTCGGCGCCCTCCGGGCGACCCAGAACGGAGACGACGCCCACGTGCGCTGCCCACGCGTTGCCCTGCAGATGGTAGATTGCTTATTTGTCGTTCCATAAATCTTTTTTTGTTTTATCAGTTCAAAGTTACTGTTTTGCTTGTTTGCGCTTTCAATACGTGCCTAAAGAACGATGCGGAAAAGTTTCACGCACTCCTTATTTCGCATGCTGACTCGTTAGAAAGTCTTCCCCCATTGTTCCTCACTAGCAGTTTCTCTATATCTTCTACCCATAACCTGATTTTCACTCTAATCGTTGCCTCTCCTCACTCTTGTCTCTAGCAGTTCCTGTTCTTTTTGTAACCTCGTTCCGCGTAAATTGACATGGGAATATCGAAAGAGATTATTTGAACAAAGGCAAAAGCAATCCAGTGCTTCCTCATGAGTAAGAAAAGAAGGAAAACAACTCACTTCGCCGATGAAGGCGACGTGCTCCGGCTTGGTGGGGAAGATCAGGACGGTGCGGAAGGTCTGCAATACATGAAGTTAGCCTATTGTTATCGGAAACCTAGTTCGCAACAAGAATAGGTAGTTCAATGGTAAAACTCCAGACCGGAAAGCGGATGCCGCAGGTTCGATTCCCGGTTGGTGCAACACTTTTTGACGGACGCAACCGGAGACTAGACTACGGACGCAACCGGAGACTAGACTACGGACGCAACCGGAGACTAGACTACGGACGCAGCCGGAGACTAGACTACGGACGCAGCCGGAGACTAGACTATGGACGCAGCCGGAGACTAGACTATGGACGCAGCCGGAGACTAGACTACGGACGCAGCCGGAGACTAGACTACGGACGCAGCGGGAGACTAGACTACGGACGCAGCCGGAGACTAGACTACGGACGCAGCCGGAGACTAGACTACGGACGCAGCCGGAGACTAAACTACGGACGCCGCTCAGGCCAACTCACGGTCTGGTCGGTGTACTCCGGCTGCACTGCCTCCTCGTACTGGTGCGGCAGGCGCTCCACTCCCAGGAGATCGAACGGGCGATGAGCCCTCCTCGGGCCGACCTCCGCCCAGGCCAGCCACTCTGTCGCGCAGAGTTTCCTGGAATGACAGGGTTCAGTCGGATGCGATCGCTGAGAGCAAACACCGTAACCTAAGGCACCGTACCCGAAGCTTAGAAGAACATCTATCGGGTACGGGATTACGGTAGCGGGTGATTATGGTAAGGGATTACGGTAATCGAAGCGGGTTACGGGCTATGGTAAGGGATTACAGTACTCACTCGCCGATCTCCCTCGTCTTGTACTTGACGAAATACATCTTGCTGGACTCGGGCACGAAGAGAGTGACCTCAGTCACTCCCTCCTTGGCCCGGATCACGTCCCATATAAAGCCAAGCCCGTGGCTGGGGAACATCGTTGACTCTGGAAATGTGTTTATCGACTAGGGAGTACGGTGGGTCGCGGTGACGCACGTGTCACACATACGCTACCGTACTTCCTGCCGGGAGCTAAGACAAAGAGGAGGAGAGGTATCGTAGCGTCACAACGCGTGGAAACGAGAGGTCAAAATTGGTTTGGAACATCATTTATCGAAATCATGCCCATGAAGGGGCACATGAAGGAGTAATGAGCGTAGAAATCGAATACAAATTAAGAAACAGTGGAAAAACGGGTTAGCAAGTAATGCGAGCGAAATTCCGATATATGTCTTCCAGTTGTCGTGCAGTAGTCTAGTCTCCGGTTGCCGGAGCCGGAGACTAGACTACGGACACAGAAGGAGACCCCGTAATCTAGTCTCAGATTGAACCCGTAGTCCCATATTTTCGTATTTTCGTATTTTATTTTTATTTTTCGTATTTTCGCACGTCTGGTCCATATTTTCGCATGTCTGACGCATGTAGTCTCAGGTTGAACCCGAAGTCTAGGCTCAGGTTGAACCCGAAGTCTAGGCTCAGGTTGAACCCGAAGTCTAGGCTCAGGTTGAACCCGAAGTCTAGGATCAGATTGAACCCGAAGTCTAGGCTCAGGTTGAACCCGTAGTCTAGGCTCAGGTTGAACCCGTAGTCTAGGCTCAGATTAAACCCGTAGTCTAGGCTCAGATTGAACCCGTAGTC
>LS497491.1:104277-117564 GCA_900490845.1 Pristionchus japonicus | reverse complement strand
TTGAGATGAGAAAAAAGATAGAAAAGAAAGAAAAACAGCTAAAATATAAAATTCGAGATTATCCACTCATCAAACTTTTGGCGGGGTACGGTAGGACCGTATAATCGCACACGCGACCAGATAAATGAATCCAATCATTTCATTTTAGGCTTTGTCGCTTAATTTATTTTCTAGCTTACTGATTTTGAGATGAGAAAAAAGATAGAAAAGAAAGAAAAATAGCTAAAATATAAAATTCGAGAATATCCACTCATCAAACTTTTGGCTGGGTACGGTAGGACCGTATAATAGCACACGCGACCAGATAAATGAATCCAATCATTCCATTTTAGACAATTTCCCTAAATTTCTCTTCTAGCTTACTGTTTTATGATAAGAAAAAATAGAAAAAACTGAAATACCCACTCTTCAATCTTTTAGCGAGGTTTTGGTTGAACCGCAAAGTATGTATTTAATTTTTTTATTTCTTTATTTGATTATTTAACAGATTGATACGCTATGGACCTGATAGTAGTAGGTTTTCAATGGTATTTTTGATCAACAGCTCAGAAATTCTCACTTTCTATCCTCCTTGAGAGCCGTTGAGTGCACATCGACCGTTGGACGTTGCGGAAGAGCGTCCAGCGTGCCTGCAATGACACACCTGATTCTAGACCTTTGGTGCTCCAGCAATGGCTCTCACTGATCCGACAAAGCGAGAGAGCGTGTGAAAGTGAGAGACTGTGATCAATTTAGTAACTAAGCCATTGCATGCTCACCATATCATTCTCATCGCTAGTCGTCGACTGCTCGCTGCTTGTTTGCTCGACTGTGTTGCGCTGTTGATAAGACGGAGAGTGTAGCGATCGATTGTTATTCTCACCGATTCGCATCGCCTGAAACTATTCAGCTTAGAATTACATCAATGAATCATAGGGAAAATATTCAATGGTGAAAAATAAAATAATATGAATAATACTTACTTCCTTCTGAGCCGGGGAGGTGAGGAGAAGCTGAAGCACATTGACGAGGTCGAAATCGGCAGAGTCAGTATGCTTGCGAGCAGAAATCGATATCAGTGACCTGCAAAAGGGGACTGTTTAGCACTTTGAACTTCGTAAGTGAATAAATAAACATCAAAACAATTTAAACAATATTAGTAACACTCACTTGAACCCCAGGTCGCACCGGTGGACGTGGCTGGCGTCCAGAGAATCAGCTAGATTGCCTCGAAGACGGCCTATTCGCCGTGCTCACGGGCAGAAACGGACCTGCAAGGGGCGAATATTTAGCATAAAACGGAAACCTAGAGAGAACAATGATCAAAACGAGTAGCAGCACACGAGAATGAATCATGTGCCAATGATAAACGTCCAAAATCAAAGAAAATGGCGATAAACTAAGTGAAAAGCTCACTTTCCGTCCGGACTGTGTGCGGAATGAAGCAATTAGACTGGACTGACGACTTGAAGGGGCGAAGTAGTCCTTTCCGAAGCAAGAGCGAGCCGTGTTGACTGAAATGGGCACAATTAGAGTGAAAATCATGGCATTTCTACTATTTTATAGTCAGTAAACCCCATGTTCGAGCATAAGGAAGGCAATCAAAAGTGGAAAATGACCATAGCTAGTAGCTGAACAAGAGAATAAGTGATTTGTCAACTGTAATTAGCAAAAAGTAAGCAAAAGGGGTGAAAAGTAATAAAATAAAGCTCACTTTGCGTCCAGACTGCGTGCTGCAAGCAGAGAAAGACCGGGCTGAAGGCTTGAAGGGGCGAAGTGGCTTTCTCCGAAGCAAGTACGAATCGTCTTGACTGAAATGGGCATGATTAGTGTGAATATTAATCAAAATATGGGCATTATTGCCCCTTTCCCATCAAGAAATCGCATGTGTGTACTGAAAACCAGCCTCTATATCGTGTTTGGCAGCAGTACAGGCACTCGCAGTTGCTTCAGGGCCCGATATTGGACGAAAATAGCAATCAAAAAGGAGCACTGGTGGCTGTTTTGCTCGATTCTTGGCGAAAATAAGTGGTAGCGCCCATGGAAAACGCCCTAAATCTCGTTAAATAAGGGAGGAAGCAAGGTTGGAAACGTACCGAAGCGATGAGACAGCATGGCGATCATATCAATCACAGAGTAGTCTAGAGCAAAGTCCGCCACAGGGCATAATCAGTGGTTGAATTCAAATGGCGACTTTTCACTGCGTGGCTGGGGCGCCGATACGCAGGCCCCCTCCACTCCCGTCTCTGCCCCTCGCCGCTCGCTCCCTCGGCTCTCCCTATCCCTCTCTCGTCTGAGCTCTCTCCGCTCTCCCCGCCTCTCGTCTCTCGCTCACCCCCGTCTCTCTGGGCGCTCTCGCCGTTTGTGATGCAAAAGAGAGATAGAGAGACGCTCTCTCCTCTTCCCATGCTGTCTATCCTCTCTCTCTCCCATCGGCCTCGGCGAGTGTGTATTGCGAGTGGATGGAAGGGGATTACTTCCTCGGGTATGGGGAGAGGGAGAGAGGGATCGAGTGTTAGGAGCGGATACGCCCCGAGATTAGGGTTGAATGGAAGAAAGGAAGGAGAAATGAGGATGAAACGAGTGTTTTGGGCTGCGAAGCCATGGAATCAGCGTTGAGAGGAAGAAAGGAAGGAGAAATGAGGATGAAACGAGTATTTCGCGCTAAGAAGCCCTGAAGTCAGTCTTGAGAGGGAGAGAGGAAGGAAGAATGAAGGTACATGGAGTGATTAGTGGTCATAACCCCTGATAGTAGTCATGAGGCGAAGAGAGGTAGGAGGAAAGGGATAGATGGAACCAGTGTTTGATGCTACGAAACCCTGAGGCAAGTATTGAAACGAAGAGAGAAGTAAGAAACGGGAACAGTCCCATTCATTTGCTGTATGAGTAGACGCTTTCTTTTCCTTTCTTGAGAGGGCTTGCCGTTGTTTTCCCATACACTCACCTTGCTGCGGAATTCCAGGTGGTTTGCTTTCGTTTGAATGGTCTTTTTGCATTCTGCGCGCCAATTAAGGGGTGTCTCTCTTCCTCTGTTAACTCTCCTCTAGATGAGAAGGACAGGGGCCCATCTCTCTTCACTCCCTCTCCTTTCCTACCCTTCTTCCTCTATTCCCGTGTGGTTTCTCGATCAATTGATTGCGAGAGAGGTCTAGATGGTCTGAGACAGTCCTGTAAACTATTCGTGCTATGCACTACTCGTCGATGCAATTATTGAATCCCCGATAAATCGCCTTCTCCTCAAAAGGTTGGCAGTAAGCTTGTGCGCGCGCGACTCTCACCACGCTTTCTCCTATGCGGTACTTGGCAACTTGCCAAGGAAGGGCCGACGTCTACCGCTCCATGTTTTGCTCAATTTACGTTAATAACTTAATGTTAAGCGAATGATCTCTACGCGTAAGGGCTCGCACTGTGTTTGAGCTGCGCGACTATGGGTGGTTCTCTTTCGAAATAGTTGTTTAACTCAAGGAAGTCGCCACGACGTCACTGTGCGTCTATTTCTGTTTGTTTTGCTCACTCCATTGTTTGCTAATTACAATAATAAATCAATTTTTTCACTCGTTAATCGATAGAACCTCAAACGTACTACAACCTGCTGCCGAATTTAGATGGCAACATGCATTATATCTACTAGAATTGCCTCGCTTTCTCTCGGCCGCCCTGCATAGTTCGTTTCCGTCCATCTACCAGACTTAAAGAATGTTTAATTAGTGTTTGGTTCACCATGTACAATTCTCTCGGCTCATCTCGTCATCCTCCCTTGTATCTTACGTGGCTACTCTCGGTCTGATCACTCTATTGATTGATCAGGAGAGGCAGAGAGGGAGGGAAGTGCTGGGTAAGTCTCCTCTCCCTCTCTCTCACTCTTACTGACTGACTATTAGGTCCCTGTCGATTAACCCCCTATCCTCTCTCATCTTCTCAGTACGATTCTCCATTCCCGACTTCGTTCTAGTCTTCCTCTGTCTTGGTGCTGGATATTTCTAAGTTCTCCCTTCAGTTTGGCCATTCTACACGTGGCCAATCGATTCGTTGACGAGCTTTGACATCGACAACTACACAATCTTCTATCGTGGACGTTCACAGTGAGTTCGCAAGTGGTTTTTGATGGTTTTAGACGGTATGAAACCGGTCGAAAGTGAAAAATTGAATTTTTCGATCTTGTTAAGGCATACATAAAAGATTGCAGGTTCTGGAACTGGTTCATATCACGAAAGCCTCTCGGAAGCTGACTCGTCTGTCAGATAGTGAAGGAAACGTTCGAGGATTGAACTGGTGAGCTCTTTCTTTCAGCATTTTACCGCAACATACAACTGCCTAACTTTTTGGAATTTTTTTCTGTTTTTTTTCGCTCTCCAGCTGAGTATCTTCATATCTGTTCAATCTGTGACCTAGATATCGCTTCCATTAAGATAGCATTTTTTAGAAATAATAGAGAGTAGTCATAGCTGAGGATCCCTCGAAATAAGATTTTGAAAGCTCTTGATACTTTCCTTTGACTACAGTCGTGAGAGCATCCCTCCATCCTACCGTTACCCTCTTACCTCTCACCCTCACTATCGATTCAGTAGACAAGAATAATTTGACAAAGTTCGAACCAACTATGAGTTTCCCCCTTTTCAGATCGCCAAGGAAAGAATTTCACTAATCTCATTCTGATCCAAGGGAAGAAGTTCACTGATCTCTTTTGACTAAAGCCTTCGCTACGGAGCCCCCGAACGAACTGTGCATGTAGTAGGCGCTAATGAGACATTGCGCACATCTCTTTATTGTATGATTATTGTTGTATCGTAGAGAACAATGTGGTCGCCCGAGTTTTCCACCCCATTCTATCGTAATCCAATAGTTAGTGCGTTTTACATACGCACATTAAATACGTCTTCCCTTCCTGCATTTCCTCCAATCCTCTCGTCCCCTCCACTTCTTCCCCTCGAACAGATCGCCTCTAATCATCCATGTACCGTACTCCCCTCTTTACTCTCTAGCCTTATCCACCATCTCTCTGGCCTCATCCAGCGGGGGTAGGGGCTTTAGTTTGTTCACTCGAATAGTTCGCTTTTGCCATCTCATCTTGTCAAAATCCATAAGTTTGTGTGTTCTACATACACACAATCAGTTCTTTATCAGATCGACTGTTATATTCACCCATTTATGCTTACTCTCCATATCAAGAAACCCTCTGGGCCCTACTTTTCCCCTCTGGTCCTTCTCAATATTCCTCTTCACCTCTGGTCACCTGTTCTCATGATCTCAGTATGATCTCCTTTGCACCGCTCTATCCCATTCTATCTATGGAGACTCGCAGATTGGAGGTCAAGATAAAGATGTGATCTCCACTCGAAGCTTACTGTAATGTTGGAATCTCTCTCACTAAGTAAGGAGTCTTGAGACATGATGAAGGGAAGAAGAAGGAAGCGGGGCCGGGAAATGATTGTTAGTGTGAATCCGCATGTAAAGCTGGGAACTCAGACACGGAACTCTCCCTTAGTTACTCACTACTTTGTATCCGTTCAGCGGTATACTGTATCATCAAGCGATAAGAAGAGAAGAGTCGATGCCCAGAGAGGGAGGGAGATCACTATCGGCTCTAGCCTGAGAGGAGATCGAGGTCTTATCCAGCAATTTTGTATGAATAGATGATTGATAGATGAAAGATGATACATAGATGATAGAAAGATAGATAGATAGATTGATTATTAATTGATTGATTGGAGTAACTGCTTAGATTTGATAAGGTGGGATTGAGCCGAGACAAAGGGAGAAGCCAGAGATGAAAGGCGAATAGAGTACAGTAACCCTCTCTGTCTCTCTCCTTTCCCCATGCTCTCTCATCGACCAAATCGAGAGTGAATTGCTATTGTGTATGAAAAGAAGAAAATAGAGAGGAAGGTGAAATGAACGGTTATGGAGCTGGCAACCCCTGAGGGTAGTGTCAGGAAGATCAGGAGAAAGAGGAAGAAGGAGGAGCTTAGACTAGGGGAGATGAATCTTGAGGGCAGCCTTGAGATGAAAAGAAGGAAGAAGAAGGAGGAATTCTCGGATTTTTGGCTGAGATACCCCAGAGGGTTTTATTGAGATAAACAGAAGAAGCAGGAAGGAGGACTTGGACTAGCAGTTACAATACTTTCCATAAAAACTACCGTGCGTCTTGCTGGCTACCGTATCCCCTTCGAGTTACAGTTCTCCCTTCCAGACTACCATTCCCCAATCTGGCAACCGTACCCATTTGGGTTACAGCACTCCCTATCAGACTACCGTACCCCGATCTAACAACCGCACTCCTTTCAGACTGCAGTACTCCCCTTAATACTACCGTACCCAAGCTGGCTACCGTATCCCCTTCGAGTTACAAAACTCCCTACCATACTACCGTATCCCCTTCAAGTCACAGTGCACAACATAAGACTACCGTATGGGCAAAGTTGATTTGAAAATGAAAAAGAGAAGAAGGAGAAAAGGACTCGAATTTAAGGGTGTGTAGCCTGACGGTTGTATTGAGATGTAGTGGGATATATGAGGAAGGACGACATGGAATGGTAGTTAATAGGGATCAGAACTTTGGACAGGAAGCCCTGAGGCATTCTTAAGAGACTGTCTCGGTAAAAATTCAGCACTCCCCGGACATCCTTCCAGGATATTCGATTCAGACCTCCATACTGTCATCACAGGAAAGTGTTGGACCCTTGTTTACAGAACTGGCCAATTTGGCCACTCATAATCCTAACGCGGCGCGCCAGGTGCGCGGGAAATTCGAAAAATCGATTATTATATCTTCTCAGCCGAACAAGCTAGACTCAAAATTCTTTTTGCATTGTGTTAGTGAGCTCAAATGTGCAAACTTTGATCAGGAATTTTTGGTCGTATTCGATTCCAACGTCAATTTTGATGTTTGAAAACTCATTTTTCTCTCCATTTTACCTTCTTTTCGAGAGGGGGCAAGGTCCCACATACGGCACAGTGCACCCGCCATGCCCATGAACAAGTTCCAACACATTAGAGGTTAATCGGTTTTACTCCACCCCCCACTTTTGATACCCGAAGTTAGTACACTGTGTTATTCGAAAAACGGAAAAGTAGCTTTCAAATTGTTTGTACTTCTATCGGAATAGCCAGAGCCTAAATGTACTTAATTTGAAGTTTTGGAGAGATTGAAACACTTTGGATATTTTTCCAGAAGCGACTTTGGATTTTGGAACCATGACCCGGGGGTCATGGGTGCACTCTGAACCTTCCAACCATGAACCCCGGGTCATGGTCAAAATCGAGTTGGTGGATATCCTAAAGTCATGTACCCCATTGCATACTACAGTACCAACCATACCACCGTAGCCCGGTATACCGTGCTCTGTTCAATCGTGAACTGACTTTTATTGATAAAATCGTGTTCGTGTAGATTGTATCGATCTTTGGCTTCGAATCGGCCACGCATTTGATCCGATTGTTTTGCAATGGTAGCCCGTGAGCCACTCTAAGATGTGGTTCAGTTCGCATATTTTTCCGCGAAACGTTGCTCGTGAAAATCCGCTGAAGAGACGTTGAAATGCATTTTTGCATAAAAGTCAGTTCGCGATTGAACAGAGCACGGCATACCGGGCTACGGTAGTATGTGTGGCACTGTAGTATGCGATGAGGTAGGTTAGTTTAGGATCCCCACCAACTCGATTTTTGACCATGACCCGGGGTTCATGGTTGGAAGGTTCAGAGTGCACCCATGACCCCCGGGTCATGGTCCTCGACGACAAAATCGTCTCAGGAAAAATACTCAAAGTGCTTCAATCTTCCCTAAACTTCGAAGTTAACACTTTTGGGTGCTTCCAATTCTCGTAGGAGTATAAGTAAGGTAAAAGATATCTTTTCCGCTTTTCGAGTTCTGCGGTATACCAACTTCGAGAAATAAAAGTGGGGGGTGGAGTAAAACCGATTTGCCTCTAATGTGTTGGAACTAGTTCATGGGCATGGTGGGTGCACTGTGCCGTATGTGGGACCTTGCCCCCCTCTCGAAAAGAGGGTAAAATGGAGAGAAAAATGGGTTTTGAAAAAACAAAATCGTCTCTAGAATCAAAGTTGTCCAAAATTTACTGAACAAAGTTTGCTCATTTGAGCTCACTAACACAATGCAAAAAGAATTTTGAGTCTAGCTTGAACGACTGAGAAGATATGAAAATCGATTTTTTCGAACTTCGCGCGCACTTGGCGCGCCGTGTTAGGAGTACGAGGGGCCAAATTGGTCAGTTCTGTAAACAATGTCTCAACACCTTCCTGTGGTGGTAGTATGGAGGGCTGAATCGAATATCCTGGAAGGATGTCCGGAAAAATGGCGAAATGGTAAATTTTTACGGAGACAGTCTCTTAATATGATGAGAAGAAGGGGATGGAGAAGCGAACTCGGATTGATCGCTGTCAATCCTTAGGGCAGAGTTGACAAGAAGAGAAGTGGGAGGGCAATCGAAATCGGGGCTGTGAAGCTTGAGATCAGTTTTGAGACCAAAAAAGGAGAGAGATGAATTGTTTGGGTGGATAGATCTACGATTTGCATTGATCATCTCCTATAGTCATTTACACGTTCACTATTGCCATACCATCCTAATAATTTTCTCTCTTCTCCATTCGTCTGATAATTCATTTGCACTTTCTGCGCGTCAAATCACTGACGAGACTTGAGTGTCACTCTTTCTCGGTTGATGCTCCTCTCTATCCACAGTCTCATTTGCACATTCTTCGCGTCAAATCACTGACGAGACTTGAGTGTCACTCTTTCTCGGTTGATGCTCCTCTCTATCCACAGTCTCATTTGACATTCTTCGCGCCAAATCATTGACGAGACTTGGGTGTCTCTCGTTCTCTGCTGACTCTCCTCTCTGTACAGTCTCATTTACCTCTCATTGGTCCGCTGATCTGGGGCGAGGGAGAGAGAGAGGAGGGGTTAATCTGGGCCCATTCTTCCCTGTCCATTCGCGCGCCAGACCCGCCCTTGCCTCTCTCTCTCTCTCTCTCTCTCTCTCTCTCTCTCTCTCTCTCTCTCTCTCTCTCTCTCTCTCTCTCTCTCCGCAATGATTCAAAATAGAGCAGACCCTTCCAACTCAGTCTTCTTCGGTCCTTCTGTCCTCGTATCCTCTCCTCTCCCTCTCTCCTTCCTTACTCTAGTCCTCTTTCACAATTAGTCAGCTCCAAACCAAAATCCTCCCTCTCACTGAGGAAAGTAAGATGGATTCAGAGGAAAATCACATTCGCGATCCCAATTTTCGCCCCATTTCTGCTGTTTTCCCTCCTTTTCCTGAAAGTGGAGGAGGAAAGAGTGGAATAGTTAGGTGGTACCTCACCGTCTCACTCCATTCCACCCTCTTTTAGTCCTGTCTGTTCCCTCGACTAATAGATCGAGTGAGGAGAGTGAGAGGCCTAGATGGTCCTAGATGGTCTAAGTGCCCTCTCTCTCTCTGCTCATTTCGTCATTCCTCCCTTGTATCTTATCTCCCTATTCTCGGTCCCATCCATCACACGATTCACTGAACGAGTGAGGGATACAGGAATACTCTTGATAGCCTGAGACCCCAATCTTTATCCATCTCTATCTCTCTGCCTGCTCATTAGCCCGTGCACCTCATTTGTATCTCTCCTCCAAGTCGAGAATGGAGAGGAAGAGAGAAAGAGGGCGTACCCTAACTCTTTCTCACTCCTTCCCTTCTCCCTACTCTCGGTCTGGTCACTCTATTGATTGATCAGGAGAGGCAGAGAGGGGAGTGCTGGGTCAGTGTCCTCTCCCTCTCTCTCATTCTTACTAACTGACTATTAGGTCCCTGTCTATTAGCCCCCTATTCAGTCTTCTTCTCTTTGCTTTACTCATTCTCAATCCCCGGCTTTCACACATATATTTCTCTGTTTTCTTGACAGTTAGTTCACTGTTCTCCCTTCAGTTTGGCCATTCTACACGTGGCCAATCGACGAGCATTGACATCCGCAACTACACAATCATCTACCCCGAGCCCCTCGACAAGAAATCCCTCCAGGCGGTGGATCGACTGATCGTCCGAGTGAACGTGAGAACTCGTTTATTATGATGGTCAGGGGTGGAGCCTAGTTATGCTAAAGTATGATCAACAATGTGTATAAATCGAATAATCTCACTAAATTTGCTAGAAGCCCACTCCATCCGACGACTGGCTATGGGAGAAGGGAAGAAGACACCCGCTTCTATTCACCCCAGGCAGTACCACGTCTATCTGGTCCTTCGGTAAGCAACGTAGACTCTCGCCTATTCCAGTCTTCTCTTGTCTTCTCTCTAGTCTTCTCTCTCTCCTCAAGCATATCCCCCTTTTCAGAAGCGTCCCCGTCTCGTTCGGTCTCCGTCAAGCTCTTCTCTCTCTTGTCGCCTACCTTTACCTCTTCGATCTGTCGATTGGGCCAGAGGCTACAGATCTAGTGGAATTGTTCAATTGGGCGGCGGAAGTAGGTCCTTAAGGTCCCTAGCATCCCTGGCATAGTGAGGGAGATATAGGCATAGACGCTGATGATAGTTGGTCTTCTTCCCCGTCCCACTCCCAAGCCCCCCTCTTAATTGTATGATTATTGTTGTATCGTTAAGACCATTGTGGTCGCCCGAGTTACTTGTCCCTCTTTCCTCCCCGTTTTTCGAAATCCATAAATCCTCCCTTAAACCCCTTGGCCCGTCATTAACCCCCCCTTGGCTTTAGTCTGATCACTCGTATAGTTTACTCTTCTCTCATCCCAACTCCACCCAATCCATAAGTTTGTGCGTTCTACATACACACAATCAATTCTTCATTCCTTCAATCATTCCCTTCCTTTCCATCTTTCTTGATTCCCTCGCATCTCCCCCATTGCTTACTCTCCTAATCTGGAACCCTCTGGCCCAGTTCCAATCCCCTGGCCCTTCCCCATGCTGCTCTTCATCCCCTCTGGTCACCTGTTCTCATGCTAACACTTGTTAGCACCACTCTATCCTAATATATCTACGGAGACTCGCAGATTGGAGGCCAAGATAAAGATGATTTATCTATTTAAAGCATACTGAAAAGTTGTAAATCTCTCTCTCACTAAGTAAGGAGTCTGAGATAGGATGAAGGGAAAAAGAAGGAAGTGGGGCCGGGAAATGATAGTTAGTGTGAATCCGCATTTGATCATTCGTAACCTAGCTCTACCTGCCCACATAGATCTCATTTGTATCTCCTTCCGTGGACTTTGATGATTCCCTTGTCAGCTGATACTCATAGTTTTTAATTCAACTCAGTGATTATGCGCTAATTTCCAAAAAAAAAGTTTTTCTATCACATGTGAATCCCTTAACCACGATCTCTCTTCGTTGTAATAATGGAGACTCAAGGAAGAGCAGGAAACTCTCATTCTCGCCATTCCGCACTATCTCTCTTCGGCGAGAGAATCAAGACTATGTAGTATGGAGAGAGGGCGGAATAGAGTGAACGAGGGGGAGGAAGGACAGAGAAAACGGAGCGCTGCTCTCTTCATTCCACACAATTTCTCGCTCGTATCATGAAAAAGAGGCTGTAAGATGCTGGATGAGAGAAGCATGAGTTGCTCTCACTCTCTTCATTCCGCATACTCTCTCGATTATCGAACAAGAGGGGAGGGTGGAGGAAGGGCCTCCTCTCATTTTAGTGTAAGAGGAGGACTTCTGAGAGTCCTTCTTCCTACGCATTCGCTCGCTCGCAATACAGAACAGTCCTACTGCGAGCTCCTTCAGTTTATTCGTGCTGAAATAGTCACCAGTGCTTCGTTGACTCGAATACCGCTACTTACAGACTTCTAGGTGGCCTTTTTCCCCTTTACCAACCGAAGTAGTCGATATTCATTGTGGAATCGCATACCGTGTTCACTTCATGGATCGTTTGGTATCCTCCACTATCCCCCTCTCTAACGCACCCCTTTTGTTTTGATCTTGCTACCGTAACCCGCTAGGCTTCCCCACAGAGCCTCTCTTCACCTCTCTACCGTAAACCTCTTGGCCACTCTAAGGAATCCCTCTAGGAGACCCTTTCTCTATTCTTCGCTTCTGAATGTAATCTGACGAATCAATCTGACGTTCTTTTTGCTAAAGTATTTGGTATTCATGGGGAGCATTAGAGAAGTCGTTTCGTGTCTGAGTCTTTCTATCACTCTGGGAGGAGATTAGAGAAGGGAGGAATAGCTCGATCTTCTTTTTGCGAGAACATCGTTCCCGCGGATTCTTCAGTGTTTTCTAGATGACGGTATTTGAATCCTTCTGTTGCTTTTTTGGTTACCTTTGGGGGTTACAGAAACAAGGCGTGGTTTGAACCCGCATCCATGACACTCCTCTCTCTTTCAACTTCGCTAATTGTGTTCCGTTTCGCTCGCCCCGGACTCACTTGGTCAATCAAACTTCTTCCAGGGAGCATGCAGGTCTTTACTCTCGCCATCTTGGTGTGTCTCTTCGGAGCCTCGCTTGCGGACACGGTTTGTTGATCTAACAATATTTATTGATCTGGACATAGATAGTCCTAATGCTGAAGTAGTGGAGGATATTGATGAATGGGATCAGTGGGTATGGGAATACTCTTCTGCATTAGTTGAGTGTTGAAATATGAGTGATATTGGGGGTGAACATGTGTTGACTCTCTCCATTCAGACGTGGAGGGGCTTGGAAATAGATGTCTATCTCACGGTCATCTTCCGATGTGAGAACGAGCCCAACGCCACCTTCACCGTCTTGGTCAAGGTTCGTAGTTCATATAATGGTTGTTGTTGTTGTTGTTGATGTTGCTTGTGCTTTCAAGGTGCAAGATGCTCTGCACAAAAAAACGGATCGATTTTGCAGGAGAAAGACGGCGGCCGAGACGATGAGATCACTTCGCAGACATTCCAGGTATGCGTCTTATTGCAAACTAAATAAGAGGCAGTATCTGATGCTTTAGAACCAATTTAGTTTTTGAATCTTGAAACGATCTGAATCGAACCCATCGTTTTGTAAGTGGCGCGTGTAGTCCAATCCTGCTCACGATGCTAACGAATATCCTTGATTTCAGCTCGTGAACGGGTATCGCAAGGTCGAGTTCAACGGAACCGCCGTTGACTCGTGGGGCGAGTTCTGCGTTGAACCCTACTTGAAAGTCCAGCACACATGCACCGATGCGATCTTCCGCGGACACCACGAGAACACACACACCACCTACGTCGAATACAGACGGGAACGTCGTCGAGCCGTCTACAGAAAGCAACGTTAGTTCTTTATCGACCTTTTCATTTAGAATTTTGCACTCCTGAGCAACTTTGGAAATTTCCTAATACATAACCGCCATCCATCCACGACCACCAACCCTG
>LS497491.1:85178-97529 GCA_900490845.1 Pristionchus japonicus | reverse complement strand
TTCCACAGTACTCCACAGAGCTGCGGAATCGGCCGAGGATCTGCATGCCTTGCCCATTGGCGCATGTCACCACACTAGAAGTGGAATCCATCGCTGGACTTCCCATTTCCTTCCAGTCACTCTCTGAGATTAGAGTGAGATCCGATCCAGTATCGAGTTGGAACTCGATCTCTCTGTCTTGCACGAGTATGTTGACATATACGCGGTTGCCCTCGATGTGATTGCAATCCATTACTCGAACAGAGAAGTTTCTCTTCGAGAAACCCTTCGGTCTCTTGTCTGGGTGTTTAATCCAGCAATCGTTCTCATAGTGACCCTTCTTGTCACAGTGTCGACACGTGGCAGTGGTCTTTGATCTCTCGGGATTCTTCTTCTTTCCATACTTCTTTCCGTTATCTGATCTCACCATCATGGTAGCATTCTTCTGTACCACAGCCACGTCACGCTCAAGTGCTTTGAGCGTGGAGTACTTCTCGAGTACCTCTTGAAACGTGATCGCTGCCTTCTGACTGACTGCGTTGAACAGTTGGGCACGCATCCCCTTCTGATTCGGCAAATCCAGTCCTGCCAGGAAGATCGTAATTTTCATCTGGTCCTCGGTAATTGCTTTCAATTTACCCTTCTGGTACAATCGATTCACTTCGGCGGCGAATTTCATCACCTCCATGCTACCCATCGTGGACATCTTTTGATTGAAAAATCGCACTCTCAATTCGAAATCTGACTCCTTCTTTCCAAACAGGCATTTCAGCGCTTCCACAGTATCCGCAAATGCCACTTTCGTGACATCCAGGGGTGACTTGTGGTCTCTGTACTGCGTATTGCACTTCACACTGAGGTGACGCAATAATATTCTCACTTTTGTGCACTCATCCTGCTCTTTCAGATCGTGTTCGAACACGTCACGATAACGATCATACCAGTTTTCGAACGTGCAATCATGCTCGTCGTACTCGAATTCGACGATTCTCGACTCAATCGCATCAATAGATGGTCCATTAGGCTTGATCGCGCCCGGTGTTGAGGACGCATCCCCACCTTTCACTTGTCCACTTTCTGTGAACTTCTCGAGGAGTGTCTCGTACTTCTCATTGTGTCCCTTGGCCATATCGACCATGCTTTGCTGCATTTGACTCATCGCAGTTAGGAATTGCGTCATGAATTGCGGCATCTCTGCCTCGTTCGCCCCTCCAGGCATTTCGTCAGCCAGTACACTAAGTTTCTTTTCGAAATTAAATTTCGAGCAGAACCTCCGGTGCACTCAGTGAAAAATTCACAACGAAATCACCCGTGAAGCGACCGAGAAACAGTTTACACTGTTTCCACGCTTTGCAACGGTAAACGCAACCCCGGGAAGCGAACGCACGCTTTGCACCGGTAAGGAAACACTGAGAAGCGCTCGAGCAACAAGTTGCACCGCTTTGCTCAGTAAAATGCGAGAAAATAATAAATTAAAGACTCACGTAAGCACGACAAAGATCCTGAACGCCACTTTTATGTCTTGTGCTTGAATAGACGCGTGCAACGGTGGTTGGACTTGATAGCAGGTTTATCCAGTAGTAACGGGGAAGAGAATATATATAGACAACGTCGCGAAGCGACGGAAGAAGACTAGAATGGCGTGACGCGCGCAGAGAAGGGAGTCACGCACAAAACACGCAACGTGAAGTGTATGGACGGTTGACGATTATAGTTACAGTAATTAGAGTTGGGGCAGACATTTGATTACTGTATTACGAAATGGGTTTTTAATTATACAATTAATTAACTATAATTAATTAGATGCTTGTACACAGCACTTATCATCCAACATTACGAAGAGGGATTGCATTTTTTGAAAGAAATTGAGTAAAATTACCTCTTACAAGTAACAGATAAACACCGGGAAATTCGAATTGTATTCTCCACGCATTCTTCTTCAGTCTTTGTTGCTTTCCAACAAAATACTGTCATCTATGGGCTTTCTCTGGGAAGTATCCTCGTACATAATACTTTAAGCCTTTGGATAAATTATTATCTGTCACCAAAGACGTATATTTCGTCACAGAATTCAGTCATTTTTCATCTATTTCCATTAGCGATTGTTTGGCAACTTCAACGTTTAGCAGTATATTAGCATGTTAAGAATAAGGTCTTTTTCTCCAAGCGTTCAGAGTTGCCGATCTGACGTTCAGTGTGCCAATCGAATAGAGTGATTGAGCAAAATCTAGGGAGTCCGAACATCGCTTTCTCCCTAGTTTATTCTCAGTTTGAGAGAAGGAGGAAGGAGGAAATCCCAAAGTACGTAAGACTTGCTGTCTCACTCTTTTCTTATGAATCGCGAGATATTTTTGCTATGAGACGAAGAGCTCTAGATCGGTGTAATAGATCTGCCGAAAACTTCCCCACGCTACTTCTCTATGTATTCTCTCGCTATAGATATCTACGAAAAACCAACTGAACCCGATTGCCGACACTTGCTACCAATGATGTTAATTCGTTAGCCGTTATCGTCAGATTTTAATTCAAAGACTATGCGAAACAACGAATAATTCTGATGTTGCTTCGCATTCGTTTTGATGCTAGTCGGAACTAATCATCTGTCAATCAATTGTATAACCGAAAGTGCATTCCTTCTCTCTCTCTTCCGGTCTTTCTCTCCACTACTCCCTTCCCGGCGTTTCGTCAATAATCCAATAGGCAGTCCATCTCCGACCCTTTCTCGTCTTCCTATTGGGAGTTCCTGCTGGAGTGAGAGTCTATGAGAAAGAGAGAGGGCAAACTGCCCCAATCTCTTCTCCTCCAACCGGAATTGGTATTCGTCTTGCCTGAGGCGAAAGAAGGAAAAGAGCACTCGAACCCCAGCTGAGGGACTGAAATTTGAAATTCAACTAACCAATTTAAGAAGCAACGACATTGGACAGATAGAATCACATTATTCGATAAATTTACTGACCAGAATTCGGTAGAGCATTGTCAGCGCGCTTTAAAGGAGACTGCACTGATTATGATCGCTTAATGTTGATTGGTAAGTGGACAAGGTCGGAGCCACCTGCGCAAGACGATCTCTATTTCTCTGATTTGCGTCCTACTGAATGTTGGCCGTAATTCCTGTCACACATTCGATTATGAGGGCTCTCCTAGCGACTCTAACCTCAACAATTAACGAGTTCACTTAACAGGCACAGCTCTTCTTGCATCTGATCATGCAATAAGTGAACGGTTCTAAGAGTGATTCAGAGAGAAGATTGAATGATGAAGTCGCTGGTCAGTGTGAATTTACCACTCACCCAAGGATATCGAAGTGTACTCTGTCTCTTTCTTAGAAGAGACTCGAGAATTTTCTTCACATTCAGAAAGCAGATTCAAGAAAGAAACACTGTGCAATTCATATACTATAGGAGCACTTTTTCGCTTATGTTTTACTCACTGGCCTCTTCTTCTATTTCGTATGACAATTATTTTATAGGCGCTTTCTGAATCTGTTTTCTCGAATTAGGGAAATCTGAAGGATGAGTTGTAAGTAACCTGGTTTCTAATAACACATTTCCATGAGAGCGATTTGAATTCAGACTTGGCACCAAGCCCATCTCTATTACGCTTGCTCATTCTTGTTGATGGTTGAACCACTGAAAATAAACATATATGTAGTCGAATGAAATAATTATATTAAACGGCGGGATTATGAACACATGACGTTGTATAGAAGAAACGATTGTATTCATCACCTCCACATTTGCGAGTGCATGCGACGTATACCTAGGAAACTGTGACCGCGGAAATAATTTCTCGCATCTCGCAAGGCATAGAGAATTTGCCAGAATTTACGCAAAGCTATGAACATCTAAAGAACTCACACCTTTAAAAAAAAGAATAATCGGTTCTAGGTTCATCAATGGGCCAGATGAGTTGTGAGCTTGCAGTCTTACATTTAAAGCATTTGAAAACCATAAAGTGGTCAATTGAATAGTGTTGGTGTTCGTGTTGATTCTCAGGTTGAAAATTACTTCATTTATCGTTCTCGGGTCATTGTCATTGCATCGCCGATTGGTCAATTCGCTCCTACGATGCTTTTGAAATTTCCGAGTTCAGACCCTCAGCGGGGGTTCGAGTGCTCCTTTTCCTCATGCAAGACGAATGCCCATTCCGATGCGAATAGAAGATTAGGTTAGCCTATATCTCTCTCTTTCCCATTGACTCTCGCTCAAGCCGGAACTCCCATTAGGAAAACGAGAAAGGACTGGAGATGGACTGCCTATTCTATTATTGACGAAACGTTGGGAAGGGAGAAGTTGAGAGAAGGACAGGAAGAGAGAGAAGGGGTACACTTTCGCCCAGATAATTGACTGACAGTTGAAAAGTTCCGGCTAGCATCAAAAAGAACGACTCGCAAACTGAGAGAAATGAAAAACAACAGCTGAATTCTTCGTTGTTTGGCATAGACTTTCAGTTCCTAAAAATCTCACGATATCGTCAAACGAGTTGACATAATTGGTAGAGAGTCTCTTGTCTCCTCCTCTCCTTCTTTTCATAAACTGAGGATAAACTACGAAGACAGTGGTGTTCTTGATTAGGCTCAACCATTCTCTGCAGTTCGCACAATATATCGGTATACTGACATCACCGAACGGAGAGTTGGAAAGAGAAAGACTAAGTGCGAGTTCAGCATACTTGATCATACCCAAAGAGGATGTAAAACTATCTCTAATGATGTAAGAAATGTCAATGGACTCGACTCGATTCCGTTCGGAATAATGACCATCTCTTTATCGACGAATGGTGAAAGCGAATACAATGTGTGAGAGATAGTGGCTTACGAGGAGCATACGAGAAGAATCCATAGCTTGGCTACAAACTCGAAAAAAGTAGATCGAGGAGGGATGCTCATTGAGAAGAGAGTTAGGCAATCGAAGAGTACTCATTGGGGAATGAAAATATGAATAGAGGAAGAGGTTTCAGAGAGGAAATATGAACAGAAGCGAGTTAGTTGAAACGGGAAAGATGATTTAATCATTGGCAGGAATATTTGCGATGGTACTTGTCATCCCAGTCGAGATTCAGCACGTACGGGGATGTTTCGGCGCAGTGATCCCCGCTGTGTTTGCAGTGGCCTGAGCAGTCGCTTCCGGAGCATTGTTGGGAGCACTCCGAGAACGTAATTTCGTAGCAGGGCGTGGCTGCAATGCAAACAATCAGTACAGTCATCCACTCCGAAAAGAAGTATCAGTTCGTTTAAAATACTCGATGAATAACTAACGTTCCTTGGTGTGGATTGTACGGCTGAGGGCTCTCGAGTATCTCTCTCGGCTTTTGATGACGGTGGAGTGAGTCAAGTGGTAGCTGCTGTAGATCTCATCGGTGCACGTGTGTTCCACGTGCAAGTAGGGTTCGATGCAGAACTCTCCCCAAGAATCGATCCCCGTTCCGTTGAGTTCGATCTTGCGATACCCGTTCTCGAGCTGAAACCAAGAATATTATATAGTATCAATAGCAGGATTGGGGGTCGTTCGAAGGGAATGATTTCAGAAACAAAATTGGTTCTAAACCATCAAATGCTGCTTCTTACTTAGTTTACAATCATACCTGGAATGTCAGCGATTTGATCTCATCATTGGGGCCGTTCTCGTCAAATTCCTGCAAAACATATATAATTGTTTGTGCTGAGCATCTTGCTGAAACAGACTTTGCAACAAATGCTACAAAATGAAGAAGAGCAGCAACCAACCTTGAGCCAGACGTGGAAGGTGGCGTTCTTCTGATTTTCACATCGGAAGGTAGCAGTCAGGTAGACATCAATCTCCAGTCCGTTCCACGTCTGAATGAAGTGATGTCAACCCATGGGTAACCCAATAACGCCAATCTTTCGATGCTCAACGAATGCAAAAGGGACACCCTCACGCACTCAACCCTTTTCTGAACTACTTCAGCATTGGTATCCATGCCTCGGGGTAGATCAATAAGCAAGATCGAATGATAAACAAACCGTTTTCGCGAGCGATGCTCCGAAGAGACACACCAAGATGGCGAGAGAACAGACGTGCATTCTCCCTGGAAGAAGTTTGATTGACCAAGTGAGTCCGGGGCGAGCGAAACGGAACATAAATCACGAAGATGAAAGAGGGGAAAGTGTTCTGGAAGCGGGATCAAACCGCACATTCCTCCAGTAATCCCCAAGAAAATCGAGAAAGCCACAACCACAAAAAGAACGATGTTCTCGCAAAAAGAAAGTCCTCCTTTCTCTAATTTCCCCTGAGAGGAAAAGGCAGCAAGACAATACACGAAACGACCTCTCTAATGGTCCCCATGAATTCCAAATGCTTTCGCAAAAAAGACTTCGGACTGATTGCCTTTCTTGCCGAAGACAAATCGGGCCATTGAGAATCATTCAGAGACGATTAACAAAGGAAAGGGGTTCATAGAGAGGAACGACTGAGAGGCCAAGTGGGGGTACGGTAGAGACGCCTCGAGGGTACGGTAGAGGCGTGTCGAGGGTACTTTAGCAAAGTCTTGAGGGATCCGGTAATGATGCCAAGTGGGTTACGGTAGCAAGGTCAAGAGGGGTGCGATAGGGGGGCTAAGAGTGGATGATACCAAACGAGCCATGTTTGGATCGAGAGAAAAGGGACAGGGTGTACGATTCAACAACGAAGTCTTCGGTTGAGTGAGGAGGAGATAGAGATTCCAAGAAAGGCAAAGCGTGCGGAATTCGAAACAACACAGCTCTGATTTCAGTGTGAGTTATAATGAAAGATCTCGCAGGAGGTTGATGTAGCGAGAGAACGCATGCGTAGAAAGAATGATTCATAGAAGCCCTCCTCTTACACTAAAGTGAGAGGAGGCCCTTCCTCCACGCCCCCTCTGGTTCGATAATTGAGATAGTGTGTGGAATGAAGAGAGTGAGAGAGACTCATGCATCTCCCCTTCCGCTCCGGCATTCATCGTACAGCCACTTTTTTATGATACGAGTGAGAGATCTTCTCTCCGTTTCTCTGTCCTCCCTTCACCCTCTCTCCATACTACATTGTCTTGATTCTCTCGCTGGAGAGATATACGTGGTGTGGAATGGAGGGATGAGAGATTCCTTCTCTCATCTCTATTACTACGAAGATGAAAAGTTGAAGATGAGGAATTCAAAAAGGAAAAGAAAAATTTTGAAGAAAAGTAACACATAAACATTGAATAGAATTTCCTATTATCTATCACCTGAACACCGGAAGTTCAAAAATGTATTCACAATGCATTCTTCTTGATGCATTGCTATGCGTTTAAATCAAGATATTGGTTTCTAGACGTTCTCTGTGAAGTATCCACTTACCTTAGACTTTTAACGTCTCGGAACAGCTGTTCTTAGTCACCACGATAACGTTGATAATCATACCACGAAAAGTGACTGATAACAGCGTATATTTCGCCAAAATTTCCATAAGCGATGGTTTGGCATCTTCTTTGGATATGTTCAAGTATGCTCAATTCTGTACACTTCGCACACACTCTCATTTACGAGTAACGAGTGATGACGTGGAGAAGGTGCTCACATTGTCCTCAGCATTCCAATCCATCTCTCTCTTTTGTAATTTCTTCCGTCTTTTCTTGAGAGATGAGGATGAATGCGATGGATGTAATGATGACAGGAGCACTTAGACTCGATCTCTCTTCTTCCAAGCTTCCGTTCCGTGACATCAGTCAGCCGAGGAACCGAAGTGATTAAGACACATCAATAGAGTCAGAATATCGCCTCTTTTCATTTCGAAATTCAAGGTTTATGCAAAACAACGAACAATTCAGCTGTTGTTTCGCATTTGACTTAATTCGCAGGTAGCACTATTTGATGCTAGCTGGATCTTATCAACTGTCAGTCAATTGCGTGGGCGAAAGTGTATTCTTTCTCTCTCTTCCAGTCTTTCTCTCCACTTCTCCCTTCCCGACGTTTCGTCAATAATCCAATAGGCAGTCCATCTCCAGTCCTTTCTCGTTCCCCTAATGGGAGTTCCTGCTGGAGTGAGAGTCTATGAGAAAGAGTGAGAGGGCAGACATTCCTTCTCTCTCCCTTCGAAATTGAATTTCGTCTGGCCTGAAACGAAAGATGGAAAAGAACACTCTACGAGGGACGGAAATCGGAAATAGTAACAAAAGCGTAACTGACGCCAATTTAATAAACCAATTTAAGATTCAACGGCTTTGACCCGAGAATGACAAGTGAAGAAAGAACGGGCTCATAAACTTTTCCAAACGTTCGCTTTTGATGTACTAGATTCAGGGTCAGTTCGTGTATAAGACATATTTCCAACCAGAAATTCGACCTTTAGATGTTTATAGCTTTTCGACGAGCCTTTGTTGTATAATCGCTGAAATACCGAACATTTCAGGTTGAACATACCCAAAAAGGATGCCAAAATTGTTAATGGAAATCGACGAAATTGGATCGAATATATGGCAAAATAAACCTCGTTGGTCACAGAAAACAGCTGTTCCGAGACGTTCAAAATCTAAGGTCACAGAGAAGGCCCAGAAGCCAGTATCACAATGAAAAAGCATCACGATGCAGGAAGAAGGATGCATTGTGAATACTTTTTTGAATTTCCGCTGTTCAGGACCTAGATAATTAATAGGAAATTCTGTCAAATGTTTATCTGTTACTTTTCTTATGTGACTCCCTCATCTTCAACCTCTCTTCTTCGTAATAAAAAGAGATGAGAGAAGGAACATCTCATCCTTGCCACTTCGCACTATAGAGCATCTCTTCGGCGAGAGCATCAAGATGATGCAGTATGGAGATGGAGTGAGAGATATGGGAAAGTGAAGAGAAACGGAAAAAAGGGTAATAGAGTGAGAGAGATGGGAAAGTGAAGAGAAACGGAAAGATGCTCTCTTCATTCCGAACATTCTCTCGCTCGTGTCACGAAAAAGAGGCTGTACGATGCCGGAGGTGAAGGATAGAAGCATGAGTCTCGCTCACTCTCTTCATTCCGCATACTCTCTCAATTATCGAACGAGAAGGAGCGTAGACGAAAGGCCTCCTCTCACTTCAGTGTAAGAGGAGGACTTCTGAAAGTCCTTCTTCCTAGGCATACGTTCTCTCGCTTTATAAACCGAATTCAGAATCTACCTACTGAAAAGATCCTCCAGTCCTTCATTTTGGCTCGCGTACCGTATCCCTTCGCGCCTCTTCTATTTTCTATCTCCTTCTCAACCAACCGAATTTGTCGAAAGTCGTGCAAGTCTTCCTTTTTGGCTTTTGTATAGTGTCTCTCTAGGTCTCTAACCTCTACTGTACTCTCTGTGCCATCCTATGATGATTTTCCTCTCTTTCAACTTCGTGATTTGTGTTCCGTTCAGCTTACCCTGGACTTACTTACCTCGTATTTAATCAAACTTCTTCCAGGGAACATGCAGGTCTGTACTCTCGTCGTCTTGATGACTCTCGCCGGAGTTTCGCTCGCTGCCACGGTTTGTTCATCATTAAATCTTTCTCATTTATTGATTTATCCCGAGACATAGATAATAATTCTGAAGTAGTGCAGGAAACTGTTGAGTGGGTGAAGAGGCGATATTGTGGATGAACATGTGTTGACTTCTCTCCATTCAGACGTGGAACGGCTTAGAGATAGATGTCTATCTCACTGCCATCTTCCGTTGTGAGAACGAGAAAAACGCCACCTTTCACGTCTGGCTCAAGGTTTGTTGTTATTATGACTGTTGGTGTTGTTGCTTTTGTTTTCAAGGTCTGTATTTGCGAGATTCATTTCACAACTGTAATTATGAAGTATGTTTTGTAGGAGAAAGAAGCTAGCCACAGCCACGATGATATCGCATCGAAGACATTCCAGGTATGCGTCTTGTGCCTTTCCGCCATCATTAAAACAGGTGGTTTAATGCGACGAAATGATGAAACTTATTTGAAGTCAATGTGGTTCGCACATGAGCGTTGAATAACTCAAAAAACAATTTAAAAAATTACCTGGTAATACTTCTAAAAGATGCTAAATATTGGTCACTGCTAACACAGTGTCACAACTCTGATTCTTAAAGACCAGCAAAAATGAAAGATCATGGGCGGACTCGAACCCACTACCTTCGACACTCTAATTCAACTCTCTGCCACCACACCACGCTGCTAGTTGCTGATGGAGGGTTAGAGAGTGATCAAGAGGCCTGCGCGATTCTCTTGCGATTCTCAAGCGATTTACCATGGTGACAGATTATGGTACTTGGCAGTGCTTCTTCGGTACTTGGCAGTGCTTCTTCGGAAAAAAGTGAAAGCAGCAGTTTTGGGCATCCCTAGGTGTGGGCTATCTATGGTAGAGCTCATGGGGGAAACTCCACGGACAGTTGGCGACCTTCCCTTGTTAGAGCAATAGGAGATATTGAATTAATGAAACACAGCCGTTCTTCTGGGAACTGCACAAGTGCCTCCCTTGTGGAGATCCCCGGAAGAAAGTAAGAATCCTGGATGCTAACGAAGCAGCGTTTGATGCTTTAAAATTCGTTTCTGAAATCTTGCTCTTCCAACGATCTGAATCGAGCCCATCATTATGCAAGTGGCGCGTGCAGTCAATTCCTGCTCATGATATTTTCAAATATCCTTGGTTTCAGCTCGAGAACGGCTATCACAAGGTCGAGCTCAACGGGACCGCAGTCGATTCTTGGGGAGAACATTGCGTTGAACCCTATCTGAGGGTCGAGCACACGTGCACCGACAACATCCTTCGCGGGCACTACGAGACCCGCTTCACCACCATCGTCCGCGGCCGAAACCCGAGAGCCGTGAGGGAACGACGTCGTGCCGTCTACGCCAGAGAACGTTCGTTATTTCTCGATTTTTTTTCATTTAGAAATGGGCACTCCTGCACAACTTCGAACATTTCCTAATACCCCCAATAACCGCCACATCCCTCCCCGGGCCACCAACCCTGTGAGAAAGCATTTCTTTTGGGGAATCGATGAAACACAACTCATTTTCGTCCTATTGTCTGGAGAGGGGCGCCTAGAAATTACACTTTTCGGAGCTGATTATTGCGCTGTTCTGATTGCTCGTATTACAGCCACTCCCTGCTACACCGTCGATCTCACTGAGTGTCCCGAGCAGTGCTCCGGAACCGATATCTACGACTGCTCAGGCCACTGCAAGAGCCGCAAGGATCATTGCGTCGAGTCATCTCCGTACGTGCGGACTCTCGACTGGGATTACAACTTCGGCAAATGGGCCTGCACTGATTAAATCAACTAGCTCGATTCAGCTAACCTGCTTCTGCTCATATTGCTCTGTTCCTCTAGCCGTTCCCATCCCTGAATTTCTCGATCTTTTCCTCTTTTCATTCCCCAGTGTTCGATTGCGTAATTCACTTCTCAATGACCACCCCTTCTATCTCCTTTATTCGTTTTTTGAAGCAAAACCATTATTCTCTTTTGCTTTCCGTATGACACCATCTCTCATGCATTGTATTAGCTTTCCAGATTCTTTGATAAAGAGATGGTCATTATGCTGACGAGAATTGAATCGGTTCCATTGTCATTTTTCACATCACATAACCACCGTCTCATGAACTCTTAGAGATCAAGTCGATTGTTTTCTCTACCAGAATTCGTGTTGGAACTTGGCCTATCATTATTTCAAATGGGCGTGCTATTCTGCGAATCTTCGTAGTCGGTTGAAGATTGAAAGAAAAAGATTCTCTTCTCCCATGACTTAGCCACATTCTTGACTTGGAATCTGCACGATTCGTTGATTCTGAGCATGATTCCAATAGGAAATTTCGAGAACCATATTCCTAGTTAGAACGAGCTTAGAGTCGATTCTTAGTTTCGTCGAGACCAGAATTCTTATTGAGGCCTATGCATTATCTGCAAGTGGGTGTGCTATTCCGCGAATCTTCGTAGTCGGTTGAAGATTGAAAGAATAAGATTTTCTTCTCCCATGACTTAGCCACATTCTTGACTTGGAATCTGCACGATTCGTTGATTCTGAGCATGATTCCAATAGGAAATTTCGAGAACCATATTCCTAGTTAGAACGAGCTTAGAGTCGATTCTTAGTTTCGTCGAGACCCGTCGACTCTGAGCTCGTCCTGACTAGGAACCGTCGAGACCCGTCGACTCTGAGCTCGTCCTGACTAGGAACCGTCGAGACCCGTCGACTCTGAGCTCGTCCTGACTAGGAACCGTCGAGACCCGTCGACTCTGAGCTCGTCCTGACTAGGAACCGTCGAGACCCGTCGAAAATGAGCTCGTCCTGACTAGGAACCGTCGAGAACCGTCGCCTATGAGCACGTCCTGACTAGGAATCGTCGAGGCCCGTCGACTCTGAGCTCGTCCTGACTAGGAACCGTCGAGACCCGTCGACTCTGAGCTCGTCCTGACTAGGAACCGTCGAGA
>LS497491.1:58640-85078 GCA_900490845.1 Pristionchus japonicus | reverse complement strand
AATCTAAGCTCAATCTCACTTGGAATCTGCGAGATCCATTGAAAATGGAAATCCGAAAATGGAAAACAAGTAGACTATTTTGGTCACTTTTACTCCCTCAATTATCCCTACATGCACGCGGATTGTCGTTGTTTCAGTTGTTTCAACGGGCGAGCTTTCTGTTGTCGCTGAATTTCAAGCACAGATGGGTTCTCCTCACCAATCCTCTCGAACGCCCCCGAACATCTTGCCGTTCGGAGTTTTGTTTGTTTTGTCTCAGATGAAGTACCTACCTCTCTGAAAATAGATCTTCTTCTCCCGCTCGGTTCAGTAATCGTAGATCCAACCAGCTGAGGAAAAAACACTCTGTAAACATTTGATGGATGGTTTCTGAAACTTTGAGAGCATTTTCTCTTCTCCTTCCTCTCTCAAACTGTGGAGGTAGAAGGAGAGGGGCAATGATCTAACTCTCGACATCCAGTATACTCTGACATCAGATCTGGTAGCAAGACAACTATGAGAACAGCCCCTTCAGTCTAAGACAGACAGAGAATTGTGTTTTTTATTCCGCACGTTCTCTCAATTCCACAATCATCATCTCCCTCCTTGTGGAACAAATTCTGAGCGTCGTTCATCGCATTTTTCATAAATCGGCATGTATCAAGAGTTTCTACTCGCTAATGATGATTGCACGACTGAAGAATTACAACTCATTGCCACCTCTCTCACTGTTTCCTCTCCATTGAGCTATTTTGGGAATCAAGGATGATTACGCTCAATTGCTCATCATGCTTAGTTTAGTCTACTTCTGTGTTTTTTGCGACGCCTTCTGTATACGCTTCTCCCAGACGATATTTTCTGTCTCTTTAACCTCCACCGATTCCACACTCACCTCGCCTCTCCTTTTCACCCCGGTTCTCTTACTCTAGTACGTGATGTAGTATATAATCCACAGTCATTTGCTCTGTTCCACGGTACCCTCAAGGCCTCTCTACTGCACCTCGGCCTAACCAACCCTTCACATCCCCTACCGTACCCTTCTCAAAGAATCGATAATTTCCAGGTACTATGCATCTTAAGACTTGGATCGCAGTTGTCTCTCTCATCGGATCTTCCCATGCCGTTCGAAAGGTTTGTTTCACTTCGTGCTACTCTCCCTATCACTTGTTGGCCGCACTTCATTCACCTTCGTTCAGACCTTGAGAGGAATTGAGGCAGACATCTCCACCACCATCCATTTCTCCTGCCAGAACCAGAAGCAGGCCATCTACGACGTGTGGCTCCGGGTTAGTTGCGTTGTCTGGATCGATTTCAAAGGGGATACTGATTCTGATACTCGAATATTTGCAGGAGTCCGACAACGGAGTCGATGACACCATGAACTCGCGCAGACTGACCGTATGTTTCTTGAAAATATTGCGTAAAACTTTTCATCGTTTCGCAACACACTACTATTAGTAGTGCAATTGGGGAGTGGACGACGGAGTTCCCTAAGTGGTTCCTTGAGAAGAAAACAACAATTCCAGCTCACCGACGGCAAGGGCTCCCTCGAGTTGGCAGGAACGGTAAGAACAATAGCATTGTTTATTATCTGAATCCCTCAAGTATGCATCCGCACTCTTCCCGGTGGAATTGAAAGAGAACAGATCTCGCACACCTCCCAATCAGCCAGATCAATCTAATCATTGACAGGCGATCGATTCGTGGGAGGAGCTCTGCGTTGAGCCCTACCTGCTCATTCGCAGTACCTGCACGGACCCCATCGGTCGCTGGGCGAAGGAGAATGGAAGAGCAGTGCACCGAACAAAGAGTAGGTTCTTTCTGCTGATGGCCAATTTTGTCTAAGATCAATCGATCTATCATTTCGCATTGCTTTCTTAGAGAAAGCAAGTGGGTGTGTGAATTCGCCACTGAATTTTGCATAGACGTTGACTGATTGCCTGCATTGCAGCTACCGGCTGCTACACCATCAATCTCTCTGATTGCCCGAACCAGTGCTCGGGCAGACACTGCTCGGGCCAGTGCCGCTCTTCTGAGGAGCACTGCGTCGACAAGTCCCCGTTCAACGTCAATGTCACAGTGGCGAGTGCGGAGAAGCATTTCGTCAACTGCATTATGGTGGGCCTTAGAGACCCATACTACTTCTCCTAGTCCCTCTCATGCTAGCACAGTAGCGTACGATATGCTCTCTGAGTTCTGTGATCTTCTCCCTATCTTCTCAAAGAGCTGGCACCCCCAACACTTACTGATCCCTTCTTGCATTTATGGTGTTCGTTTCTTCAAATTGATCGATAAATGGTTGTTCCGACCAGAATAGAATCGAGATATTTTTTATACGTAGCAATGTGGTGATGGGAAGAATATGTTCGAACCGACAAGAATGCCTCAAACCGTTCCTTCTCATTCCATCTCAGCGATACACAGATATGGACTAAGTAGTTGTACAACTGCTACACTTTTCCCGTTTTACTATTGAAAATTTATTGAGAGGCTCTGAATAGATTGATGGAAATTTCATAATGAACCACGAACGCGAAAAGTATAGATGAGAGAAAAACGGAAGAGAAGAGGTAATGAGGTGCTGTAATATCAACGATATCCAGTGAAGTCCCGCTATCTTGTATGTCAGGCACAGCGAGATAACGTTTGGAATGGAGAGAGTGGTTGATACTAATATTTGTATATGCTTTTTACTTATAATTGCTCATGCAAACAGCCCTCGAATAAACTACTGTACGATTGTCGGCATCTGCTGGCTCATCGAGTGAACAGTCCAAGTTGAGATTTGAATGGATCAATATGGCCGATAATATAATTCCTATATTTGTTGTGTGAAGAATAGATTGATGTCTGTGACACCGAAGATTATGTATTGGAAGATGGTGGTAAGTCAAATAACGGAGCGAACCTCATACATTTCGTTGATGAACGGTGAATGTATGGTAAAAGTACACTTGAGCTCTAGAGATAACGTATTTATTCAATTCCATGCATAATTAGGCGAATTACGTGATGATCACCACGGAATCTTCTCGCCAGTGTGCTGATAGTAGAGTCCATTGTGCTCCTCAGCGAGGGAAAGGATAAGTTTAGTAAGCGGAGTGGTCGATTCGTCAACCTGTAGTGCAAATATGATTGACTTTCCACGAGAAATCAATGAGATACTAAAACTTTAGGAGGAACTGCCGAAATATTTTCGAATTATATATTTTAGAAATATTAAATATATATTTTATATATATATTTTAGAAATATTACCGAGACCAACTCAGACAATTATTGCCTGCAATGATAGATATAGATAGATAAATAGGCAGAATGATTGATTGATTGGAAAAGCCGATTAGATGAGATTACGTAGTATCCAGTTGAGGTGTATCAGCTAGAGCCGATAGTGATCTCCCTCCCTCTCTGGGCATCGACTCTTCGTTTGTTGATACAGTAATCCGCTGAACGGATACCACCGCTAGCACCGAGACAAAGTAGTGAGTAACTAAGGGAGAATTCCGTGTCTGAGTTCCCAGCTTTCCATGCGGATTCACACTAACAATCATTTCCCGGCCCCGCTTGCTTCTTCTTCCTTTCGTCCTGTCTCAAGACTCCTTACTTAGTGAGAGAGAGATTCCAACTTTACAGTAAGCTTCGAGTGGATACCACAGCTTTATCACGTACTCGAATCAACGAGATTCTATATATAGAATGGAGCAGAATGATGACTGCGAGATGTGGTGTGTGATCATGAGAACAGGTGGCCAGAGGGGATAAAGAGCATGGGTAAGGTCCAGGGGATTTCTAACTGGGCCCAGAGGGTTCCAGATTAGGAGGGAGAGATGCGAGGAATCAATAAAGAAGAAGTAAGTGAAGGATTGTAGGGATGTATGTAGATCGCACAAACTTATGGATTGGGAGGAGCTGGGATGAGAGGACATAAGTAAACTATACGAGTGATCAGACTAAAGCAAGGGGGGGGGTGGGGTAGATGACGGGCCAAGGGGTTTAAGAGGGGGAGAGAATTATGATGTTTGGGAGGGAAAAGATGTTGCTGTGTGTATGTAGAACGCACAAACTTATGGATTGGGAAGAATGGGGAGGAAAGAGGAGATGAGAGGCGACCACGTTGGTCTCAACGATACAACAATAATCATACAATAAAGAGGGGGGCTTGGGAGTGGGACGGGGAAGAATGCCAACAATCATCAGCGTCTATGCCTATGTCTCCCTCACTATGCCAGGGATGCTAGGGACCTTGAGGACCTTCTTCTCGCCGCCCAATTGAACAATTCCACTAGATCTGCAGCCTCTGGACCAATCGACAGATCGAAGAGGTATAGGGAAGCGACAAGAGAGAGAAGGGCATGAGGGAGACCGCCCGAGACGGGGACGCTTCTGAAAAGGAACGATTTGCTTGAGGAGCTAGGAAGACTAGAGAGAAGACAAGAGAAGACTGGAATAAGCGAGAGTCTACGTTGCTTACCGAAGGACCAGATAGACGTAGTACTGTCTGGGGTTAGAAGTTAGAAGCGGGTGTCCCTTCTCCCATAGCCAGTCGTCGGATGGAGTGGGCTTCTAGTAAAGTCAGGTTGTACGATTCATACACATCGTTGATCATACTTTAGCATAGCTAGGCTCCACCCCTGACTATCATAATAAACGAGTTCTCACGTTCACTCGGACGATCACTCGATCCACCGCCTGGAGGAATTTCTTGTTGAGGGGCACGGGGTAGATGCTTGTGTAGTTGTCGATGGCAATGCTCGTCAACGAGTAGATTGGACCACGTGTAGAATGGCCAAACTGAAGGGAGAACTTAGAAATTACTAGCACTAAAACAGAGAAAGAATAGAACGAAAGAACGGAAGTCGAGAATCGTAATGAGAAGATGATCGAGGGAAGGGGGGCTAACAGTCCGTCAGATAGAGTGGGAGAGGAGAGAGACAGGCCCAGTGACCCCCCCCCGCTCTCCTTCCCTCGATCAATCAATCGAGAGAACAGACCGAGAGTAGGGAGATTGGATCCGAGGGAGGACTGACGAAATGACCAGAGAGAGAGAGGGCACATAGACCATCTAGGGTCTCACGCGGTCAGACCTCTCTCACGCTGCGCTCTCAATCGATTGATCGAGGGACCAGACAGGGCTAAAAAAGAAGGGAAGGAATGAGAGAGAGGTTAGGTACCCTTCGTCTCCCTCACTTCTTCGAGTTGAGGAAGGGAAGGGAAATTAACGATGTAATCATCAAAATCGACCGGATACTTAGCGAAAACTTCTGATTTTCCTCTTCTTTCTGTGACAGGGAGGATATTGGTTCGATACTCACAAATTGAGAAAGGAATTAAGAATATCGAGGTTGAGGAGAGGACAGACGGACCGAACAAGGCTTAGGTAGAAGGGTAGAAGGGGCTGCTCTATTTCGAATCATTGCAGAGAGAGGGCCAAGGGCGGGTGTGGCGCGCGAATGGACAGGGAAGAATGGGCCCATACTAACCCCTCCTCTCTCTCCCTCGCCCCAGATCAGCGGACCAATGAGAGGAAAATGAGTCTGTACAGAGAGAGAGGAGTCAACAGAGAAAGAGAGACATCCAAGTCTCGTCAGTGATTTGGCGCGGAGAATGAGCGAATGAATAATCTCAAGAATGGTTATCAATAAAGGAATTTGAAGAGAAAATTCAAGATTATTAGTATGGTATGGCAATGGTCCACTTGAACAATTCATCTCTCTCTTTTTTGGTCTCAAAACTGAAAAACTGAAAAGCTTCACAGCCCCGAGTTTGCCTGCCCTCGCTCTCTTGTCAACTCTGTCCTCAGTGCTCTCAATTCTTACTCCGAGTTCCTTTACGAATACGAATTCGAGTCCTCTTCTCGTTCTTCTCCTTTTTCTCTTTATACCAACTCTGCCCATACGGTAGTCAGCGTGGGGTACGGTTGTATGGAAGGGATTACTGTAACCCGGAGGGGATACTGTAGCCAGCTTGGGGTACGGTAGTCTTATGGGGAGTACTGTAACTAGAATGGATACGGTAGCCAGCTTGGGGTACGGTATTCTTATGGGAGTACTGTATCTAGAAGGAAAACTATGGCCAGCTTGGGGTACGGTAGTAGGATAGGGATTACTGTAACCCGGAGGGGATACTGTAGCCAGCTTGGGGTACGGGAGTCTGATATTGAGTACTGTAACTCGAAGGGGATACGGTAGCCAGCTTGGGGTACGGTAGTATTATGGGGAGTACTGTAACTAGAAGGGATACGGGAGCCAGCTTGGGGTACGGTATTCTTATGGGAGTACTGTATCTAGAAGGAAAACTATAGCCAGCTTGGGGTACGGTAGTAGGATAGGGAATACTGTAACCCGGAGGGGATACTGTAGCCAGCTTGGGGTACGGGAGTCTGATATTGAGTACTGTAACTCGAAGGGGATACGGTAGCCAGCTTGGGGTACGGTAGTATTATGGGGAGTACTGTAGTGGTACGGTAGCCAGATCGGAGTATGGAAGTCTTATGGGAGTACTGGAACTCTTAGTCCAAATTCCCTTCTCTTTCCTACTTCTTCTGTTGATCTCAATAAAGCCCTCAGGGGTATCTCAGGCAAAAATCAGATCATTCCTCCTTCTTCTTCCTTCTTTTCATCTTTAATCGGCCCTCAAGATTCACATCCCCTCACGTCCAAGTTTCCTCCTTCTTCCTCCCTCTCCCTCTCACAACTCAATTTCTCAAGACTACCCTCAGGGGTTGCCAGATCCATTGCCGTTCATTCCACCTTCCTTTTTCTTCGATTCTTGTCATACACTCGTAATATTGAAATAGTCTCGGGTTGGTTGAGAAGAGAGCAGGTGGAATGGAGAGAGACAGAGAGGGTTACGGTACTCTCTCTCTCTCTCCGTCTCTCATATCTGGGCAACCCGACATGAGATCGAGGTCTCATTTAGCAATTATCGGAGATCATTGAGCGATGTAAGATTGTAGATAGATGACGATATATTGCTTAGATGAGATGACCTGGGACAAGAGTGTCTGAGTCACAGCTTGAGCCGATAGTGATCTCACTCTCTCTCTGGGCCTCGACTATTCTCTTCTCATCGCCAGTTGATACCGTATACCACTGAACTGATACCGTAGCTACCACCGAGACAAAGTCGTGAGTAACAAAGGGAGAGTTCCGTGTGTGATTTCCTAGCTTTCCATGCGGATTCAAACTAACAATCATTTCCCGGCCCCGCTTGCTGCTTCTTCCCATCTTCTTCTCAAGACTCCTTACTTAGTGAGAGAGAGATTTACAACTTTACAGTAAGCTTTAAGGAGATAAATCATCTTTATCTTGTCTTCCAATCTGCGAGTCTCCGTAGATATAATAGGATAGAGAGTGGTGCTAACAAGTGTTAGCATGAGAACAGGTGACCAGAGGGGATGAAGAGCAGCATGGGGAAGGGCCAGGGGAAATGGAACTGGGCCCAGAGGGTTCCGGATTAGGAGAGTAAGCAATGGGGAAGATGCGAGGTAATCAAGAAAGATGGAAAGGAATGGGAAGAATTGAAGAGAAGAAGAATTGATTGTGTGTATGTAGAACGCACAAACTCATGGATTGGGACAAGTTGGGATGAGAGGACATAAGTAAACTAAACGAGTGATCAGACTAAACCAGGGGGAATAGATGACGGGCCTAGTGGTTGGAGACAATTATGATGTTTGGGAGGGAAAAAAGAAGTTGTTGTGTGTATGTTGAACGCACAAACTTATGGATTGGGAAAGAATGGGGTGGAAGAGGGACAAGTGACTGGGCGACCACAGTGGTCTCAACGATACAACAATTATCATACAATTAAAGCAATTCTTGCACACGAGTTGGTCGCAACTTTGGGTGGGCCTTGATGGTTTGTTGTTGTGATGAAGTAGTCGAACTCGTACTACTCATTCAGGGGCTCCGTAGCGATGCCAATGATGTAGGCGATCGAATTCGGCAAATTTCGACAGGAGTAAGTTTCGATTCGATTAGAACAGCATTTGGATCTTTCTGTGGATTTCGCGCACTGAAAGGGAAAAGTCATACTTTATTCGAACTTTGTCCAATTATTCTGGTCTACTCGTTCGATAGTGAGAGAGGGAAGAGGCTTACTGTAGGATGGATGGATACTCTCACAACTGTTTCCGTGGAAACTAATTAGAGGTTTCAAAATCACACTTTCGATGGTTCCTAAGCTATGAAACGAGGGACTACTCACTACTATCTCAGAAATATGTCATCGAAATATATCTAGGTCACAGATTGAAGAGATATGAAGATACTCAGCTGGAGAGCGAAAAGATAAAGAATATTCCTAAACGTTTCGCGGTTGCATACTACGCTGTGGCAAAGTGCTGAAAGAAAATGCTTACCTGTTCATCACTCTAACGATCCATGTCTCGATTATGTAGTCAAGTTCCAGAACCTGCAATAATTAATTTTAATTAACAACATCGAGAAATGCGTTATACAGTAGATATACATATACAGTAGCTTATCAAAAACCACTTGCGAACTTACTGAACGTCCGCGATGGATGATTGTGTAGTTGTCGATGTTGTCTCATCAAAGAGTCGATGGGCCACGTGTAGAATGGCCAAACTGAAGGGAGAATTGAGAAATATTCGGCAAAAAACAGGCGAAAGAGAATGAGTAACGTAAAGAGAAGAGGAAGGAGGATAGGGGGCTAACAGACCGGGAGCTAACAGGTAGTCAGATAGAGTGAGAGAGAGGGAGAGGAGACTGACCCAGCACTACCCTCCCTCTCTGCCTCTCCTGATCAATCAATATAGTGACCAGACAGGGAGTAGCCAGGTAAGATACAAGGGAGGGATGACGAAATGAACCGAGTTTAGTGTAAAAGGTGAACCAAAACTAATTTAAAAACTCCTTTAGTCTGGTAAATGGACGGAAAGAGAACTATGCAGGGCCGACAAGGGAAAACGGAGCAGTTCTAATAAATATAATGCATATTGCATCGAAAATCTCCAAGAGTTTAGAGCATGCTGGTGATACTATCGATTAACGAGTAAAATACAATTGTTGAATTATTTTGAATTCTAAAGAATGAGGTAAGCAAAACATACTGAAGAGGAAGCACAGTGATGCAGTAGCAATATCTTTGAGTTGAACCACTATTACGAAACAGAACCACCCCTAGTCGCGCAGCTCAAACACAGTGCTAGCCCTTACGCGTAGATAAGATTTAATTCACTTCAAGATATTTGCGTAAATTGAGCAAAACATGAGGTGATGGACGTTGGACCTTCCTTGGCAACTTGCCAAGTACCGTTTGTGAGAAAGCGTGGTGAGAGTTCTGCCAGCCGTTTGAGGAGAAGGGTGGTTCAATAATTGTATCGACGAATGGTGCATAGTAAGAATAGTAAACAGGAGAGAATAATTGAACGGAAGAAGATCACATGGAGAGGACACGCAGAACTCAAACCATCTCCCTTCCTTCCTTCGTTGCAACTGTGGTTCCTTGTGAGAGGCCGTTTTGGAGTACACCGATTGGTCCTCTTTATTTTGGCAATGATGGCTTCATTCCGGCTTCTTCTCTTCGTTTCGAGACTTACTTGCCTCAGGGTTTGACAGCACCATTCACTGATTTCGCCCCATTCCTTCTTATTCTCTACGCCTCATGACTGCTATCGGGGGCTATGAGCCCTCAACACTGATTCCCCGCCATTTTCCCCCATTCCTCCCTCTGTTCTTCCTTTTAAAGCTTGGGTTTCTTAGCACTGAACTCTGGTTTCACCCCATCCCTCATTTACTCTTCCTCTCAACACTGAATCCAGGGCGTATCCGCTCCTCTCTCTCTCCCTCTCCCCATAACCGAGGAAGTAATCCCTTCCATGCACTCGCAATGCACATTCGCCGAGGCCGAGGAGAAAGAGAGGAGAGAGAGCATGGGAAGAGGAGAGGGCGTCTCTCTCCTTTGCATCACACATCACGGCGAGAGCGACCAGAGAGACGGGGGTAAGGGAGAGGCGAGAGGCGGGGAGAGGGGAGAGAGCTCAGACAAGTGAGGGATAGGGAGAGCCAAGGGAGCGAGCGGCTTGGGGAAGAGACGGGAGGGGAGGGGGGCCTGCGTATCTGCGCCCCAGCCACGCAGTGAAATGTCGCCGTTTGAATTCAACCACTGTTTATGCCCTGTGGTGGACTTTGCCATCGACTATTCTTCCAGCTCCAAATCCTCTTTCCTCCTTCTACCCGCCATCTATACTCAAGATTACCGTTTCTTAGACCTTCCAATTTACCAAAAAGTATAAATAGATAGCACAGCTTTATCTTGATCTCGGATCGGCGAGATTTAAAAGATAGAATGGGACAGAGTTGTGATAGCCAGAGGGTTCTGAGGATCACAAAAAGCCAGAGAAGGGCCAGCGGGGAATAGGAGCATGAGAAAGATGAGAAAGCGGGGTGGCAGATTAGAACAGTAGGCAGAAAAGGGATGATATTGGGTGGATGATCTGGGCCAAGACCGAAGTGTGAAATGCGAGGGAAGGAAGCGGATGGTACTTGGAGGATGGGAGGGTCGAAGAATTTGATGTGTGTATATAGAACACACAAACTTCTAAATTAGGAAGAATGGGGAGGAAAGGGAGGATGAGAGGGCACAAATGCAAGAGTATGAACGATACAACAATAAAAATACAATAATAGCAATTCTTGCGCTCGAGTTGGTCGCAACTTTGGGTGGGTCGTGCTGGTTCGTTGTTGTAATGAAGTAGTCGAACTCGTTGTAGTGACTCTTCAGGACTGATCGCCGGTACCTCTGTGCTGAAATTTGCCTACTCATCAACGTTTCTTATTTTTTATTAGTATTGCTTGCGAACAATTTGATAGGAGCCCGCTCAAGAGCCCGCTTGCAATTTTTTTTTCAATTTTTTATTGATGCCGTAACATACCCATTCGAGATTTGTTCGATAGGATAGATCTTCGATAGGATGAGTGTCATCGTCGTTCATCTCTACGACGTCGATTCTGCGAAAGAGAATCTTATGAGACCCATTTTCGACTGTGTTGTCCCCGGAAAACTTGTACAATGAGCCTAACATTTTGCAAACAACACTTACTCCTCATCGATTGAAGAGTCCGCAGGTGGCACAGTGGTATGGACAGAATAGGTTTCAGTTCGCTGTAATGGGAATGCTTGGTCACTGCTCAACAATCAATTGCTTTTTGATGGGGAACTGTTTGAATCAATTGTTTGACGATCGTGTCATCAAAATCTCCTTATAAGACCACAAGTTTCGCTTACGGTGAAGGACGGGGAAAGGGGAAGCCCGCAGTGCAACAGAATAGGTAGATGGTTTCAGTTCGCTGTAATCGCAAAGCTCAGTCACTGTTCAAAAATCAATTGCTTTTTGAAGGGGAACTGTTTGAATCAATAGTTTGACGATCGTGTCATCAGCATCTCCTTATACGACTACAAGTTTCGCTTACGGTGAAGGACGGGGAAAGGGGAAGCCCGCAGTGCAAAAATATGGAAGGAATGTGATAAATGGACTAACCAGGTAAATAGGGGGGAAAATGCAAAAATGAGGAGAAAAATGAGGCAAGTCTACCCTTAGGGCTCCAAGGCCCAAGTCCTCCATCCTAATAACTACCATTCCAAATCGACTTTCCTCATTCATCCCACTACATTTAAATAAATACCCTCAAATTCGAGTCCTCTCCTACTTTTGTTTTCCTTTTCCTTAAAATATCAGCTCTGCCTATACGGTAGTCAGCTTGGGGTACGGTAGTCTTATGGAGAGTACTGAAACTGGAAGAGATACTTTAGCCAGCTTGGGGTACGGTAGTAAGGTAGGGAGCACTGTGCCAAGAAGCTTTGGCGTACGTGAGTCTTGGTACTGTAACCAGAAGGGATACGGTAGCTAGTTTTTGATACGGTTGCTAGTTTTTGATACGGTAGTATGGTAGGGAGTGCTTTAACCGGGAGGGGGATACTGTAGAAAGCTCGGGCTAAGGTTGTCGTATGGGGAGTTTTGTAGCCCGAAGGGGTACGGTAGCCTGCTTGGGGTACGGTAGTCTGATAGGGAGTACTGTAACTTGAAGGGGATACTGTAGTCTGCAATGGGTACGATAGTCTGATAGGTAATACTGTAACCCGAAATGATACGGTAGCCAGCTTGGGGTATGGTAGTCAGATAGGGAGTACTGTAATCCGATGGGGTACGGTAGCCAGCTTGGGGTACGGTAGTATAGTAGAGAAAACTGTAACCCGAAATGGTACGGAAATCTACTCTTTCACTTGACCCATTATCTATTTCCTCCCGATCATCTTTATTGTCTGTTCACTCGGATAGTTTACTCTAACTCCTCCCAATCCATAATTTTGTGAGTTCTACATACACACAATCAATTCTTCATCCCTTCAATATATCCCCTTCCTTTCCACCATTCTTCATGCCCTTCCACTTCCCTGTTAACCCGACTATATCCCCTTTTTGTCGATTCTACTCAATCAGGAAACCCTCTGAGCCCAACTCTTCTGATCTTTTCCTTATCACCCCCTCTGTCCCTTCCCCATGCTCTTCATCCCCTCTGGTCACCTGTTCACATGATCACAGTATCTCACTCCTTTGCACCACTCTATCTCGCTCTATTTATGGAATATCTTCGATTCGAGTGCAAGATAAAGATGTGCTATCTACTTTAAGTTCTCTGGAAAGTTTGGATCTCTCTCTTATTAAGAAGGTCTTGAGTCTAGCTGACGGGAAGAAGAAGGAAGAAGTATTTGAAACCATTGCGCATCCGAATGGAAAGCTGGGAACTCTCCCTTAGTTACTATTGACCCTTCCCTATAGGGGCCCTAAGGCAGAATTGAGATGATGAGAATAAGGAAGAAGGAGGAATGAAAGGAGATATCCCGAGGACTTTCATGAGATCAATCGAAGAAGTAGGTAGTTGGAGGGAACTTGGACTAGCAGTTCAGTACTCCCCATAACACTACCGTAAACTGAAATGACTACCGTACCCCTTCGGGTGAATATAGTCCCTACCAGATTATCCTACCCCATGCAAGCTACCGTACCCCTTCGGATAACAATACTCCCTACCAGATTATCGTACCCCATGCAGGCTACCATACCCCTTCGGGTGACAATAGTCCCTACCAGATTATCGTACCCCATGCAGGCTACCGTAACCTCTTCGAGTTACAGAAATCCCTATCAGACTATCGTTCCCCATGCAGGCTACCGTAACCTCTTCGGGTTACAGAAATCCCTATCAGACTATCGTTCCCCAAGCAGACTCTCTAAGTCTCTCTAAGGATGTTGTCTTCACGAATGAAGAACGAAGGGCTATTTGGGGCTTGGACACATTGAAGGTATTTTGAGATGAAAGGAAGAAGGAGGATCTGGGAAATGCCTTGTCTGCGAATCCGCATGAAAAGCTCTCCCGTAGTTTCGCACGACTTTGTCTCGGTGTCAGCGGTGGTAACAGTTCAGTGGCATACTATAGTGTTGGCTATTGCGGCGCCGCAATGCTCCCACTCTCTCGCATCCCTTATTGCGGCGCCGCAAAGGGTATGCAAATGATTGCGTAATGCAATGGAATTGCGGCGCCGCAATAAGTGACCCCCTCATATGAGACCGTTTGCGAGAGAGTCGAACAGATCCGGCGGGGTCTGGCACAGCTCAAAAAAGTCGATTCCCTGAAACTGTGTGTTTTGGGGTTCTCGAGGGTGCTGAAGACGATGGACACTTTCATTTTTCATTTTGGACCTCCGCCGGCTCCAGATGACGTCGCGTCGAAATCAGATTTTCGTCGGTTACTCCGCCGACGGGATCGCTAAAATTAAGCCAGTATGGCTCCTACTGCAGAAGTTGATGCTGATCACGCCTGCCTAGTTCATTTTTCATGAATATTTTTAATTATTTTTAAAAATGGAAGTTTTGATAGAGGCGGTTCCGCGCCGAGTCACATACACAGATCGATCCGGCGTGGCGAGAGGATTTCAAATCTGTATCAAGGGGAGAGATAGTCCTCGGGAGATTCGAGATAGGAGTGAGATAGTGAGCCGAGATGGAGGGCGAAATCGCACGTCCTCAACTTGTTTAACACGTGACCCCTTCCTCTCTCATGCAAATCGCCCTCCCTCCCTCTCGCCTGTCTGCGCTCTCTCCCTTCCCCACACTCTCTCGTCGGTGAGAGGGAGACGAGGGAAGGGAGGGGCGATTTGCACGGGGGAGAGACAGTAAACAAGGGTAGAACGTGCGATTTCGCCCTCCATCTCGGCTCACTATCTCACTCCTATCTCGAATCTCCCGAGGACTATCTCTCCCCTTGATACAGATTTGAAATCCTCTCGCCACGCCGGATCGATCTGTGTATATGACTCGGCGCGGAACCGCCTCTATCAAAACTTCCATTTTTGAAAATAATTCAAAATATTCATGAAAAATGAACTAGACAGGCGTGATCAGCATCAACTTCTGCCCTAGGAGCCATACTGGCTTAATTTTAGCGATCCCGTCGGCGGAGTAACAGACGAAAATCTGATTTCGACGCGACGTCATCTGGAACCGGCGGAGGTCCAAAATGAAAAATGAAAGTGTACATCGTCTTCAGCACCCTCGAGAACCCCAAAACACACAGTTTCCGGGAATGGAATTTTTTGAGCTGTGCCAGCCTTTGCTCGACTCTCTCTCAAACGGCCTCATATCACATACTCTCTCGCCTTTCTCTGACCTGCTCTCTCTCATTGCGGAGCCGCAATAACAATTGCAGCGCCGCAATCCTGCCCTCCCTCATTGCGGCGCCGCAATTCCGCAATCGTTTAGACAACCCTAGCATACTATATCAACTGCCGATGAGAAGAGAAGAGGCCCAGAAAGGGAGTGAGATCACTATCGGCTCAAGCTGATTCCTCTCAATCCCTTTCTGGCTCACGTATCGAAGCAGTCATCTATCTATCATCTCTCATCACTCAATCATCTATACTTCCAGTAATTGCTTGAGAAGACCTCGATCTACTGTCAGGTATGCTGAAGATAGCTCGTTCTGTCGCACGGAGTGCTGTTGCGGGCTCATTCTTACTGCATGATGAATCATTTATCGTTTACTATTGCGCCTTATATAGGACGCAATAGATAAAACATGCATCATTCTAACGCATTTCCGAGATTGCCTAGATGATTCACATACAATCGGGGAGAAAGAATGGATTGCCTGATTCAATCAGGCACAAGTGTACTCTCTTGGTCACTCTTCGCCTCTTGATTACTGTACTCCTCTCTCTCTTTCTCTCTTTCCGTTAGATAGAGTACACCTCGTAGAACCTCTCTCATAAAGTTCTCGAATCATTGGACGGAGCCGTAGAGAGAGGTTAGGACAACTTCTGCGCAGTACAGCGTTCTGGCCTCCATTGTGCTCTCCAGAGAAGGGTTGACAAAGAACACCTTTCCCGCCTATGCAAATTATTCAAAATAAGCGGGGAGAGCCACCCCTCCTCTCCCTCCTCGTTGCAGTTCGATTCATGCAAATCGATCACCGTTCGCTGTCGCGGCAGAACGCAGTGGCACATTCAATCATTGATTGAGCTTATGGGGAAAAGTCGTTGAAAGGAAGGAACGGAGACGGATTGTCTAAGGAACGACCTTGAGAATCTTGCGTGAGAATCCAACGTTATTGAGGATCCTCGCTACTACTCTTTTTCACTACGGGACAGGCCTAAAGGCTGTAGCAGTCCCTTTCCCTTCCAAGGATGACTGAAAACGCTTCTCAGACCTTGAGAACCGTCTCTATAGCACTCGCTTTCGATTGACGGTTCGATCAGTATCATTCAATACTCGATATCTTCTAGCTGGTAACAATAATTACAAGGGGGATGCGGATGAAGGAGCTGAGCTCTCACAGTCTCGTTTCACACTAGGTCTGCGAAACGATAGCGAATCGCTCGGATTTCAAGCTCTGAAGCACAGAGGCAGTTTTGAGAATAAGAGAAGAAGGAGGAAGAAGAAGTGCTCTCGGCTTTGTGGCTGTGAAGCTTGAGGGATGTATTGAGTTGTAGAGAATAAGGAACGAGGAGTGGTATCGGAATCCTCTTCTCATCGAAATTGATAGTTGGAATGAGGAACTCACTTTGACTAATCCCTCTAAAATATCCCCTCTAATCCTCTTGTTTCAGACGATAACGAGTAATTGAAATCCAAGCTTGCATTCCCCCTCACTCCTGTATAAGCATATCGAAGGTGTGCCATTCCTTGTCCCAAAACATCCCCTCACGGACTGGAGTTATCTGAAAAAGCCATTACATTCCTGATACTGTCGTACAGCTCACAACTTTGATCTCCCATTGATTTTCTTCCGTTTGATTTCTCGTTTTCACTTTCTTTGTGCCAATTCGATCTTCTCACTTCCGGTCTCTCCTCTCTCATGCTCTCTCGTCGGCCAAAACTAGATAGTGTTATCCCTTAATATAAAGAGAGGAAGGATGAAACTGATTTGGGAATGGACATCCTTGAGAGTGGACTTGGGAGGAACGGAAGAGGACGGATGGAGAAAAGATTGAGCATTTCGAGCTGGAAACTTCTGAGTGGGATCGGACTTTGGGTTGAGAACGCTGAGATCATTCTTGAAACTAAGGGAGGAAGACGGAAAGGGGAGAAACCAGTGTTATTTCGGTTTTGAAACCCTGAGACAAGTCTTGGACCAGTTGACTCGTGAGAGTAAGGGAGGAAGGAGGAGGAAGAAACGAGAGCAGTCCCAATTCCTTCCATATGTAATAAGCTTCCTTGTGCAGTTTGCCATTGCCTATCCGCCCAAATCACTTTGTTTCCGCTTTACGAAATACCAGTGTTGCTTTGCAGGTTTCGCATGATCTTCTTCACATTCTGCACTTCAAATATCTGACGAGACAAAAATCCTTCCTCTCAATCAGCTCATTTCTCTCTTACAGGGTAACATTCGCAATCTAAACGCCTTCCTCTCCCTCTCTCTCTCTTCGAGGAAAAGAAGATTTACTCGAAAAGGAGAGGAGGGGAAGGGAAAAGTGGAAGAGAAGGAGATGCCATGCCTCCCCTCACTTCTGTCATGACATTCGATCAATCTATTGAGTAAGAATACTACGTCTCTTGTTTTGCTGTATCATATCACCGACTGAGTTTTCCCAACAAGTCCATTCAATAACGCCAAATACAGTAATCGCTAAAATCGCTGTAATCGCTGAAAGCATCATAAATGGCGTCCACATGAAGAGTTGCAACCAGCTGGGTACTCTAGCACTCATTTCCTTACCCTTCCCTTCTTCTCTGATCTCTTGGCGATGCCAACTCATCTTCCATGTTATTTCAAGAAAGAACACAATAGGAATTTACGTCGACTTTCTATTCAACTGTTTCGGTGTCGCCTACGGCTTAGCACTCGCACTCTCCTCATTCATAGTTATCTCTGTCAGGATAGAAACAGCGACATTGTACGTAGGATATGAATGCGGATACATCTCTTGCTACCCTCATTCTGAGAGCTATTCCTGCAGTCAAGAAGAGAAGGAGAATGAGAGATTAAGAGATCGGCTACGTAAGATTCCAGGATAGGCTGGACATGGCCATCTCAGACCCTGACCAAAACTGCTGTGGTGGTACCCCCATGGGTCCTGATCATCGTTCGGAACATACGATCAAAGATGAAAGCCCATAAAGGGGCGGTATTTAAAGAATCAGAGACTCATCTATGTACCATAGCCGCATGAATGTTTGCACCTTACCTGGGCTAGGAATAGAAACAAGGAAGTGAATAATAGTTAGTGATTCATAAAAGAGAAATAAAAAGAGCAAAGTTGCGTCTTCCCCTCCTCTCGGACAACACTGCCGCAACCAGTCACACAGTCCACTTCGTTTATCAGGAAAAGAGATGAGAGAGAGAAAAGAGAGAGGTGAAAGTTACACTGCAAGGTAGATTATCAACGATACATTACGAGGTAATCGATCAAAGATACGATTCAAGGAGTAACTCAACGGGACAATTCGAGGTCGGACATCATTGGTATAATTCAATGCAGTCACTCAACGGTAAATCGCGAGGTAACCAACCGACGATAATATGCGAGCAGCAGGTATCGATACAATTCGAGGTAACTTTCACAGCTCAAGGTAGGAGAAGGGGATTGATTCAAGGAACATCTATGATGATATTCTAAGAGATAAAGAAGAACAACAGTACGATTTTATTTCGAGGGAAGATAGAGGTGTAGAATAAAACAATCGGGAGTATTATTGGGGCTCTTGCAGGAGCTATTAAATAAACTTAACTAACTTATTCTGTAGAATGGAACAATAACAGACTCAATCATCGAGCAAAACAAGTGCTGCTAAAGGTTTGAACGCAATTGACCATAGTGCGAACGGAAGCAAAGAGCTCAAATCATAGAAACAACGGAGAATATATTGTAGGGATGCATCGAGCAAACATACTTGAGAGCAACTTTAGATATTCTTAGTTAAAGGTAAAAGTGTACGAATGGGATCCTTAAAGAGTAGAGGGGGGGGGTTGTCAAGCTGCAGGGAAGAGGGTAGAACAGCAATGGATTATGGATGCAGATGGAGATTCCATCACGATGAGAACGACTGGGACTGACTAGAACGAGACGACTCACTAGACTAGAGGAGGGGGACTGAATACAGGGCAAGGGGGTCGAATGGGAAGCTGTGTTCAGGCCGGATGATGATAGATCTTCAGAACAACAGGGAGGTTGATGGGAGAACACATGATTTAGGGTGTGTATGGGTTATATGACTCGATAAAGACGAGAACGACTGAGACTCGCGAGGGTTTTATTGGGGGAGCTCTGAGGGCAAAGTGGAGTCAGAATTCAAAGGGGATGGGACGAGGAGGGAAGGGATGCTATTGGGACAATACATGATTTAGTGTGTAAAAGAGATTTTGATAACCACGCGAACGGGTTTGACTCACTAGGCGACCGAAGGCATGTCTCCCCATCTCGGACTCGATCGGCCGTAGGGATTGGGGTGGATAGGTTTCAGGTACTTGCTTGCTTGTGAAACCTGCAAAGAATAACCATTATATCGTCGATTAGTCTGAAACAACATATTCGAGCGAAGAAGGTTCGAAGAATAGATTAGGCCCTACGGACTGAAATGGACTTTATATGTAGTCACTGGTCTAGCAGTGGGTTCCCGCAGGGCGCAAGTGCCTTGCCTTTTTCTCTTTACATATTCGAGCGGTAATTGCATTTTTATGAGTATAGATAGCCCTAGATGCAGCATACCTTAACGACTACGACACGGTCGACACTCACACTCCGAGTTAGAGGAGCTCTGGTAAAGTGTGCCTTGACGTTGGATCGAAGCTGACGGGGCTGCACGGGCTGCGGTATCTCGTCAGACGGCGGAACCTGCAGTCCATTATAGCTTATTATTCGGACAAAAATTGTATCGCGTCCTCTCTAATAGCAACCCTTGCAAGTACATTTGCGTGTGTAAGGGGGAAGTGGCTTACTGTGAGGGTTCTGGCGCGATCGCCCGGGTTCAGAGCCTGAGGAAGGGGCTGGTTGGTGACTACGGATTGCTGTTGAATGGGCAGGTTATTGTCGATGTCGAGGTCTCCCGCCTCTAGATACTGGATGGAACGGTGGCGAGGAGGGATCGACAGGTTTGCCGCAGGAGGAATAACGATGATATCTTCTTCTTTCGGCGGTTCGTTGTTGGACTCCTCACGATTGCAAAGGCTCTTGAACCAATCAACAATGGACGTGAAGCGCGACTCAAGAGCCTCTAGCCAATCAGAATAGACCGACGAGTGATATTCGAACTGGACAAATGCCGGGTACATCCGAGAGTTTGCAGCCATTCTTAGAAGAGGAAGAGAATATATTAGCCGTAGGCCTGTCCCGTAGTGAAATGAGAGAGTGAGGGGTAGAGAAGCTTCAACAACCTCCTTATTACGGATGATACTGAATGGATGTTCTGGTTCTCTTCATTACGCCTGTTTTCGCGCCGTTTCTGACTGATAATGCATGCACTGTCTCGTTTCTCACGCCAATGTTGCGGTGTCAGTTACGGCTTAGCACCCGCACTCTCCTCCTTCATAGTGATAGCTCACTGGATAGAAACTATGAGAGACAGCGTAGGATGAGAGTGCGGATACATCTCCACCGTAGTGGATTTTAAGACTCTTCATTTTGCCCCTTCCCTCGCTGCTTCTGACTGATAATCTGCTCAGTGCCTCTGCCCCATTCATATGTTCATTCTATCCGCAATACTCGTGCTCTATCATCCGTTCTGCCATACGAGAGATTGGTTAATTCGCTCAGGCTTGTCTCTATTCAATTGTCATACTCTCTGTTCCGTTCTGCCATGCGAGACAGAGGAAGATTCTGAAGTTCAAACAACTACACTTCCGTACGAGTGTAACATCACTGATCGCATTGTGTGGAATTCATATATGAGAATTTGTAACTGATCACGCAACACGCGGTTGACTCATACTTGCAGTCTCTAGCCTGATCACGAATATTGGTAGAGATCGAAGTTCAAGTTATTCGTCGCTCTACTTCGTTGTCCAGTCCGACCTTAAACTGCACATAAAGAAGCATGAGTGTTGTCGGCAAACTAGAAAACAGCTCAAGTGATGAGATTTGATTGTCGAATGGAGTATGGAGGCAATCAGAGATGTGCAATTACTGTGTTTGTCTTATAAGGGCTCTTGATCATGCGATATGCAAACGGTTATAGGTCATAATTGATAATTCGGTAAATTTTATTTTAATCGAATTACACTAATCTGCATTCAATTACAAGCATGAGTCAAAAGGCGTGTTTCCTGATCATTGCCACGTCCTCATCTATTCATTCCACACCATAATGGGATCTGTGATGTTTCTTTCGTACGGAAGTGTAGTCGTTTAGGCTACTGAATCCCTCGAAGGTTAGAACGAATGAGAGATTTCTTGAAATGAATAGAGACAGAACTGAGAAGATTCGGATACGGACACAAGAAATCTCTCGTAGGTAAGAACTGATGAGAGGTAATATGAAGTGAATAGAGACAGAACTGAGGATTTAACAAATCCCTCGGCGGTCAGAACTGATGAGAGAGTATGGCAATTGAATAGACACAGGACTGATGGAATGTAGTAGGCTCTCAACAGTCAGAACGAACGATAGATAACGAGAACTGATGAGACGCAGCCCTAAGACTATCAGTTAGAACGCGAGAACGGGGCAGTGTCTCTCTCAGTCAGAAATAGTGAGAGAACAGGCGAATGAAGAGAGACAGAACTGAGGACACGGAATCAAGCAGACTCTCGGCCAACAGAACCAGTGATAAACAACAAGATTTGATGAGAGACAGAACTACGAGTAGAGCGAACGAGTGAACGGGGCAGTGTCTCTATCAGTCACAACCAGTGAGAGAACGGGCGAAAGAAGAGAGACACTAAGGGCATTCTCTAATCTTGCGTGATAATCCAACGTTATTGAAGATTCTCGCTACTTCTCCTATTTCACTGCGGGACAGGCTTGAAGGCAGTAGTAGTCCCTTACCCTTCCAAGGATGACTGAGGCTTCCCAGATGTACCCCGCAAATCGTCCTTCAGAGTCTAATGCCTCACCATTCTCGTCCATTCTCCAGTGGATTCCCAGCCCCTCCGCGGTTCTCGCTCGGCTTAACTGCTGCCCCACGAACAGTCTTGAGGAGCACCACCCCGAGACCAGGGGAGAAGTCAAAAATCCTCCTCCTCCAACGGAGAACCAGACCCTCCCTCGGTTGCCCATCCAGAATCTAGAGGATGGAAGACTCGAGGTGGGCCAAGTCGCTGTCCCTCAGCAACAACCCCTCGTCATAAGCCAGCCCCTTCCAGACAGCCTCGCTCCCCTCCCTGAGGCAAACCAGGCCTGGCCGTCCCTTCCCCGTCTCGATCTGGAAAGACTCGAGATAGGCCAAGTCACAAGGCAGCACCTCCCAGGCAGCATCGCTCCGCTACCTGAGGCAAACAACCAGGACTTCTCCCCACTCCAGTCGCCCATTCGGTATCTGGAAGTGGAAGACCTCGAAGTGGACCGAGTCGCAGTCGCCGGGCGCCGTCTCCAGCGACACAAAGTCACCAACCAGCCCCTACCGCGTGATATGCCGATCGAACGTGCTGGAGTCATCAGAGTAAGCGTGTTCTCTCGTATCATATCAGGTGCACCTGAAGCGGTGGCTAACCGCATTAGAGAGATGACCAGAACTAGAGCTGCACTAAAGCGAACTTTGCTTTATTGGCCGTCTGAAATACGCTTTCGAATAGTTGCTAGCGTCGATCACACGATTTCTGAGAGTAACTCTGGGTAGTATGACATTTGTATAGGTTATCAACAAAAACCGCTTTCCTTGACAGGGCTCGCAGGCTGCTGGTGTCCCCAAGCCCGTGCGTCCCCGTCTACAGCGACAAGTCGCCATGTCCTCAGAGCTCCGAGAGTTCCTGAAAGTTCCACTTCGTAGGAGTTCCAGTGCCGATCGAGTCCTAGTCGTCAAGGTATGTTCTGCATCTTCAGTTACTATGATGCACAAACTGAGTCGGATGAGAACCGACTGGATGAGAACCATGTGAATGTTCCCTCTATTACCTGAATCTTGTCTATCGCATTCAATAGGTTCTCATGCAATCGGTTCTTACGGTTCTCATCTGACCTAGTTCCGTTTTACTCAAAATTGGAGCTCGAATACTTATTTTTGAGTCTAATCGACGATATAATGTTAACTCCTTATAGGTTTCACCAGCTGGTAAGCACCCGAAACCCATCCACCCCAATCCGTACGGCCGATCGAGTAGAAAGATGGGATGCGTGGAAATGCCAACGATTGCCTAAGCCGTAGTGAGTCTCAGTCGTTCTTGTCGATTTCGACTATACACACCCACAATCTAGACTTGTCCCATTACCTTCCCTGTAGTACTTCCTCCTCCTGTCTCCTCAGCCCCCTCCTTCCCTTTCCCTGCGCATCCCACTTCCCTTTTCCTGATTACTCGCACTGTATACTGCATCCCATTCGAGCCAAGCGCCCTACTCCCTCCTCCAATGTTTCCTGGCGTACATCCCTGTAGTTTCAAGCTATATTGTTCTCCCCCCCCCCTGATTACTACATTCCATTCAATACATTTGCCCCTCTACTTCTCTCCGTCCGAAGCTTTCTTGATGTAAGTTCTTGTAGTTCAAACCATGCTTCATGTTTGTCTCTACTATCATTAGAATTCTCGACCGTTTCGACATCCCTAAGATGCTTTTCCCCCTATGATTAGATCATTGTTGTTTCTTCTTCATTAGTCGTTATCTTTCTCTCCTTTCTAGAAGTCCTCGTTTCTTCAAAATTTCTCCATAGCCTTTTTTCTGTATTCGCAGTTGCACCCACTACTTGTTCTTGTTTTTCTTCTAGTAGGGCACGAATCATTCGTTAATATCATTCTTTAAAAGTTATTGCAAGTCCCTCTTCTTTCTCAATAGAAGTTTGGTTGTTTCGTTCGCTATTACTATTTGCACAAGTAATCTGATCTTGCTCTTGCTCTTCCTTATCTCTCAGCTGTATTTCTGAGTCATAGGTTCCCTGAATGATTCTTGTGACCCTACCTCGAACTGCATCGTAGAATGTTACCTCGCATCCTAACGTGGACCTCGAATTGTACCGATGTGTTACTGCCTCGCATTGTTCCGTTGAAAGGATACCTCGAACGGACTATTCCACCTCTCTCTTTATCTTCCTCTCTATCTAATTGATAAGTTTTTTTTGATAAACGATGTGGAATGCGGAACGAGTGAGTCTAAATTAAGGAAAGGTGGTGGGTGGTGTGTCTTCTATGATTCACGAACATTCACTTCCTTGTGTTATTCTATTCCAAGCCTGGGGAAGGTTTAAACATTCATCAGGCTATGGTGTATAGATGTCTTTGAGTCTCTTCGTTTCTCATTCTCTCTACATGACTGGAGATAGAGCTCTCAGAATAAGGATAGGAAGGGATGTATCCGCTCTCGAATCCGACTCGGTCTCTCGCTGTTTCTATCCTGACAGGGATCACTATGTATGAGGAGAGTGCGAGTGCCAAGTCGTACCTGACACCGCTACAGTTGAATAGCATGTCGACGTAAATCCTTTGTGTTCGTTCTTGAAAAGAAATGGATGACTCGCGTCACCAAGAGAGAAAAAGGAATGAAAGGGGAATGAGTACTAGAGCACCCAGCTCATTCAGCGATTCAAATTTGAGATTTGTGCCGGGGGTGACTGGAATTGCAAAGAGATCAAACAAGTAGGAGCGAGTTCTGACGATGGAAATGAGTACTGATGGGTACAGCTTGCTGCAACTCTCAAGGTTGACGCAACTCATGTCATAATCTGTGAATCTAATTCGGGTTAAGGACCGGACTCCGTTGAAAGGGTGCTTTATTGGTTCACCTGGAGTTATCAAGAGATCAAAAAGGGCATTTATAATGGTGCATGACGTGTGTTCACTGGGTAGAGGAGAGGCCTGCCATGAGTTGTAGCGTTGGAATGAGCCTATGGATTCTGATTCTCGACTATACTTTAGAGGCTGTCTTTCACTCGAGTCAATCGGAGTAGAGAAGTAGTGAGAAATGTAAAGTTAGAATGCGTGAAATGTAAGCAGTATGGAAAAAGTGTGCAATGTGTTCTAAATTGTGCTTTCACTTCCCTAATCCTGCTTCGTCATCGTTTTCATCTACCAGATCTTCCATGAAATTGTCCAAAAATATCCGGCTAATCCTTCCCGCGATCACAAAACCAAATCTCTTAGTTTTGCAAGTTGCTTTTCGGTTGTGCATGAACATGGAATGTGGAGAAAGTTACATAATATTTAGAGATGATTCGGAAGGAGCAGGACATTGGTAGTGTAAAGCCAAATGTGCTCATCCGAGTGAAACATCAAATTCAGATATCCTCCAGAGGCGTTTTGGAATCTATGAAATGCATCAACGATTCCAAGAAATGGCGTAGGAGAGAAATTTTGTTTGCGTTCTCGGGCACAGTTGCATGAATACGAATACTGTGCAGGAAGTACGAACGAGAGGCACTGACAGTCAAAACCCGGGAAGTATCAAGTTCAAGCAATATTATCCTCCCCAACTACCAGCTGAGGAGCTGTACAACTGTCTGCCAAATTCGTAAAAGATGAACTCGTGCCATAAATGACTGCACACTTGAGTTGCGACGGAATTATGAGTATGACAGTAGCGCCGGAAAGTATTCGGGCACTTTTTCGATCATCTATAACTTTTTACCCAGAACAGAAATCGAGCTGAAATTGTTTTCATCGCACAGCTAGTCTATAGAAGAGCACGATGCTTGAAGTTCGGTTTTTCGCAAAGGTCGCGTTATTGCATACTGATGACGCAATCGAGCAATACTTTTTCGAAAATTCATTATTCTTTGGTGGATTTCTTCCGACTCACCAAACTTTTTTGTGCTTAGAGATCAGCTCAAGGGCTACCCAGAAAAAAAGTTTCAAGTTGCTGCGGCCACTTTCCTTGGCTGCCGAAATTTTGAAAGTTTGAGGTAGAAATTTCACAACTCTGTGCCTAGTCGTACTAGAACCTTGTTCTAAAGCTTAAAATGATTCTTGTGATGTGTGTCGATGTTCCTGAGAATATGACCCAATTGGCCCACCATTTGCCTTTGGACACCCCAAAAGTCACTTTTTCACATATTTTGATACAGCCATATTTTGAGGGTTCACCACCTCCAAGGGTGATTTTCGCAAAAACATGGTTCCGGTACAGGAGGGTCCCAATACCGCTGAACTCTCTATGCCCAACTTTTTTTACCATTGCGACATCTCTCCGCCTAGTGGCAAACGATTTACGAAATCATACCCGCTGTCAAATTTTTTGCTTCATCCATTATTTATGTACTTTCAAAAATCATAAGTTCCTTTATGATTGAGCCCCAGTTCTGAAACTTTGCATAGATTGTTTCCATAGTATAAGGAAGATGATGCCACCGTTTGAGCTTGATTGAATGCGTTTGGCATAAGCCGGTTTTGAGCAAAGCGAGCGCTTTGACAGCGAGTATGCATTCGTAAATCGTTTGCCACTAGGCGGAGAGATGTCGCAATGGTCAAAAAAGTTGGGCATCGAGAATTCAGCGGTATTGGGACCCTCCTGCACCGGAACCATGTTTTTGCGAAAATCACCCTTGGAGTGGTGAACCCTCAAAATTTGGCTATGTGAACAAGTGACTTTTGGGGTGTCCAAAGGCAAATTAGAACGAAACGAGGTTACAAATAGAACAGAAATGGTAAGGCTGCTAGAAAGAGACAAGAAAGGGAGATTCCTAAAGATAACGCGGTTGGACGTTTCGGTCCTTGGGTCGTAGACACCCAACCGCCTCACGGAGGGTGGACCTCGTCAGTACGACGCCCTCCGCAAGTGGGGGAAGAGAAAAGATGGGGAAGGGAAGATGGGTTCCAACAAACAACGCGAAAACGACACAAGTATGCGCGGGTGAAGA
>LS497491.1:37553-52626 GCA_900490845.1 Pristionchus japonicus | reverse complement strand
TCTGAAAGTACTCATGTTCACGTTTTCCGGGAGGGGAAGATGCAGAATAGGAGCCAAAAGGGGGAAGGAGCGGGGTTCTCCCTCACCTGTGGTGCAAATTCACTCTGAAAGTACTCATTTTCACGTTTTCCGAGAGGGGAAGATGCAGAATGGGAGCTAAAAGGGGGAAGGAGCGGGGTTCTCCCTCACCTGTGGTGCAAATTCACTCTGAAATTACTCATTTTCACGTTTTCTGAGAGGCGAAGTGTGTGACAATGTTGATCATTGCATAAACAGTCCAGGGAAATGGAGTCGCCCCAATATGGACGGAATGTCTCACTGGCTCTCTCCATTTTCCACGCTCTGTCGCCTTCTTTGACTAAATTCATATCGCCCCCTACCTTGATGTGTTTGGAGCGGCAATGGGCTGATCACACTCCACAGAAAAGATAGAAGGGAACATGGTGTTGATCTCTCGGTGCGAATGATAAGAGAGACACACGACACTACAAGCTGAGGGGCTGAGGGTACAGAAGATACCACAAATACACACACACATGGACAGCTTTTGGTATCAGTCTTGGTATCAATCGAGAGAGAGACACACAAGATACTACAAACGCAGCCATAAGGCCCAGACTAGTATCAATCAAAGAACAGTCAAAGAGCTTATCAATCAGAGAACGAGAACAATATACGGTAACCGTATTCCGCTCTTTTGACCTACCCTACCTACCTGGTCTACCTGGTCTATCTTTTGACCTACCTGGTCTTCTGATCATCAAAGGACACACTGCAGATACCGTAGTCCATTCCATCGTGCCTACCCTCTGATCTTCCCGCCCGTCCCCTAAACTTATTTCGTCCCTGCTGGGGGGAAGAGGATGAGAGAGAGAGGTGTCGTGTGATCCACCCTTCTGGCAGTTTACTGCCCTTGTCATCGTAAATCTTTGAGCGATCGACATGGGCGCTGGCTTTTTATGGCCAAGGTCACTCGTTTTCAGAAGGAGGAGAACCCCTCGGAACTTGTCTAGTTCCTTTGCGGAATTTGCATGACGGTTGCAGAATTATGCAACAACAAAAGTAAAGAGGGTGAGAAATGAATAGGAGGAGGAGATAGAGGAGAATATATCCTGCATAAGGTCTTCCGGACAACTAGACAAGTGCCAAACCCTCTTTTTTTACTTCACTTTCGATCACACCGGATTCCACTCTCCCTCGACTTTAAACTCGGAGCTAATTATCCCCGAAACACCACTTCTCCAACACATCGCTAGTAGCCCCCCCTCTCTATCCACCACTCTCCTCTTTCGGACAGTGTATGCGCCCCTCGGTCTGATCAGTCAGGCTGATAAGCGAGAGGAGAGTCAGAAACGAGAGGAGCCGCCGAAATTCCTCCTCCTTTGCCTCATTAAGATTCCCCCCCCCCCCCGAGATGTGTAAAACCTCGGTGACCAGAGAAAGCGGGCGTAAACGAGCGATCGAGAGTTATTGCACACCCCGGATCAAGCCAGTGACCGCTTCAGCGTTCGCGCTTTTTCCCTCGGGCGGGCACTCGGCTGTTGGGGGATTTCTGGGAACAAAAGAAGATATTTCCCCTTTCCCTCCACATTCCTCAGACCATCCATCTGTTCCTCCCTCCAACTTTTCCACCTCTACTCCTCTCCCCCCCCCATCAATCTTATCTCCTCTGCTTCTCCCATCTGGCTAGCCCCTTCACTTCTGATCTCCTCTTCCCCCTACTCATGTTTCCTCCTGCTCATCCCCTAAATCCCCATTTACTCGCCTCTCCCCCTATCAATCTCATATCTTCTCCTTCTCACACTTGACAAATCCATCTTTTCTGATCTTCCTTCCACCGCTAACTCACATTTTCTCCCCTCCACACAATAACTCCCGATCCACCCTCATCACTTCGCCCCCTCCTCTCCTTTCCATCTCTCTCCTTACTCGTTTCTTCGACACGACTCGGGAGAGAGAGAGCACTGAAATCGAGGAGAGCACACACGACGGGAGGCGGAGGAGCGAAAGATGGGGACGACACGGGGGGAGGAGGGAGAGAAGGGGAGAGAGGATGGAGTAGAGATACTGATTCGACTCCCTCCATGATGAAATATCTATTAGTAGGTCAAAGGCGCAAATTCTTGTTGAAAATCGCAGCTTTTGGTTCAAAATCGCTACTATTTGTTGTTCAAAATCGCTGTTCACTATGCTCATGCCCAATGTTCCTTGCGTTGCATGCCTTGTAGCCGGCATCTTGCCGCTTTTTACCCACAGAGAACGCTGTTGTGGTCCCTGGCTGGGTCTGGGTGCGCAAATTTGCCCTAACGAAAATACACACACACACACACACCCGTGATCTTTGGTCGCTGATCTTTGGTCTTCAGTAGTATGAGTTTGGAACCTTGGGGAATGGGGAACGGCGACCTGATTGATCTCGGAGGAGCGGCGAGCACAGTGAATAGGGATGTGAGATGGGATTTGTTTGTGGTCTTTGATCTTGAAAATTGAGCTTCGAAAATAGGATCTCTTCAGGTCTTAGACGGATCTACCCATATCTTCTGCTCCCCCTTCATCCATTACTCCACTTGTCCTCCCTCCACCCAACCTCGCATCGCCCAACCCTCCCCCCTGATCTAAACATCCCTTCGACTCTACAGATTCTAGCTCACCCCTCTCCCTTCCTCCTCTCCTCACCATTCATCTTTTCTCTTCCATATACACGACCCGGCCTCTGATCGGAGGCGGAGGAGAGGGAGGAGGGATAGAACACTGCAAAAGAGGAGAGCGCAGACAACGAGGGGGGGGGGAGAGTTAGAGGGAGATAAGAATGAGGAAGAGGGGAAGATGGAGTAGAGAGGAATCGACTCATGATCAAGTATCGATTAGTAGGTCAAAATCGCTATTTTTGATCAAAATCGATGCTCCTCATCCTCATATTTAATGCTCCTTGCGTTCGTAGGTCGCATCTCTGCCATTGCCAACGGAGTAGTACATCCTTGTCTAATTTATCGCACTTTTTCACATGTAACTGCGTATTCCTTCGAGCATTCGACACCAATCGGACGTGATTCTCTCTATTTCTCCCCTCTCCGCTCAAATATTTCCGCATCCAGAGCGCCCCTCATCAACTTAGATTGCTTCAACCGTCGGCAATGGAGGAAGGTTTCGATCCTGACACGAATGTGAGTGTTTTCCATCGTTTTCATGTGAAAATTCATTCTAAAAACCGGTATAATGTTTCTTTTCGCCTTTCGTTTGGTCGGATCAGCTAAAAACGTTCGAAAGAGTGAAAATTGAGCGAAATTTGAAAGCAAATTGAGAGCCGGAAGCGACAAGCACATTATTATCGTAATCATTGGGTGATCGAGGCTGTTGATACTGTAATTAGAGGGTGCTAGGGTTACTGATTCTCGAAAGTGAGAGAGAGGCGCAAATGGGAAGTGATCGAGGTCTCGATGTCGAATTCGTAGTACGAGTTTCTCTGAGTCCCTCGTCATTTCGCACGGACGAAGCGGTCTGAGTAACTCGAACTACGAACTCGAAATCTCGAAGGGAGAGACGAACAGAGAAAAATGGGTGCGGAAATATCGAACGCGAGATGGCTGCCTAAAGGGATGCTCATTAATCACCATAAACTCCCATCTTTATCTTATTCTCATCAACCCAATCACAGGTCAAGTGCCCAAGTTGCCCGAGAGGAGCTCGCAAAGTCTTCGCCGATTTCACTGCCCTTCGGGTCAGTTGGTATCAATCACTCTCCTCCTCCTCTCCCTCATGTTTGACACGGCGTGTGTAGTTTAGTCGGTATTTTGCCGTGCTGAATACGATAGGAACAGCGTTGAATTAATGGCCTATATTCCCCTGTCTAATCTCCATCCATCTTCGATCACTCACTCAGCGCTTGGCAGTGCACTTAAAAACTCACTAACTTTTCTCAGGAACTAGAGAATTTTCGATTGATACTGAATGGCTCTCTCTCTTCCCCTTCCTCCTCCCTGTTTGCATGCTCCCCCTTCTCTTTCCTACTCCTTCTCTCCATCACAATCAGCCCAATTTATATATTCTCCCATCCCACTTTTGAGCGTCACTTTGGGGTGGGAGGGTGGGGAGGAGGGGGAGAAGGGGGAGGAGGGGGAGAGTAGGGAGGAGGGGGAGGAGGGGGAGGAGGGGGAGGACTAACACGTATCTGTAGGCTCACCTCAAGGACAAACACTCGCCCGACTTCGTCAAATTCTACGCTTGTCACGCGTGTTGCGACAAGGCCTTCAGGTACGATTTGCTTCGTTTACAGCCCGTCTCAGCGGACTCTTGTAACTCGTCTCGGCCATTTCTGGAGTGTGCAAGAGTGTCTCGGTCTCTCATGTTTTCACACTCTCTCGCTTTCTCTGACCATTTCGAACTTGGAGACCCAGACATTTTCGCGCCTCCATAAGAATATAAGTAAGGGGATATAGATTGGCTGCGTAAGATTTAGAGCTGTAAATGCATTTGGGACTTGTGTACGATTTATTGCGATGACTGTCATCAGGACGAGTCACACATGTGCCGATTGCGAGAAACTTTCGCACAGATTCCTACTAGACATGCATCGGACAGGGTGCGGTTTATGTGTCCTTTGTACTTTGTGCCCGGGCACAATCAGAAGTGATTACTAGTAGTACGCGTGGGGCAAGCGAGGATGGAAACAATAAACAGCCTCCATGAAAGGAAATATCGGTGGTGAAGGGAGAAGGCCAGGCTAATCACGTCTCGTGATAGTGTGCAACGCTCTTTCGAGGGTAGTGCAACTATGTTGATGCATTTTTCGTTGGAAAGTTGCAAGAAACGTCAGCATGAAGATATCGGCGCGAAAAATGACTGAAGGACAAAAACTTCCCATAATCGTGAATCTTGCAGAACAGAGAGTGAGCTGATCCAGCATCTTAACGACGATCTCGACGATCCTGACGGCAGTCTCGACTCCTTATCGTGCGAGGTATAATGAATTGACGAATACTCTGAACTCCAGCCGAATTTGAGGATGGTCACGGTTTTGCATAACTACTCTAAAATGAGCAAATGCGACAACTATAGGAGTGAAAACGACAGTTTTCGGACAGTATATTGAGTATAGTGAATGTTCGATTGCAGGTCAAAGTGAAGCATCTGGCCATCGCTTGCGACGAGTGTGGAATTTCGCTGCCGGTCCCAGCACATTGGCAGCAAAGCGAACCGAGAGAATGGCGCGATTTCTGCCAAGTACTGGTTGGTCTAAGCTGCATTACGTGCCTCGAAACACTTGGAACATTCCGTAAAAATGGGAAAAAACAGTAAAGTTGCGGCCAATTCTGGCGTTTTGAACATCGCATCCTTATCAGTTCCTTTTCGGATCATTGCAAAGACAAAGGACTGCTCATTTTGCGATGCCAATAAGGGAGTACCCCTTGGAAAATTAATATTTTAATTTATTAATTGCAGGCCCATCATCCACCGGATTCTCTGACCGTCGTTCAAGTTCGTGCATATGGAGAGATCGGGGAAGATCCACAGGTATGTTTCGAGTTGAGTTGAGATCATTCTTAGGAGTGTCCTCTCTGATCGGTGTGGAATGCACAGGCAATTGCCCCTATATCGTATTTAAGTAGAGATGACAATTCGAGGAACTCTCACACGAACTCGGAGTAGGGTTCTACTGCGCTCAGTTTAGCCCCCTTGCGATAAGATAACCGTCTCTTCATGTCACACTCTATCTCGCCTCCCCGACCAGCGAGAGTGTGCATTTTGAGAGACGATTACCCGTACTCTAGTTGATGATGCAGAGAGCTCCTCACCATCTTTCCCATTTTCGAGCATTATCGCGTGTGAGAGATCACTATGTGCCCGATCACTCCTATTAGAGGCTCTTGGCAAACAAATCAAGATGACATGCGAATGATAAGGCTATGTATTCTCAGGATAGATGCCTTGACGGTAGGCATCTCCCTTTGGTGATGTGTAGTTGATGACTATGACGTTAGGTATTTCATCTTTATCATATACTCCGACCAAATGGGATGGAATTGGGTGCTTTTATCGCGCCACCGAATATTCGAGAGTGGCATTGATAACAGTATTAGCAATGAATCGCTATACAATAACACTATGACGGTAAACGCCCAATTCAGGTACGTGTCTCGCTGGACAAGGCTGACGTGGTGACTGAGGACGACGATACAACCACGGATTGCCCACACTGCGCATCCGAGCTGGGAGATGCAGCGGAGTTGACGTGGGTGATTGGTGGCTACAGGGATTAGAGACATTTCTGCACTTTTCGGCCAATTCAACAATCCCCATTCACACTGTAGTCCGGGAAAGTGCAGGACGGTTCACCTATGGCGAAATATCTCAGAAAGCACCTACTTTCGGGCGAATGTGAAGAGGAATATAACGGTCCTCCTTCAACTTCCCTCATTCTCGCTTTGCGACCGAAGCAGGAGGTCGGGAAAGAACAGGGCTTCTCGGAATCTGAGAGCTCCCAGGTGAGGTTTTATGCTAAGTGTCTCGGAAGAACAGGTTCATCTTGCACCGTTGAGCATGTGGGATTAGTGTGTGACGATGATCCCCAGAAACAAGCGCAAGGCACTCTGAAAGGGAATACGTGGGAACAATAGGGAAACCAATGATCAAGGACATCTTGGATAATTCAGGAAGTTTCGGATTGGCGGCAACTCCAACTCTACGAACCGGCGACTATTCGTATCTTCGCTGGAAAAAGACTCCCGGAACTGCCCTACACCCCAGATGGAATGAAAGCCAAGTGAGAACGCATGTTTTTGAGGACTGGAGGAAGAGCTGCTCAGTCATCCATCTTTACTCCTCCGTGCACGGTATGCCAGAGGGGAAAATATCTTCTTTGCGTGACCACGCTTGACAAGACATTCTGCTTCAGAACCGAAAGTGCAGCAAAACAGTTCAAACCCCTAATTTCACACGGCGCAGAATGACTTGCACAGCACTGCCACGCAAATTAAGTATTCTCCCCCTCTGACATGCTGTGCCGAGTACTGCTCATTGAAAGCACTTTCGATCAATTGCTCACCGACTGATTAGATAAGACTATGCTCATGGTATGAGAATAGTGAACGTGCTCTGAACAAAACAAACACTCGATTAATAATGGATCATTTGCAGCCTCTACATTTGCGATTACTGTTCGATGCTCATCGCTGGCAGAGACTACTCAGAGATGCATCTATGCAAAGAGAGCGGGATCAGGAAGGCCAAGGTGAGCTTCCTTGGCTTGGCTCGCTGGATGATCTCATTTGTTTCGAAACACTCTGACTCTCTCACTTTTACACGATATTTCCCCCTCAAACTAGGTGATTGCAGTAGCAACAGGGGCTGCTCACAAGCGAGTCATCGAATGTCATCTTATCGGACTCTCTCATTTTCGCATGATCTCTCGCTTGCTCTCACTGGCGAGAGAGCACGCGAAAGTGAGAGAGTCCAACGATAACTTGGTGCAGGTTTCACTGATCGCCCTGAAGAACAACGACGATATCGCGAAGCCACTGCCGTGCCCTCGTTGCTCAACCACGGTCTGCTCACTACTAGGATTACAGGTGAGATCAGGAAAACTTCTTTCTCGCTGTGGACCATTCTAAGTGAAGAGAGAGAGAGAGAGGCGGGCATTGTAATGAAAGGGAAGGAATACTCTATTAGGCCAGGCCAAAAAAGTGCAGAAGTGCGAGAACAAGTCTTCTCTGACAATCGCTTTCTAAACTTGACGAGCGGCATTTGGCCGAGGAGTCGGGCGTGTAACAGACACGAGGACCTCGTACCGGGGCAATTATCTGGCTCTCTCACTTTCGCATGATCTCTCGCTTTCTCTGACTGGTGAGAGAGCACGCTAAATTAAGAGAGTCTGAGGATTGCTCAGTGCGGAGAACTAAAAAAGTCTTCAATTCAAAGACAACAGGTCAAACAGACTAATGTCCAATTAAAACTAAAATCCAATAGGAGAAGCTTGTGAGGTCCTGAATCTCAAAAAAGAGAAATGGAATCGGACATTTCGTAACTCTCGAAACAATAAATTAGTTCCCCGTCGGAGTTCAACGATGCGGTCGATTTTGTTGTTTCGTAATCGTCGATTCAGAAAATAGGGAGAGAGACTACGGGGAAATGAGAGAGTGTAGTCGGATACGAAATGTCCTAATCCAAGTGAACAGCTTTGAATAAGGCGGTTTCGGATGGATTATTCCGCCATGAGAGTTATACATTTGACGGTTTCGTTCCTCTGGTTCTCGAACCAGGCCCTCACCGAATAGCAATCAGATTCGTTCAGGCGCACCTGACTCTCGCCCACAATCTGCACTGCAGAATAGAAGACGAAATGAAAGATGGTGAGTCTGTCCCATTCCCTCATTGTTCCACTATAGGGAGCACCGCGTGAACAGTTTGCATTCAATCTGTGCAAGATTTTACGAATAGGAATCAATTTCGAAAAGCTTCTTTGGCACTTCATGTTCACACCAAACCTGTTGGTTCAAACGTTTTTGTTGTTGAATGAGTGAAATTTTTAGAACAATAATTAATTAGCTTAATTTTCCAGCGACCGATCCAGATCCGACTGAAAAGGATCGAGCGGCCCTCGTGAGGTCCCTAAGGAGATTGAGAGAACGGATCGATAAGGTTTGCTTCAAAATATAATTATCGTTAAACAAATTGTCAGTTGTTTTGCCCTGTGACGGTACAAGTGATACTCAACTCCGCTTTGGAGAGGATCGCTTTGGGGTACTGTTCGAGAGGGGATCTTCTTTTTTATAGTCCTGGGGGTTACAGATTGAGGGACAAGGGGGGAGAGAGAGGGGAAGGGGAGAGGGTCACAATCTAATCTTCATTTTTTGATAGGAAGAGTCGATGATCTCGAGAACCAAGTGAGATTGAGAGGAAGGCGGGGACTAGTTGAGACTACTAAGCCATAGAGGATACTGTATTTCTACCGTAACTCGTTCCCTTTCCAATACCTCTGTCATGACTATTGCGAGTTGACAGGCGTCCCAGCATAATGTAGCTTGTTTCCGAACCCCAAATAGTTGATCACACCTGCTCCTTAGAATCTAACAATATTGGGACAACTAAGACGGCTGCGCTGCAAACTGGCTGCTTGGCTTTATTGCATCTGTGAAACACACCCGTAATAGCGATAGGAGATGGCAAAGGAGTGACTTCGCCCTAAAATGTGTTGTTTTAGCAAATCGCCAAGAAGAAGCAAGCAGCCACTACCACCACTCCGAATCGGCTCAAGCAGATCAGTGCGAAGAAGATCAAAACGGAATGTGAGTCGTTTTACGCTGATATATGGGCCATGTCATCCTCTTCCGACTCGCAAAATGACGATTTGGAACCCGTATTCTCCCGATGTTCACAAGCATCTTTTACAGGTTCTCCCTCCTCATCTAGTACGGATGCCGCCTCGCAATCGTCCACCTCTCCCACCGATGTTCGACCAGAAGATCCGTCGGTGAGTGATCGGGTCTTTTTGCTCATCACGCGCGTGCTCAATTCTAGCGCAAGCTGTATCGCAATCGGATGATAATTGTTGCCCAAATCAACTGATAATCTGTTCTAAATGTATCAGACAAGTCTGATCGGCAGTTATTGCCCAAATCAAACGATAATTATTCCCCAAATCTCTTCAGATGTCCGCGAATGTCGCAGCCAACTCGTCTCCATCTAGTCCAGACTTCAAAGCAACTTCTTCTCCCTCCATTCAGCCTCACGGGCAGTCGGTGAGCGTTTAAAATGGGTCTCACAGTCCACTCTTAGCCCTGTCTCAAAGCCGAAATCTGCCTTCAAAATGAAAACGAAACTCTAGTAATTCTAGTGCTCAACCGCTGGGAATCACCCCCATAGTGATCCGAAGATGATGAGTGTCTTCAGAATCACACAAACTCTGCTGCAACAGCAGCGTCGATTCCCATTCGAGGCGAGGTGACTCCGACCAAAACGAAGAAAGTGGATTGCTGCGAACAGTTCGCGCACAAGGCTGCGGAGCACATAACGAACAAGGTTACGTTCACCGGACTTTCATAGCTTCTCTCATAGATTGGTGTTCTGATACAATCGAGAAGAGGTACTTCCGAAGCGATAGAGAAGTGGTCGATTGTGGCACAAATTATATGCAACCAGAACATCCACCAAATGAGGGCCCACTAATGCACTGCGCAGACTGATTTGGCCGCGTCTCCCGATGATGTGCTGCTGATCGAAGTAATTCTGGATGAGCAGGAGGAGGCAGATGGCCAGTCTGACAGACAGGTACGACCATTGATCTCGAAACTTGAAGAATATTGTCAATTTAGACGTTGATGATGATTTTGGTACCAAATATTGACCTCATCAGGACTCACCTGGCTGCTATGGAGCAATGACACAACCTTCTGATCGCCAACCGGATGGACAGGTACGATCATTGGTCTCGAGACTTGAAGACTATTGACAATTTCGACGTTGATGATGATTTTGGCACCCAAATATGAACCTCATCAGGACTCGCCTGACAACTCTGGATCAGTGAAGCAACCTTCTGATCGCCAACCGGATGGACAGGTACCCCAATTGGGTTGAGTTTTAGTAAATTAACGCTGGCAGAACTCGCCCGGAACCTCCGGGTCCGAAGCAACGACGCAACGGATGGAAGCGGAACCTGGAGATTACAATCATCCATTATCCAGGCAACGATTGGCGCAGATTTTCGTCGAAATCCAGGTATGACGATTTATAACGACTCTTCAGGTATAAATGACGTCATCGAAATATGCTAAAGTTTTCTTGATAATTTATAATTTCCAGACAATGATGATGAACGAGTCTCTAGTGCGGGACACTATTGCGAGTCTCTTTCCCGGCGCCTCGAATGAAGTTCGGTGTCAACTATTGATGGCAATGAAGGGGATGACGGAGTGGTTGCAACGAACGGCGCAGGTATTTATCCTTCTCTCACTGTTCCATGCACTCTAGATTTGTCTAACCGACCAGAGAGAGATTTTCGAAATGGGAGTGTTGTGTTCAGGAATCAGGGCGACTCAGCCCCTTCATAACATAGTTTCTGAGCCTGAACGAGCTGCAAATCCGAATAATCTCTCAAGCATGGAGTGGCGAAAATCGTGTTGCAGGATTCGGAAGCTGCTTATGCGTCAGTGAATCCAGGATCTCCTGGGACGCAGCAACAACCGTCGCAACAACACCACTACCGTAATCAGCAACAGCAGCAGTATGCTGCCATGCCCAAGCCACTGGTAAGTTATTCCAAATCGGAAAATCGTTTGCTTGTCTGTAATTTCGGTGACAACTACAAACTGACGCAGCTATGAAACAGAGTTGCCAGAGATGCTACTTTCTTTCTAAATGCTGTCTTCTCGGCGTGGGCGTAGATTGATTAATTAATTATCTAAATCAAATTGTGAGGGAGCGATTCCAGTATCAACTGTTTCACTAAGAAGACCAGGCACATAATCAGTTGAGCATTTGACAGTCGCACTCTGTTCAGGATCCGGCCACTGACGCGGTCGATCAATTCATTCACCCCGTTCTGAACGATATCTTCGAAGCATATCTGGAACTGCCGGGAGATCAGGTATTGCATCAGCAATTGCCTTCCGAGATTTTTGAATTTTACTCCACGCCGTATTGAAAAATTCCATCCGATTCCCCGCAATTTCATCCTACTCATTATAATTCGTTAGATAGGAGGACAGTTTGAACGTAAGATCTATTAAAAGAAAAGAACACTCCGATCATCAGTTACAAAACTAGTCACACGCTACAAAACGGAAACGAAAACGGCACTTCTGGCGATAATACACAGCAACTATCTATCATATCGAGCTATTCTTTCAGCAGCCCACATCTCCAGCTTCTCCTCTTGTTTGTCTGCCCACTGAACATCACCGCCCGACGAAGGCCAAGGCGTCAGCCACACGGAAGGTTCAAGATCGGCCCGCGCCCCTTCACTCCGGAACTCTAACCTCTGCAACCTTACAAGACCAAACTACCCCGTCCGGAGTGGTGGTTGATCTCGTGTCCTCGGGAACAACGAGCGCACGCGCAGTGGATGCCCAAGTTCATGTTCGTGGAACGAAGCACACCGACTTGCTCTCCTCGAAGACCATCGATTTCGAAACTGCCCCTACCGGAGATCACTCGAAGATGACAAGCCCACGTGCTCAAGTGCATTCTCGTGCTCGCCTGAGGCGAACTGTCTCGGTCGGATGGTCCTCGAAGAAAGCAAGTCCTCATGCAGCGGTGACTCATGCGCAAAAGCGTGCACGCATTCCCGAGCCCTCCGACGCGCCCGGCCCGTCGCGCTCTACTGCAAACGCTAAGAAGGCCAAGGTAGGTTACTCACTTTTTTATCATGGTTTGCTATCTCTCAATGAATTTCCTGCAGTAATCACAGCTGGAAATTGGTTACTAATCAATCAAAAAATATAAATATTGAAGGTCGCTTCGAGGCCTGGGGAGTTCAGGCCGTTCCGATGCACTCATTGCGACCACACCTTCAAGCGGCAAGCAGACCTCTCCCGTCACGATGTTCTGGCTCACTCAGGTACGCATTCAAACCTCTTACATCTCATTCCCAAAAACATCGTGTAGGGATGTGCCGAAGCTTGGTGGGCCCTGGCTTCTGGGTGGATGATGCGTTCGATCGGTAGTGGGTAACACTTTCAAGCGGCAACCCGTTGCAGGTCTTCAGTGCAGTCATTGTCGTGTGCGAGCAAAGACAGAGAAGAAGCTCCAGCAGCACCTCGTCAAGTGCCATCCAGGTGAGTATTTCAACCCATTATTCAGGTCTTGAATCTATCCAGAAGTCTCCAATAGCTCTTGATGACTTTAGTAAGAACAAATTTGCTGGGCTTTGTGTCTCCGCGCCATGAGTGAGAGGGGCGGGGGATGTATTTGAGCGGACACTCTGGCTCGTTCACAAAGAAACGAGGGAGTGACAGGGGTGATGGTGGGGCTTGGTGACTGCGCCGATCTACCCTGGCTGAGGATAAATAACGTCATTCTAGGTGTCCGAGGCGCTATAATCGAGGTGGAAGCGGAAGTGTGCAATCAAAGGACGTCAGCAGATGACAAAGTCTTCGTCTGTAGCCTGTGCGACACTGCACGGTTCACACGGCCATCGCGCCTCAGGGTATGCATCTGATTTCTAATTGTTTGCTGCAAGCACCAGAGTAGTCGGTCACCTTAACAATAGATGCACAACAGATCCGGCGCACTATTCTTTTCCTCTAGAGATTAACGTAGAACAGGCTCAGTTCGAACCATTATTAACACATTCCATAATTCAGGACCACCAGAGGATGAAGCATGGACTCTTGCCGTACCAATGCTTGGAATGTAAGGAGAAGTTCGAGAGGAGAGCTGAACTACGTGATCACAAGCGATTCGTCCATGCAGAGCAGATTGTGAAGGGCGCTCGTAAACGGCGCGCTTCGCCTGCTTCTATCGAAGATCAAGAAACAGGAGGCGCTGGGACCTCGAGGTCTCGTAGAGCTCCAGCACAAGCGCGGAAGCGCGCTCGCCGTTTCGCTCCCTCCGATTAAACTGGTTATCTGTGTCATACTCCGCGATAGGCAAGTGTCATACATTGTTGTTTTTTAACCATATTTATATTGTTTGCATAATTGTTGATTTTCGGGAAGAGATTTGAAATAAAGTTGAAAACCGCATGCATGCGCATGAGTTTACCTTACAATCGATTGTCATGCATAGTAAATCTCGGCACACGAGCTCATGAGATTGAACACTGGAAGTGATGTATTCGAAATTGAGAGAGCACAAATTGTAGTGTCCGGCACCCGGATGCAATGCGGTGGACGGACACAGAGGGATTCACTTGACTTGGGGTTTATCGATACGAGAATAGATACGGTCGCAGGTTACAAGAGAGGAGAATAATACGGTCGCAGGTTACAAGAGAGGAGAAGAAATACTGTAGCAGTAAGCTACGTTCGCGGTTACACGTCGAGCCTGCCTCAATGCCTCGGCACCTGTGCGCTCAATACCGAGGGAGATCAGTGGTTTGATTCCTCGGAGAGCACAAGTGCAAAGACAAGCAAGAAGCAGGGGTTGGTTTGGTTTCGACGGTGAAGAGTGAACCTAGCGGAGGGCTTAAATAGCAACAGAATGGGGCGGAGCAAGGGGGGAAAGGGGGGCATAGAACATGTGAAATGAAGAGAGTATAACTACGACCGATGATAGATAATGTGGTCCGGAGAGAGGGTGAGAGAGTATGGGGATAAGAGAGGGCGACCGAGTTAGCGTGTGTTCTAGAGAGCGTGGTAATCGAGAGAGCCGAATGGGCAAGCATAGAGTGTATGGGATCTGAGGGGAGTGCGAGGGGGGAAAACAGGAGCATTCTGGTGCTTAGTCAGCATATTGAGATGGGATAGAGCTGATAAGCCGCAAATCAAGGGAAGAATAGCTAGATATCTAGTTACAATTCGATCTATGATCTACCACTGCACAGAATGAACAATCGAACGAAAATGGGCGTAGTGAACAGCCCTCTTGAGGATAACTCCCGTCGTGCGGACACGACACAAATTACATTATTTGAATGTTTCCTTCCTAACGACCAGACATTCCTTAGAATGTAAAAAAAAGTGACAAACACAGACGGTAAAAAATGGGCTGTTTAGAACAGAAAACATGTTGTTCTCATGAATTTCATGATCTTTGGAATTCCTGTGAAACATATCGTGAATATATCCATACCGTCGAGCAGACTGCTAAATCGACAATTGAAGGGATGGATGCAGCGAGAGACGAGACTCGAATGCACCTATACAGGGAGATTAGGAATAGAAGGACTCAGGGGGTTTTCCATGAAGCATGTCTACCCCTGGAAGACTCACTTGGAAGACTAAAACAATGACTGTGCATGCACGATTAGTCGAAATGGTGTAGTAATTAATGGTGCGCCCCGCCATTCTATGACTCCCGGGTTCGTTCCGCGGTCGTTTCATAGCATCACGGCATTTGTAGTGAGCAGATCACGCGAAAAAATGGGTAAGATGAAGGGCTAAATACCTTCATCTTACCCATCTAAGTAATATTCAAT
>LS497491.1:18540-37453 GCA_900490845.1 Pristionchus japonicus | reverse complement strand
CCCCCTGCAGAGACGAAATAAGCTTAGGGGAGGGACAGGTAGATCAAAGGGTAGGCGAGATGGAATGGACTACGGCATCTGTAGTGTGTCCGTCCTTCTCCTTTGAGAACAGGGAAGGGTAGGTCAAACGAGTGGAATACGGTAACCTATATTGTTGTCGTGCTCTGATTGTTCTCTGATTAATACTGATTGATACGAGCTTTGTATATGTCCACGTGATTGTGCGTAGAACCTTGCGTCTCTCTCTCTCCATTGATACCAGAACTGATCCCTATGACTCGTGTGCGTTTTTGTAGCGCCTTGTGTCTCTCTTATCATTCGCACCGAGAGATCAACACCATGTGCACTTCTCTCATCTCTGTGGAGTATGATCAGCTCCAAGCGCATCAAAGAAGAATGAGGAAAAGAGGGTGCGAAATGAATCGAGTCAGAGAAGGCGAGAGAGCGTGGGAAATGGAGAGAGTCAGTGAGACATTCCGTCCATATTGGGGCGACACCGTCTCCTTTCCACGGACTGTTCATCAACAGAGCCACGCACTTCGCCTATCAGACGTGAAAATAACCGAAAATGACCAGAGTATTTTTGACCGAAATGTGAGGGAGAACCCCACTCCTTCTCTTCCTTTAGCTCCCATTCTGCATCTTCTCCTCTCGGAAAACGTGAAAATGAACATTTCGAGAGTAATTGTGTACTAATTGTGATATAAGAGACCGAAAGAGGAGAGTGGTGTATCAAAATGACTACAGCGGATCTATTGGAGAAGGTGTGTTTCGAGATTAGTCAACTCCAGACACTGGTATGTGGTGGATGGAGATATCAATTTCGGAGGAACCGAGGGACCGTGTAATTCGAAATGACCGAGATCTTGCTGGAGGGTTCTTGCTAGGGTTCTTGCTAACAACTGCTTCGTGTAGTTGCAGAGAGTTACCAGCCTTCATTTTCCGGAAAAAGAGGAGAATCTGTTCCAAATGAGCCAGTTCCCGTGGATCGGCTTACGAGTTTCGATGGCAGGGGCGCTAAACGATCAGGAGGAACAACGATGCTCCCTCTTTCTGTCCCCCTTCATTCTTTTTCCCAGCAGGGGGGACTAAAAAAGAGTAGGGGAGGGACGTGTAAGTCAAAACGGGGTAGGTAAGTAGGAGTGGGTTACGGTATTTGTATGTTTGTGTGCGTCCTTTCCTTGAATCATACGAAGAGTGAGCCTAATCATTGTCCGTGTGTGTTCATTTGTAGTATTTCGTGTCTCTCTTATCTTAGCCTGAGCCTAAGCATCCTAAACAGCCTTAGAAAATTTGCTGAAGGGCCTGGCCCTCCCTCTCTAAAGGAGAGGAGTCGAGGGGGCGGGGCCAGGGCCGGAACTAGGATAGTGCCGAGAACAGCACCATGTGTCCGTCTCTAATTCTGTGGAGTGTCATACACCCATTCTCACTCCAAGCACATCAAATAAGTCAGAGAAAGCAAGAGAGCGTGGGAAATGAAGAGAGTCAGGTAAGGCGAGAGAGCGTGGGAAATGGAGAGAACAATTGGAATACTTCACACTTTGCATATCAGAAAATGTGAAAATGACCAAATTGCGAGTGGTTTTGACCGAAAGGTGAGGGAGAACACCCACTCCTTCTCCCCTTTAGCTCCAATCATAGGTAAAATGCGTTTTCCGCGGGCTTTTTGCCGATGTGCTAAAAAAAATTTGCCGACGTGGTCTATTTTTCATTTTTGCGGTTTTCACATGAAAAAATGAAATTTTACGCTTTAATAGTGCATATTTTTCTATATATACCTTTCTTTTGCGAATTTCAATTGACTTTTTCTATAGGTAGCTTTATCACGTGTAACTAAGGAGATGAATTCATAAGGAAAAGGTCGAATACAACGGGGAGGGGAACTCGAGTCTTGAAATCAGCCCCTCCAGACATTTCGTGTAAAGAGGTGGAGGCAGTCTCTGACGAGTCTAGGCAGCAATAAGTGGAGGGGTTACTGAGCCCTTAGGAGACTCGCCACAAAACATCTGGAATCTCGAAGGCTTCTCTCTCAACAAGAGTTGTACAATTGAAGGGGTGCTACTATAGTGAACAACTAATTATAAAACGAAGATCTCAAGGCAGGTATGTTGAGATACTTTTTGCGTCTTTCGATGTGCTCTCGGAAAAGGCGTTCTTCATCGGTTTCTGTCTTCTTGCCCGGTCCTCGAGTCAGTCGTGGGTCGTCTGGAGATGCATGATTGGCGATCCACACTCTTGCGGCCATTGCAGGATCGTAGTCGGCAGAATCGGGACCATTCATGATTCTGCAAACTATACAATTGGAAGATATGCATTTCTCATGTGGTACCTGAGGCGGTTCTCCAAGGTGTTTGCACTCGAACGAGCTCTTCGCTCTCCACGGATGTGAAAGAGAGAAGAAAATAGGCGCTCAACTTCTGCAGTTGAAAGAGGAACTGTAAGCAAGAATCGAATTACCCTAGCGATCTCATCACCGAGCTGAAGAGACTCTCTTTTTAACAGCATAGTGAAAAAGAGATCGGGCGATTGTATCTCTAACTTCAATTCATCATCCTCATCTAGCGAGTCAACCATTCGAACAACCTTGAGAAACTCACTCTCTGCAATCAGTGGATTTACATTGACGTGCTCGAATATTTTTGTCCTATTTCCAATCATGTCGGCATCGAGAGCTAGAGCCTCATTACAAATTACCTTAGGAGCAAAACCACGAATGAAGTACATAAGGGTGTCAGGTTTGACTTCGATTCTCATTCTCAAAGCAGCTATCATAGAGTCGATCAAGATTGCGCGGTTCAGAGTGTTCATGTGATCTAGATTCATCAATTCCATTATCTGTTTGCGAATGGTCCACAACTTTTTCGACCTTTTTCACCACATTTTTATCTATAAATAGTAGACAAATCAGACCTCTCGCACACCAGTGAGCTGAGAAACCTCAATTTACAGGGATACGATAACCATGGTTTTGTTGCCCATGTTTGAAGCTCGAGTTCGCAATTTTCAGGTCTGCGAGAGGTCCGCAACCAAAAGCATCTTTTTTGCCGTACTTCGATTAGTATATAGCCAAAAAATTAGACCTCTCGCAAATCTGTATGCTGAGAACCATCGGATTGAAGTTGCGAAGGAATTCGAATAACCATGGTTTTGTTGCCCATGTTTGAAGCTCGAGTTCGCAATTTTCAGGTCTGCGAGAGGTCCGCAACCAAAAGCATCTTTTTTGCCGTACTTCGATTAGTATATAGCCAAAAAATCAGACCTCTCGCAAATCTGTATGCTGAGAACCATCGGATTGAAGTTGCGAAGGAATTCGCGAAAAATGATTTCTCGCGAAAGTTTGGGCACATCACATTTCTGTATAAAGCAATTTCATGACTGCGAGTGGTTGGCAAATGGGGCAACTTTGGTTGCTTTACAATCCTCAAAAAAGAAATTGGAAAAAAACCCAAAACTCACAGAGATATAAAGGTTTAAAGTTGCGAAGAGCAAAAATCAAGATTTTCCAAGTCCGTTAATATCGGAATTACGTTGTTTAGTGGATAAAATTGCTTGTAGAAATTATTTATGTGTAAATTTTTTATTTTGTAAATTTCGGTTTTTCACAAAAAGTGACGATTTTGTCAATTTTGCTGACATGGTTCCGGAGTTTTTGCCGACATGGTTACTTCGCAAGCGAAGACTTATTTCACCTATGGCTCCAATTCACCTGCTTCGCCCATCAGAAAGCTCAAAATAAAGGTAATTGTCACTGAATCTGCACGAAAGGTGAGGGGAAGAGGAGGAACAACAGTTCATTCCTCATCCGTAGTCTCTCCATTTCAATATTCCATCTAATAAATCGCAATATCGTCCCCTTCTCCGCCGTGACGCTCCTATTCTGGTACTTTGCCAAAAAATGAACGTAATTACTGGTGGATCAGCACATTAATTCTGTCAATGAGTTGAAGCAACCGTTCCACAACTGCAATCATTCCATATCCTTCTATTCAATATTCCGTGATCACAAATCCCATGCCCCCCACTTCTCCCCCTGTCGGCTCCGATTTTGCCTCGCTCTCGACTACAGCATAGGAGAGCTCCAAGGAGATCCCCAGAGAGGATCCTCAGGGATCCAAGCGGCATCTCCATAGTGATTGCGCCCTCGAGGAGTCGTCCGATCCCTTCGCGCTCTCCTCCACCCTCCATTCCTTGGGCATCCGGGGCGAGAGACTGCTCGAAATTGAGAGAGTCCCCCTTTTTTGTATACACTAACGTGAAGCGAGATGCGTCTGCTCTCTCCACTTCGCCCTTTCTCTCACCGCTGTCTGACCGGGGGCGAGTGATCATGGGGAACCAAGAGAGTGTCGGACGGCGGGTGACAGTGAGCGATGCAAACGGCCGCATCGCCCGAGAGATGAAGCCGAGAGATGCGAGCGAGAGGGGAAAGACGGTGACTGGCCCATTCGCATTCAGCCGTCTTCCAATTTCAAACCACCTTTCCTTTAATCCCCCTCTCATTCCGCAAGAAAAGTGCCTAGAAGACTGCAACAGCATTCCTTCTTAGTTTTCTAGAATTCACCTTCGGACTTACTGTAGTACTTCATTCCGATCGAGATTTCGCCCCCTGTTGTCACTCAATCATTGTTCAGTGGCACATTTCAGCGTGATTTCCTCATATTCCGTCTAATTTCCCCTCAATCAGACCGATTCCGTCCCAGGTTGACGCATTCTGACGCACGCCATTGCATATTTCCGGAAAGATACCGCCCGAACCTGTGAAAATTGCAGCACCTAGACGACTTTCCCTTCATTATGCACATTTTCCGCACCAATTTTCCACATATGTTCCGCTTTATGATCGTTTTCTAGCCCAAGATGACCCACATTGCGTCATTCCAGTGCGATTTCGTCATAATCTGCGAAAATTCCAGTTCCGAGATGACCGACCGTGAAGTAGTGATGAAATATACCTTTTTTTGCGCTCACTAATGCGGTTAAATCCTCTTTCGCTAAAGTCCATTCGTTTTTCTCTTCGAATTCCCCGTTTTTCGCGAGATTTCGCTGAGATTTCATCATAATCTATCCACATTAGAGTCAACGATGACAGATCGCAAGGCCGTGATCAAGAATGCCGATATGAGCGAGGATATGCAACAAGAATCTATTGATTGCGCCACGCAAGCACTCGAAAAGTGAGCGGAATCTTCTTATTCTCCCAAAGTCTCGTCGTTTGAAACTAGTGATTCACGCGAAACTACGGAAAACGGGAACCGGAAATGCCAGAAAAATGATATTTCTATAACTCTCCTAGTTTTACCTGCTCTCTCGTGCTCTCTCGCGCTCTGAAGTGGCGAGAAGTTAGTTGGCCTACTCTTTCACGTCCTATACTGATCTTTTTCCGCTGAACAATGTTGAAAGACGCTCAAAATGGGTTCGGAAGTGGAAGAAAAAAAGATTAATTGCGTAGGAATGTGCTATCCAGGCAATCGAGACCCCAGATATTGAGCATTTCTTTTCAACTATTGGAGATGGGGATGAATCATTTGTTCTGTCACAGTGGTAAAAGAGCAGTGAAGATGCTCGAGAAGTCGGTTTCTTCTGATTCCCCTCGTCTCGCGCACTTTTTCATGCAATCTACGTGTCTGAGGGACATAATGAGCCGTAGAATCACAAGAAAAGTTCGGAAAACCAAGGACTAGGTAAATGGCGTTGGTACACGAGAAGTTCCGAGAAGTTCCGAGAAGTTTTATACCACTTTCCATCGTTATTGAATCACCCGCTCCACCGTCTACTTCCGGGAGAGGCCAAATATGGCGGAAAGTGGGACTTTTCTCGAACTCTCACCTATTCGTATGCTCTCTAGCCTTCTCTAACCGTCAAAAGTGGAGTTTTTTAGCAAATTAAGCACAAAAAAGAGAGAGTTCAATAGTTTGGCTTATGATGCTTCCGACTTCGCCAAGCACACACTCCAGAATTGAGGGGTTTCTGTAACTTTGCTTGATTCCTGCGCTCTCTCGTTTTCTCTGTCAAGCAAAGAGGCGTTCGAAAGGGTGATTCACATCCGTGTTTCCCCTCTTCCGTTGACATTTCGTGGAGGAAAAGTACAATCCGACATCGAAATTACCTCAAACCCAGCTGTTTTGAAACAAAGCGTGAAACAAGAAGCTTCCCTGAGGCTTCTCCAATTACTAAAGTACTATAATATTAAGAGACCTGCTCTGTAAAATTCGAGGATTTTCGCCTGCCCCCGGACACGTTCCTCCCGGAACGGGACCAGCCAGCCCATACTCTAGCGTTAGGAGGGTCTTGTGCTCACATTGCTCATAGTACCCCTTGTTTGGGGTTCGCACCCCTAGGGCACGAGTAAAGTCGAAATATGTGTAAAATGTTTAAAAAATCATAAACTACTAAGTTGTACAGATAGACTCAAATGTTCACGTGCATCACGTTAGAGGTGCCCAGAGGCGCTCAAGCAACAGTTAAGATTGAGTATCGCACGATTCCGGGAATGTTAACTGATCTCGAATTTCCGTTTTTTCGTCAAAGTGGGCTGTTTTTGCAGAGAGATCTGAAGGTAACCTAGGTGTACGTTATAGCCCATTGGTAGAGGTATCTGAAAATTCAATAACTGGGTTCTTCCGGATTTTCACATTCAAGATATTTTTGAGCGAATGTGCGTGACCTAGGTTCTAAATTTTGTTTACGAGTGATTTTGTTACTCATTTGATGAGATATGGGCGAAATGTTACTGAAATGGTAAAGTTACACCCAAATGTAATTAATCATCCTCATTGGAGTCGATTCCGCCACCATGACTTTTTCGGACCATGAACCCGGGGTCATGGTCGAAAATGGGCCTTGGAAGTCATGATGGAGGAACTTCATGTACTCTGTGCCAATGTGTAGTACACTACCCCAGCAACTTATCTTATCACGGTTCACCGAGATTTGGTTATCACAAACTGACTTATTTATAGTTTTTCAATAATTCGTCAGTTAACGACACTGCGATTGCTAGATTACGGTATCAATGGGTACGGTGTGTTGCTGGGGTAATGTACTACACATTGGTCTACAGTACATGAAGTTCCTCCATCATGACTTCCAAGGCCCATTTTGGACCATGACCCCGGGTTCATGGTGATGGGCCAGTTTTGAACCATGAACCCCTGGCCATGGTCCGAAAAACTCATGGTGAGGAAATCGACTCCAATGAGGATGATTATTTGCATCGGGGTGTAACCTTACCATTTCAGTATCATTTCGCCCATATCTCCTCAAATGAGTAACGAAATCACTCGTGAACAAAATTTAGAACCTAGGTCACGCACCTTCGCTCAAAAATATCTTGGATGTGAAAATCCGGAAGAACCCAGTTATTGAATTTTCAGATACCTCTACCAGTGGGCTATAACGTACACCTAGGTCACCTTCAGATCTCTCTGCAAAAACAGCCCACTTTGACGAAAAAACGGAAATTCGAGATCAGTTAACATTCCCGGAATCGTGCGATACTCAATCTTAACTGTTGCTTGAGCGCCTCTGGGCACCTCTAACGTGATGCACGTGAACATTTGAGTCTATCTGTACAACTTCGTAGTTTATGATTTTTCGAACATTTCACACATAATTTGAATTTTCTCGCGCCGTAGAGGTGCAAGCCCCAAACAAGGGGTACTATGAGTAATGTGAGCACAAGACCCTCCTAACGCTAGAGTATGGGCTGTCTGGCCCCGTTCCGAGAGGAACGTGTCCGGGGGAAATTCGATTCTTACCGATCTGGTCTCTTAATGTGTCTGTCTGTCGGTCCGTGGGTCTGTCTGTCTGTCTGTTTGTCTGTCACAAAACTTCATCGGGCAGACCCAAGATCTATACCATTGAACTTGTCTCGACGAGAAAAACACGAAAAAACATGTATTACCTAATGATGATGCAATATTACGAAATTCTCAAATAGTCCTAAAACTGCCAAAAATTGATCGATTTCGTCATTCTCGATACCGTACCACTCAGAAAAGCGCGCGAATTCAAAATTTGCATAAATTGCATAGTGATGATGCAATATTACGAAATACTCAAATAGTCCTAAAACGTCATAAATTCGTTCAATTTCGTCATAATCAATACCGTACCACTCAGGAAAGCGCGCGAATTCAAAATTTGAATAAATTGCATAGTGATGACGTAATATTTCAAAAATCTCAAATAGTCCTAAAACGTCATAAAATCGTTCAATTTCGTCATAATCAATACCGTACCACTCAGGAAAGCGCGCGAATTCAAAATTTGTATAAATTGCATCATCACTACGCAATATGACGTAATCATCAAAAATCGTTCAAACTGCACCATTTTCTTCGCGGCCCCCACCTATCGACTTCGCAAAGAGTGCAAATTCAAAATTTGCATATTGCATATTGATGACGCAATAACCTAAAATCTTTCAAAATCGCTCAATTCTTTTCCAAAAAAATACCAATGAAACCCTCGCAGGTAGCTTATCAAAACGAAAATCGGATTTCGTCATCACTATGCAATATGATGAAATCTAGCGCAAACGTAGTGCTTTCGGTTGAAAAAAAGATTTTTTTTTTTAAATTATAATATCGTGGGGACTATCTCGATGGCAATGTGTGAAAAGGTTCGTGTGGATAGCAGTGGGAGAAAAAGTTGCGACGGAGCCACGAAGTGGCGGCGTCGCAACTTTTTCGAGCACTGCTATCCACACGAACCTTTCACATTGCTATACGAGACAACACGGTCCCTAACCTGCGCTATTTAACTTGAAAGCACTCCCCGGTGTAGAGCGTAGAACCCGTAGTAAAACACAATTAGAAAAAAACTAGAAAAAGCGTTATCCACTCCACGGCGGTCATAATCAAATAATCGTGGAGAGCTTATCTAAACACGAAACATATTGCATCATAACTACGCAATGTGGCGTAACCTAGGACAAACGTCATTCACTCGCCCACGGCGGTCATAATGAAACCCCCGTGAAGAGCTCATCAAAACGCGAAATAATTGTTTAGCGCAATGCTTTGAATCAAAAACGCGGGAAGCTAACGTAGACCCCACTAGTTAGATTATGGGGTGAAGAGTAGGGTGGCGAAAACGAGTCATCGAGTCGCCTTGTTTACCTCTCTCTGCGAGTCGGAGTCGAGTCAACAACTCACTCGAGGAGAGAGGGGTTGTANTTCCGTCCCCCTTTCGGTACGCACGTCCCATTCTCATCGGGTAGATCACTCAGCTCTTCTCCCTCCATACCAATCGTATCAGCCCAAGTCAGTTCCTATCACTAACATCTCGCTAGTCGCCCTCTTCTTTCGTCCCCTCGATTCCTGAACCGATAGTGTACTCCCTGGGTCATTCGACTGATGTCCGCTCTCTTCTCTTACCCACTCTTTCGCCGGTCAGAGAAAGCGAGAACGTAGGGGAAGGGGAGAGAGACCGGCCGCTATGCCGAGCAGCTGTCACCCATTGGAGCTTTGGGCGGGGAGAGCGGGAGGAGAAATAGGCGGGCGGAGGAGAGAGAGCGGGGCAGAGACGGGCGAGAGACAAGGGTGGTGCGCGAGAGTTTAGATGGCGCGAGGGACGGGGGCGAGAGAGCGTGGAGAAGGGAGAGAGCGGAGCGAGGCCTGCGTATCACGCGCTCGCAGTGGTTACTCTCTCACTCTCCCATACAGCTAAGCAGGCAAACAATGCACGCTCAGCTGATCACTGACCGAATCCGCCTCGTTCATAGCCTTTAACCGCTCAATCCCCCGCGAAATTCGTCCCTTTTGTCGACCTTGCTCCCTCTAGATGCAATCGCCACCCTTTGTTCGGCTCGCGCGCTCTCGCTCCGCTTTTCCCCGCTGCCAAGGTCGTGTTCAATGGCGAAACGCGCTCACTTTTGTCCCCGGGAACGAGTGAAAGTGACGCGATTGGCCGTTTCTCTTACTCTTTTCCCCAGGAAATCCCGGGAAATCAGCTGTTGCGATCCCTGAGCGGCGGCCGAGCGAGAACCGATCACGTGCGCCACTTGTCCCGTCGTCTTTCGTCACTTTTCGATCGCTTTTCTCTCGTTTTCGCCCTCGAACCTCTTCGAAAACCCATCGGAAACCTTATTTACCTCTCTATATCCGTACTGATAGCCAACTGACATGACGCCGAGTCGGTCGAGAGCGCACGTGACCAGCGCCCCTCTTTTTCTCGCCAACAATAGTCACACTATCGCTGATCGGAGTGTGCCCACGCGTTGTAATGGTCGATTTTCGGCCCGATCGATGATTGGGAGCGTGGTTTTGGGCCCGGTTTATCACTTTGCGTGGCTCAGTCAATGTTTGCGCCGATCCCTGTTGTTTTCGCCCCATGCGCGTCATTCACCCTCGCATTGTTGTCGCCTGTTGTTTCGAAACAACGCAACTCAGCTCATCGATTATTGTCAGGTGCGCGGCCATGCACTTCTTCGACTTCAACATATCGGACCATTTGCATGGCAGGTGAGTCCGGATTGATTACGCAACCACTAAGGCACTGGGCTGGGGCCAAGGTCGACTAAGAGAGGGCCCGTGGTAAGGTATTTGACAAAAATCTGTGGTTTCAGGACAAAAAATGAAACTATTCCTATCAAACTATTCCATCAAACTATCCTAAAACTAATCCAAAACAATTGAAACTATTCCAGGTGGTGCCGATTCATCATCCACCGGTACTTGGGCCACCTTCTAGAGAAGAATCTCTCACTCGAGCAACTGTCGATTGATCTGAGCAAAGGATGCGTCCAAATCGAGCAAGTTATGCTCAATGCACAGGTTAGTTTCTTCATTTCGGGCTATTTCGAAGGTAAAACGAGTTAAAATTGGGCTAGTCATGTTGAATGCACAGGTTAGTTTCTTGATTATTAATTGTTTTTATTGATGTCTAGTCGCAAATTGACATAAATCGAGCGAAAATAGAAGAAGGCACAATGGTTTTGAGGGGATTTTGAGGATTTTTGGTCCAGAAATGGCTTATTTATACCCTCTAGTCGTCAAATTGGCATTGTTAGAGCAATCCTTGCTCAACGCACTGTTATTTTTTTATATTTAGATGGGCTTTCGAGGAATTCTTGCCCAGAAATGGCAGTGCATGAGTGGAGGAGTCCATGGATTTGGAGGTTTTGAAGCCCTCCTGTAGTGAAATTGATGAATATTGATAAAAATGGAGCTAAAATTTAGCAAGTAATGCGAACTGCACAGATTAGTTTCTTGATTGGCTGCCTTACTTTCCACCTTTTGCACATTCTCTCGCTTGGGATGTGACATGAAAGTTCTCTAACTGAGCAAGGATGGCCAATGCATAGGTTAGACCCACGAGTTTGGATGTTTTCTGTGACTCTATAGTCTCTAAATGATCGACTAGAGAGTGACATTGATAACGGTAATCATACTGAACGCGCAGGTTACTGACTCTCCACTTTTCGCACACTCTCTCGCGTATAGTTTGTAGTATGAGTATACTCGATTATCTGGATCGGAGCTCGTAAAAGTACATAATTTGGGTGATGTCGATCAATTTGAGCTAATTGGTCCCTCATTGTCACGAAATCCCGATTAGTCGTACTAATATTTAGACTCTCACCTTTCCGCACTTTACTGTGACCCTTCTGGGGTGACATGATGAGATCATACCCTCTGGTTCTGGGAACACCCTCTGGGCTACTAGGGTTCTAACGGGGCTATCCTCTGGGCTATCACGATTTGGCACTGATTAGTGGTTACGGTAGCATTCCAGTTACAGTATGCACAACCGATAATTCTGAAATCGATGGGTCAGCTATTCATGGAGAGATTGCGCCAGCATTTTCGCATGGCCACCTTGCTTTGACTACTTGCATCTGCTGACTCGAGGCGATTAGGGTAATGAGTTACTTGTTCATTCCATCTGCAAAGGGGAAGATCGATGAGCTCTGTAACTATCGGCAAAAAAGGAAGGCATAGTTTAATAATACAGCCAACTACTTAAAATAAATAAAATAAGTAATATAAACAACAAAATAACGAAAATTATAATAACAAACTAAATTAGATATAAAATTGAACAAATGAAAAAGTAGACAAAAGAACTAAAAGAGCCAAAAAAGGAATAAAAAAAACTAAATTAATTATTAAATAAAACAATTATTGCAGTACATCAACGAAACGATGGCGTCTCTCAACCTTCCACTCCGGCTCGTCGACGGATTCATTGGCAGCATCCGGATCAAAGTGCCCTGGGCAAGTCTGATGGCCGATGCCAGCGAGGTGAGATCAAAGATCAAAGATCAAAGACCTCTGCTCTCTCAGGTGGATCTCAGCGACGTGCAGCTCACATTCCGAGGGATGGAGGCGCTCAAATTGGACGATAAGGATCTCGGTAAGTGATTTGGTTTCTACCGTAATCCAGCTTGGTACCGTAATCGATAATTCGCAATAGTGAAAAAATCGATTAAATAATTTAAGAATATTTCATATTTCCCATAATTCACAGCTAATTTTCGAAGCCCAATATTCAAAAAATCAATTAACCTTCCTCAAAAAATCATAATTTCTTTAACTAATATTATCAATCAATAATAGCCCTCCTTCCAGTTTCCTCGATGCTCGAACAAAATAATTAGAAATCGATAATAATAAAAAAATAATTAATTACAGATCTAAGTTAAATCGTTTCTAAATATTTACAATTACGATCGATATTGGGCTATCACTAATCAATAATAATCAATAATCCTTCTCCTTCCAGTCTCCTCGATGCTCGGTTCCGTCGTTGAGTCGCTCGTCTCCTCGATGGATCTCGCTCAGTCCTTCTGCAAGGAAGAGAAGGACGAGGGACAGTGGAGTGAGGGCAACGATGACGATTCCGTGCATGCACTGAGCAAGGTGAGATCATATTTTGGACGGAGGCGGGGTTCGATTAGCGGCGGAAGAAAGCAGGGGAAAACACTAGTCGGTACATGCACTGAGCAAGGTATCATTTCAGTTTGGATCATCAACTCTTAGTGCGATCTTGTGATGATTTGAGCCGAAAGTAGCGTAGGAAACATAATGAGTGATAATAAGGCAACGATAATGATTCAGCGCATGCACTGAGCAAGGTGAGATTATTATCATTCGATGGTCTTTACGGATTAGGGATTTGCGCCAAAAGTGAAGGATGCGTAAGATAAGAGAGAAACGATGATGATTCGGTCCATGCACTGAGCAAAGTACGATAATTGGGAGAGATTACGGAATCCTGAGAATTAATTAGATACTATGGTCCGCTCCTTTTCAAAAATTTAAAAGAAAGACTAAAGATCAAAGATCAAAGTTCAAAGATCATCCCCTCCCAGGTGGTCGACGCAGTCGTCTCCCGATTCTGCTGCAACATCGACGATCTCATTCTGCGAGTTGAGTCGGACGCGCCCGCCAACTGCGACATGGCCACTGCGGTGGAGTTCAAGATCGAGAAGTGAGTTTATTTTATTGTGTCATCCTTTGGTCTGACTGGTAAGCAGAAATGAGATAGATATTGCTGTGGAGTTCAAGATCGAGAAGTGAGATAGTATAATTCTCCCATTGTTCGATATTTAATCTGGTTAACAGAATTAGGGTCGATTAGAGAATGAGTAATGTGGAGTAGCACGCCAACTGTGATATGGCCACTGCAGTGGAGCTCAAGATCGAGAAGGGAGATTAATATTAGTGATATTTAATGGTTGAAATTAAGCAGAACTGAGTTGATCAGTAGTTCATTTGTGATGACCTTGATCGCAAAGATCAGTTATTTAATGATTTTCAAAAACAATTTTTTTAAAATCATTTTTAGATTGCGATTCATGGACGAGCAGATGAAGATGTGTCGGCAGGAGGGAAAGAGCGCCGAGACGATTACGAGCCAGCCGCACGGATTGAGCAGCGTCACTAATCTGAATAAGGTGAGATTTACGATTCCCTGAAGGGGGATCTAGAGGTGGGGAGGACTAATTTAATTTAATTTTTTTTAAATTAATTATTTAAGAGACCTGCTCTGTAAAATTCGAGGATTTTCGCCTGCCCCCGGACACGTTCCTCCCGGAACGGGACCAGCCAGCCCATACTCTAGCGTTAGGAGGGTCTTGTGCTCACATTGCTCATAGTACCCCTTGTTTGGGGTTCGCACCCCTAGGGCACGAGTAAAGTCGAAATATGTGTGAAATGTTCGAAAAATCATAAACTACGAAGTTGTACAGATAGACTCAAATGTTCACGTGCATCACGTTAGAGGTGCCCAGAGGCGCTCAAGCAACAGTTAAGATTGAGTATCGCACGATTCCGGGAATGTTAACTGATCTCGAATTTCCGTTTTTTCGTCAAAGTGGGCTGTTTTTGCAGAGAGATCTGAAGGTAACCTAGGTGTACGTTATAGCCCATTGGTAGAGGTATCTGAAAATTCAATAACTGGGTTCTTCCGGATTTTCACATTCAAGATATTTTTGAGCGAATGTGCGTGACCTAGGTTCTAAATTTTGTTTACGAGTGATTTTGTTACTCATTTGATGAGATATGGGCGAAATGTTACTGAAATGGTAAAGTTACACCCAAATGTAATTAATCATCCTCATTGGAGCCACCATGACTTTTTCGGACCATGACCCGGGGTTCATGGTTCAAAACTGGTTCACTACCATGAACCCGGGGTCATGGTCGAAAATGGGCCTTGGAAGTCATGATGGAGGAACTTCATGTACTCTGTGCCAATGTGTAGTACACTACCCCAGCAACTTATCTTATCACGGTTCACCGAGATTTGGTTATCACAAACTGACTTATTTATAGTTTTTCAATAATTCGTCAGTTAACGACACTGTGATTGCTAGATTACGGTATCAATGGGTACGGTGTGTTGCTGGGGTAATGTACTACACATTGGTCTACAGTACATGAAGTTCCTCCATCATGACTTCCAAGGCCCATTTTGGACCATGACCCCGGGTTCATGGTGATGGGCCAGTTTTGAACCATGAACCCCGGGTCATGGTCCGAAAAACTCATGGTGAGGAAATCGACTCCAATGAGGATGATTATTTGCATCGGGGTGTAACCTTACCATTTCAGTATCATTTCGCCCATATCTCCTCAAATGAGTAACGAAATCACTCGTGAACAAAATTTAGAACCTAGGTCATGCGCCTTCGCTCAAAAATATCTTGGATGTGAAAATCCGGAAGAACCCAGTTATTGAATTTTCAGATACCTCTACCAGTGGGCTATAACGTACACCTAGGTCACCTTCAGATCTCTCTGCAAAAACAGCCCACTTTGACTAAAAAACGGAAATTCGAGATCAGGGAACATTCCCGGAATCGTGCGATACTCAATCTTAACTGTTGCTTGAGCGCCTCTGGGCACCTCTAACGTGATGCACGTGAACATTTGAGTCTATCTGTACAACTTCGTAGTTTATGATTTTTCGAACATTTCACACATAATTTGAATTTTCTCGCGCCGTAGAGGTGCAAGCCCCAAACAAGGGGTACTATGAGCAATGTGAGCACAAGACCCTCCTAACGCTAGAGTATGGGCTGTCTGGCCCCGTTCCGAGAGGAACGTGTCCGGGGGAAATTCGATTCTTACCGATCTGGTCTCTTAAGAGACCGGCTCGGAGAAAATTCACCATTTTCGCCCTTTTGCGGACATTCCGCCAGGACTTTCGATTCGGGTCTCCCCACTCACATATGTTGGAGGGCCTTTGACCTTGTTTACAAAAATGATGACGTCACCGGCCGAATTACGAAATTCGGCGCGCCAGGTGCGCGCGAAGTTTGAAAAGTGCATTTTCACAACTTTTCAACGGATCAAGCTAGAGTCGAAATTTCTTCTGCATTATGTTAGGCTTTTCCACAATACGCAGGAACACTACTAGGATCTTTTTTAGAAGGAGTCGGAAGCGGTTTTTGGGTTCCAAAATTTCATATTTTCGGAATTTTCAGTATCTCAACGCCATTTGCGCCCAACTAATCTAGGTATACCAGTGTACCCCTTTCGCTCGTGCATCGATCCCACCACATATGGAAGGGATTGGGGCATTACCTTTTTTGCGGAGTTGATCTGAGTGTCCCGGAGTCAGTCTCAGGGCTGACTTATAAGGCATTTCCCACGGAGTCTCTTAGAGATTTCTGGAACAAACCTCACCCACAGTGTAAGTAGGTCATATTGTGAATATTTATCATCATAGGAGTCGATTACGCAATCATCATTTTTTCGGACCATGACCCGGGGTTCATGGTCTCCGAGTGGGCCATCACCATGAACCCGGGGTCATGGTCCAAAAATGGTCGGAAAAGTCATGATGGAGAAACTTCATATACTATACGGCATTGTAGAGTCCAGTGGCCCTACACTCTACCGTACCCCGTACTACCGTAATCTGACAGCAGTGGAATCATAAACTGATTTTTAAAAATACATGTTCGAAAAAAATTCACAACTTCTCAATGAACCAAGATAAACATCATTTTCATGTTGCAGGGTGTTAGTTATAGTCAGCGCCTGCTGTGCCAGTTTTCCTCTTTATATTAGCAAAGTAGTGAGCATGAAGTATTTGCTGAGGAAATCGTTGTTTTCGACTCTCTATTATGGAGAGGTGCAATCTCTACATTTGAGCAGAAGATTCACACGGCAGGCGCTGACCATAACTAACACCCTGCAACATGAAAATGATTTTTATCTTGGATCATTGAGAAGATGTGAATTTTTTTCGAACATGTTTTTTTTAAATCAGTTTATGATTCCACTGCTGTCAGATTACGGTAGTACGGGGTACGGTAGAGTGTAGGGCCACTGGACTCTACAATGCCGTATAGTATATGAAGTTTCTCCATCATGACTTTTCCGACCATTTTTGGACCATGACCCCGAGTTCATGGTGGTGGCCCACTCGGAGACCATGAACCCCGGGTCATGGTCCGAAAAAATGATGATTGCGTAATCGACTCCTATGATGATAAATATTCACAATATGACCTACTTACACTGTGGGTGAGGTTTGTTCCAGAAATCTCTAAGAGACTCCGTGGGAAATGCCTTATAAGTCAGCCCTGAGACTGACTCCGGGCCACTCAGATCAACTCCGCAAAAAAGGTAATGCCCCAATCCCTTCCATATGTGATGGGATCGATGCACGAGTGAAAGGGGTACACTAGTATACCTAGATTAGTTGGGCGCAAATGGCGTTGAGATACTGAAAAATCCGAAAATATGAAATTTTGGAACCCAAAAACCGCTTCCGACTCCTTCTAAAAAAGATCCTAGTAGTGTTCCTGCGTATTGTGGAAAAGCCTAACATAATGCAGAAGAAATTTCGACTCTAGCTTGTTCCGTTGAAAAGTTGTGAAAATGCACTTTTCAAACTTCGCGCGCACCTGGCGCGCCGCATTTCGTAATTCGGCCGGTGACGTCATCATTTTTGTAAACAAAGTCAAAGGCCCTCCAACATATGTGAGTGGGGAGACCCGACTCGAAAGTCCTGGCGGAATGTCCGCCGGATAGTGAATTTTCTCGGAGCCGGTCTCTTAATGTGTCTGTCTGTCGGTCCGTGGGTCTGTCTGTCTGTCTGTTTGTCTGTCACAAAACTTCATCGGGCAGACCCAAGATCTATACCATTGAACTTGTCTCGACGAGAAAAACACGAAAAAACATGTATTACCTAATGATGATGCAATATTACGAAATTCTCAAATAGTCCTAAAACTGCCAAAAATTGATCGATTTCGTCATTCTCGATACCGTACCACTCAGAAAAGCGCGCGAATTCAAAATTTGCATAAATTGCATAGTGATGATGCAATATTACGAAATACTCAAATAGTCCTAAAACGTCATAAAATCGTTCAATTTCGTCATAATCAATACCGTACCACTCAGGAAAGCGCGCGAATTCAAAATTTGAATAAATTGCATAGTGATGACGTAATATTTCAAAAATCTCAAATAGTCCTAAAACGTCATAAAATCGTTCAATTTCGTCATAATCAATACCGTAAAAGCGCGCGAATTCAAAATTTGTATAAATTGCATCATCACTACGCAATATGACGTAATCATCAAAAATCGTTCAAACTGCACCATTTTCTTCGCGGCCCCCACCTATCGACTTCGCAAAGAGTGCAAATTCAAAATTTGCATATTGCATATTGATGACGCAATAACCTAAAATCTTTCAAAATCGCTCAATTCTTTTCCAAAAAAATACCAATGAAACCCTCGCAGGTAGCTTATCAAAACGAAAATCGGATTTCGTCATCACTATGCAATATGATGAAATCTAGCGCAAACGTAGTGCTTTCGGTTGAAAAAAAGATTTTTTTTTAAATTATAATATCGTGGGGACTATCTCGATGGCAATGTGTGAAAAGGTTCGTGTGGATAGCAGTGGGAGAAAAAGTTGCGACGGAGCCACGAAGTGGCGGCGTCGCAACTTTTTCGAGCACTGCTATCCACACGAACCTTTCACATTGCTATACGAGACAACACGGTCCCTAACCTGCGCTATTTAACTTGAAAGCACTCCCCGGTGTAGAGCGTAGAACCCGTAGTAAAACACAATTAGAAAAAAACTAGAAAAAGCGTTATCCACTCCACGGCGGTCATAATCAAATAATCGTGGAGAGCTTATCTAAACACGAAACATATTGCATCATAACTACGCAATGTGGCGTAACCTAGGACAAACGTCATTCACTCGCCCACGGCGGTCATAATGAAACCCCCCTGAAGAGCTCATCAAAACGCGAAATAATTGTTTAGCGCAATGCTTTGAATCAAAAACGCGGGAAGCTAACGTAGACCCCACTAGTTAGATTATGGGGTGAAGAGTAGGGTGGCGAAAACGAGTCATCGAGTCGCCTTGTTTACCTCTCTCTGCGAGTCGGAGTCGAGTCAACAACTCACTCGAGGAGAGAGGGGTTGTA
>LS497429.1:169386-196863 GCA_900490845.1 Pristionchus japonicus | reverse complement strand
CCCTCCTCCTCCTGGTCATCCCCATTGGCTAACCTGGGCGGACAGATGCGGGATCAACCATCTGGGTTTGTCTCTCTTGATCGCGTAGAGCATCAACCCGATGGCAAGGAGAATGACGATGACGGAGAAGACTCCTGAGATGGGTACTGGTTAGGGTGCAGAAAGCAAGAATTGCTCTCCTCATTTCCCACACTCTCTCACCGGTCAGAGTGACGAGAGAGTGTGGAAAATGAGGAGAGTGTACTCTTGCTTTCCCCACTCTAGTAATGGTTTGAATGAAATTGAGTGGAACTGATTCGGATTTTAACATTCGAATGGTAAACTGCTTGATGAGAACCTACTGAGAGCCAATGAATCGACGCATGTTCCATTTGCCACACAATTAGAAAGTGTCTGTATCTCTTCGATGAAAGGTGCGATTGGGTAAGTTTCACAGTGAGTAGTAGGGTTCCAGTTACAGTTCTAGTGTGATTACTTAATGCTTCTCTTTGAAAATCAAATAACAAATAATATCAGGAACAGGTGCAGGTTCCGGCAGACTCCGTAGACGGAGAGAATGCACAGAAGGTCATCACTATGTTCCGAGAACCGGAAACCGAACACCCGGCCCTGAGGAAGTCTAAACCCCCTTACCGAGCAGGAACCGGAACTCTAATTCCCTGACGGAAAACCCGGCTCCACCCAACTCACCAAGCAGGAACCAGAACCAGTAAGTGGATCCGAACAGGTGCAGGTTCCGGCAGAGGCCGTAGACGGAGAGAATGCACAGGAGGACCTCGACGATGGCGACGACCACGCCGGCGGTCTGGAAATTAGTGATTGGTTAATTAATTAATTATCGATTTAAATAATTGATTAGTTAATTGGTTCATTTATTAAATAAATATTGGTCTTCTGCATCAAAATTGCGCTATTCTAGACTAAAGAAGAAGACACAGTATGTGCTCCACTTTTGAGCACATGTTTCACTCATTTTTTTCTTAGCTCTATCACTAACCTTGAGACTGGAGCAGGGAATCGCGTTGGAGACGCCCATTCTCGCTGATCTCCCTCACTCGAGACGGATCTACGGAGGACTGGAGTGGATCTGGTTGTTGATTACCCTGGAAAACACAGTTAGAATATCTCTATTTCGTACGATTTCTCGCTCTGTCTGACGGAAGACAAAACATTAGGAAAAAATGTGCGAAAACAAAATATCCGCCAGAGAACAAATCGCGATAACAATCAATCAATCAGAAGAGAGGAAATCAGAGGTAACTAATTGGTGAACAAGTCACGAGGAATGGATCTATCACAAAAGGCTTAGCAAAGCATAATGATAGCTCCAAGTCATTCAAACATCATGATTTCTGACCCCGAAAAGATCAATACGCCTAAGAATACGTGGAAAGCAATAGGACATCGCATTCCCTCAGTCACGATTATGGGAACTGGAGGGACAACTGACTCGAAAAACTCTGAGAACGTGCAGACTTGAATGCGGTGATCAACAAACCGGAATTGAAATAGGGTTTTGGTGATTGAAATTCGAACAATCGGTTCAGTTCCTTCGGTCTGATTATTGATGATCACTTGGACCGGTGGAACTCTGAGACCAGTCAATCGATAAGATCAGTAATCATAGTATTTGATTACGGACCTCTGAGAACAGTCGATCGATAAGATCAGTAATCAGAGGAAGTGACGATCGTGTTGATCAGATATCCACACAGGTCCACTGAGGACTGAGGAAGAGACCACTGAGTGAGGAAAAATACGATGAGACCCGGAGCCAACAATAGAAAAGAGCAGTTGGCGCAAGATCTATGAGCGCCACTGAGCAGGATAAGTTACGATCGGGCGAGATCATTACCCTTTTGATCTTGTCAGAGCAAGCAAAATGCAGAGTGTACGCACATCGATCGATAATTTATGGCAGGCTTTTGGCAAGGAGGAAGCTAAGGAGAGTGATTGACGGCTTAGGATCGAATTTCAGGCTAGGAAAATCTTGTGATGATGGGATTTTTATTGGCAAAGCGTACGAGACGAAAAGTGCATGAAAAGACGGAAATAATAGCGATGGCTTCAATCGACGATTGAGAGATGGAAATAGAGAGGGAGAAGAAAAGGCGAAACATGTGGAATACGGCGGGTTTGTCATTCATGATTCTACTCATATTGCGAATACGTTTCACCGGCAAGTCAATGCCGATGAATATTGAACCTAATCGATGTAGCTGTGATGTTAATTCGATAAAATAAACAAAATTAAAAAAAAACAGAGCAATAACAGATAGTAGAAAAGGAAGCGCGTGGAATCATCGGAAAGACGGAGGATGTTTGTCATTCATTCTTCGCGTTTTTACTCATATTGTGAATGCGTTTCATCTTCAACTCAATGCTGCTACGCATTTGATTGCGAACCAATTTTAACGAAATGGACTCTTACCGATTCTACTTATATTGCGGATACGTTTCACCGGTTAGTCAAATACACTAACAATAAGCATTGAGCCTGACTAGCCTGACTGACTAATCGCAGGTAGATCGCTTCGGGAAACAAGACAAAAATTATCTTGATAACCAGTTGACAAAAGGCAGAATAGAAAAATGAGAGCTCGATGGAAAGCGAGAGTATCTATATGTCATTATGACACTGTCATTCATTCTTCGCGATTCTACTCATATCACAGATACGTTTCAACGATGCTTCACAACCTCAGAAATTTAGTTTCAACGATTATCGTAGAGAAAATACAGAAAGTTGCAGGACAAAAAAATCGCGTGGAAATCGAAACATGTGGAAGTGGGATTCTCAGCGGCTGCTGTGTCATTCATTCCTCTCCTCGCTTTTTTTTCTTCCTCCCCCAACTTTTTCTTGATCGAGTGGGAGAGAATTGTGTGTGAAATGGGGGAATGTCAAGCCGCAGATTTGAGATTTGATTCAAATGCCTGGAGTTGACTTGGAAAGTCGACAAAGTACTTCTCGCTAGTACTTTAACGTCTCGCTCACCTAATTCCGCGTAATCTGCGGAGCAAAAAGCGATAAATTCATATGCGTAGTTGTCTTCGTTGTCTTTCAAGGTCTAGTCATGACTCGATTCCAGAAATCACCTATACAGTTTCACTTAGGCAATTGAGCACCCACGCACTTTCCCTCAAATCCCCCAAAGTTTGCGCCGGTATTTTTCACTAACTGCCCAAATTGGCAAGCAAACACTGGGAGAAACCTAGGCAATCGGAATGGAGAGAAAGAGGTAAGATACGTCAAGAAGAGAAGAAGGGATGAAAAGAATGGCAAATGAGCTCAGCGGAAGCTCCGAGCATCTTAGTTACTGGGAAGATCTGCGTACAATGATGCAATGACTCAGAATTCGAATGAAATGAAGAAAATGAGACAGAGAAGCTAATAACAATTACTCATCTGATCAAAGTCAATCAATTACTCCAACATCTACGTACAATACTACAATGACTCAGAAATCAAACGGTCTGAATATGAAACTAGCTGCTGAAGCTAATAATTATTGCTTAATTAATCAAAATCAATCAATAAACGCAAACAAAAACAGCCGATGACTCTCTCAAACTCGAGCTGAAGGGCTGTCCCCCGCCTTCTCTTCTTGTGAGTGTAGGTGTGTTGTTTGACGAGAGATCGTGCAGTTTGGAGAGAGCGCCAGAGAATCAGAGAGGCGAGAGAGCATGCGAAAGCGAGAGAGCGGAGCGCCCTAGTGTAATGCATCCGGAGGCAGAGATCTGCTCCGGGAGATGGGACCAGTGGTTAGTTCCCGGCTCTGGACAGACTTCGAACTTCCTACATGAGAAGCCAGAGTTTTCGCCAATATTCTGCACGGATTAGTGGTTCATCAGTGGTTCAAAAGGGCTTCAAACTCACTGAAAACGAAGGAGCCAGGCAGAAAATGAGAGGGAGTGATGTGTAATGCGGCCAGAAAGCATCCGCCCTGAGCTAGAGGCTGGCAGGGCTTTTCTGCCCGAGAGAGATGAGGGAGTGGGTTGACGAGCTTGAGGGCTGGGATCGAGAAGCTGAGTTGAGGTTAGGTGATTCAATATGAGAAATCGACGAAAGGAATCCAAGGGTTTGAGGTTAACGAGCTAGAGCGCATGGGATCGAGGACTTATGATCAAACGATGAACCTTGAGGATATCATAAATCTTCAAAGGGAAAATGGGGCCACCGCGGTGAACATCAAATGATTTGATGAGGTTATTGAGGCGTGAGGGTTATGGGGGTTTGGAATGGGAAAATATAGAGCGTTTGCGATCAAGGCTTATGAATTCATAACTTATCTATTCGAGAAAACTAAATCTCCGTTTTTCTTGATTTGTTGCTCATCTCAGCATCTTCGATACTGCGTAATGCAAGCTGGGAAATCTTTCATGTATAAACTGAAACTCACCCGGCAACAATCTGCTCAAATCTGTGCTTGATCTGGTTCGAAGTTTCTTTTAACATGCATTTATCACACGGGAATGTCAGAGAGGGCTGCCTACGAGAATCACATGGATTAGGAGGGAGTCGATAATAGTGTAGGTTACGGACGGTTTTGGGGAGGAGTAATCGATAATCAGGGTATGGTAATCAGGCACTTATTTACTTTAGGTGCCAAGAGACCACGCTCGTGGTGTGCGAATAAGGTGAGAACGGGGTAGATGGAAATAGGCTGTTCTAATATCTCGGCGCTTAAAGTAAAGAGGTGTCGGTAATCGATGCTCGAGTAGGCCACAGACGGGTTAGGGAAGGAACAATCGATAATCAGGGTACAGTAATCGATTACTCGGCCACACGCGGCACGTTGGCGTCGAACTCGTTGCCCGTGTTGTAGATGCGGTTCTGGAAAATCAATAATTAATCAATAATCGATTTTTCGAACTTGAATTTGTCTGCACAAAACGATCGAGTTGTGGCGAATTCAGCAAAATGTCTAATCAGAAAGTTGTAAGCGAAATAAAATTTCTCTGCACAAAATGGCCGGTTTTTGCAGCCTAATGAACGAATTCGGAAAAGAAAATCGACAAGCATGAACCTTTCTGCTCATCTTCGAATCCTTGCGCGCCGCTTCCTCCTGGGCCTTGCGCTGCTTGAAATGGGTTAATTAGTTTAAGTAATTAAATAATTAATTACTGATTAATTAACTAAATAAATAAGTAAATTAATTAAATAATTAGTTAATTAATTACCTCGGCAGCCTTCTTGGCTTGCTCCTGGCGCTCGGCCTCCTCGGCCTCCATGCGTCTGAAATGTACCTCGATTTCTATTCAAGAATAGAGTGTCGAATGCTTCAATTTACTAAGTTTGACGATTAGTTGACAACTATTGCGCCCATCTTATTCCAACGAAATTCGAAATTCGAAACGAAAAATTAGAAAAATGTTTAAATAAATCCCACCTCGACTTGTGGCTGCAGCAGTACCAGCACAGCAGGAAGACCAGCGTGGCCATCTCGATGACGGAGATGATCGACATTCCTGTTATTTTTACTTTATTTACCGATATATTTTCGAAGTCTGCACTCAGATTGTTTGAAGAGAATCGTCACGGGGATAAGTATTAGATTTGGAGTCTTGAAGGCATTTTTTTTCATTTGTCGCATTTTGTTGTATTTACAGCGGAGACACCTCGAATATCAAACAATTGTGCTAGCAAGCCCTTTCATCCATTCTGTGAAACTCACCCAGGAACAGGCCGATCTGCCCGCCAATGTCCGAGATGAGGTTGACGATCTGTGAGGAGTATATCAGTACTCGATGCTCAGGGATTACTGTATCCCACAGTATACTCGGTGGACTCGGATAGGATACTTCTCAGCGACTACATAAATACTACCGTATCCTTCATACTCACCGTATACGCCGCTGACTCAGAGAATATACTTCTCAGGGATTACAGTATTCCTATCATAGCTATTCTACCGTAATCCAATTCCACAGTACATTTACCGTCTCGGGAACTACCGTACACCTACCGTATAAGCTGCGGACTCCGAGAGGATCTGGTAGTTCATGCGCTCGTAGTACACCTCCACCATGAGCGTGTTGATCTTGTACCTGACGAATTTTTACAAAATTCAGTTTGTTTTTTTTCTCACGCCGCCACAGATAGCATTGAGAAAGAAAAGTGACAAGGACACACATAATCTGCATGAAACACAATCAGAAGAGCAAAGACGAAGTGAGGAAGTGTGAGATGTCAGGAGGGATTAGCTGAGTTTCACTCTGTGTATCAAACTTTTCGCAACATGGTCTAGTTAATGCATGGAGGAGACGAATAAAAAGAGTGACAACTGAAAGCAGATTCTTACCACTCCAGGCACTTCTGCACTTTGGTTCCTGCTAGACAACAACAATAGTGATCATTTCGATTTGTTGTGACTTTTCCCAAACGTCGCCATCGCACACAATTAGCCTCACCACGCCAGGCACTTCTGCTCATTCGCCGGCTCTCCCGGCACGATCCACGGCTGTCCCGTCTGGTTTGAGGTCGTGCATTCGGCGGGCTGTGATGGGTTACGGTAGATTACGGTATCGATTGCTAGGGTTACGGTATCCTACGAATATCGATCACCTTGTACTCGTTCGAGGGCCACTGCGCGGTGGACACGGTCACGGAGTAGGACTGGACCCTGGAATGAGACCAGGGTGGTAGAGATCAAGGATCAAAGATCAAAGATCACGACTCACTCGCAAGGCTGCTTGCAGTCAGGGCAGTCGTTGATCAGGTTGAACCCGGAGGCGGCAGTATTGGAGAGGTTATCGATGCAAGCTTCTGAACGTGGGACAGAATTTTTTTAAACGCTCTGCTTATCTTTTTTATCACACTCGCGCAGTTAGCCACTGATTGCGTTGAATCATAAATGAATTAGAGAACTTGACGAAACATAACTAGTATCTACTCTGAACTTTGTTCGAATCTCAAGCAACAAAGGTCCGGATTTGTTTTACAAGGGGCACGAAAACGAGAGAAATAGTGAATGAACAGTTTTCGGGTGAGGTATTGTTTGAAAAAAAAACACAATTGACTCAAAATCCTAGGAAAATTAATTGAAACGGTCAATTATTTTTACAAACTCACGATTCGCCGCAGATTTCGCGAACGTCGACGAGTCCGTGGCGGAGACGAAGCATGAAGGAGTCGCTGATCCGCCCAGGTAGGAGTAGGAGGGATCGTAGCAGCCGCACCTGGGAAACGTCGCCCACGTTACCATGAAAGAAAAGACGACAGAGAAAGAGCTCATAAGAAAAGGAAGTCGCAGCATCTATGAAACGCAAAGTCATAAATTCTAGAAAGAAAGTTGAGAAAGCAATAGTGACTCTCGCCACTATGAGAAGCTAACGAGCTTGCTGGAAGCAGAGTGAATGCTCTTTCTCTTCGGAATTCAATATGAATCTTTCGATTTTTCTAGCTTGTTCTCCAATCTGATTGATTGGTTCTCAATCTGTGTGATTATCCCAAGCTCGTGAAACATAACTGAGTTCCAGATTCGGGAAAATGTTTCTACTTTTCCGTTACTATTTACGAAACAACTCACTTCTTGATGATTTCCGACTGCAGGCAGGAGCGGAAGCACGCCTCCGTCTGAAATTCGACAGGCGACGTTTCGGAAATCGCAGCATGCACCACACCACCACAGCACCACACAGTGTGGCACTCACCTCGTACTTGCCCTTGTAGTTGGCGAGATCGGCCTGGGTCTTGGTCGTGCACGTACCATACGGCGGACCCTTCCTGCAAACGTCGCACTTGCACACCACCGTGGAAAACTGATTGATTTTTTAGCTTTGGAAAACGTCGCCCTGCTTCTGCACCCGAGGCACACCACGCACCTGGACGTCTTCACGTAGCGCACGCCCATAGACGAGGCAGTACCAGGAGGAGCGTAGTATCCGAGCACATCCGGGAACGGCGGGTCAGTCTGCAAGTTTCCGACTAGCGATGTTTGGTAAACATCACCCCCACACCACCTGACAACCACACCACCAGACAGCGCCTGGCAACGCATTGACACTTTGGGGACTAGAGTCTTCCAGACTACCGTAATCCCCAAAACTATAGTGTTGGTCCCGATGATTCCATTTCCGACCCACTCAGCTATTGCCTGAATCCGCAACACATTGCGTGTGTTTCCAAATGCGTATTTTGACGTATTCCGCCTAGAGTGAATGCAAAATGAGGCCAGAAAAGGGTGCAGTGATGATGTGGTGTAGTGTGTAGTGTGGTGGTGCTGTTTACCAATAGTCGCCTGTAGAAAATTGTACAGTGAGGGATGAAAAACGGAGATCTGGGGGAGGATATTAATTACCCTATTGTGGATGGCGACCACGACTCCGGAGGCTTCCGTCCATGGGAGGTAGTTCTCCTGGAAATGTCAGTCATGATTAGGTCTCGAGACGATTGTTCCGTGTCAATGCGTCACGAATGAGCTAGGAATGTGATCTACGGAATGTTTTTTAGTCTCATTGGCGCCTCGTCTACTATTAGTTGTTCGATGTTTGTGATTATCTGATTTTTTCTGAAACATAACTGGTTTGGACACTGGAGTCGGAGTAAAGAAAAAAACCCGATGAGAGTTAAATTGATGTTCAAACATGGAAAATGCTGAAAGTCCACACCTGGTCAGTCCTCATGACCACTCTCAGACCGTAGAGTGGCCCGGCACGAGAGGACACCTTCTTCTCATCCATATTGTACTGCTGGCAGAGGCCGAAGTCCGGGTCTTGGAAGGACACCCACTCCCTGAATTGCAATCACTGCTGTTTCAGCCAAGAACAACTTGGAAATGGAGAATCAACTACGACATGACAGCGTATGTCAGCAGTAAAGAATCAACAAGGATAGCATGAAAAGAACAATGAGTTTCAGGAGATTCTCAAGAATGGCATAGATGGAGAACAAGCAATGGTGTCTCGATTAACGGTACAGAAAAAAATGACATCGCCTATGAATGACGCAACAAAAAAACGTCTTGAGCCTATATTTCCTAAGAATGACGCAGCGCTTACGTCGAATTGCACGGTCTTGCATTGTAAGTGCACGAAATAACCAGATCGTCGTACATGTAGGCAGGGTTCTGAAGTTAGTTCATTAATTACTAATTAACTAATTTATAATTAGCTGATTAATAAACTAATTAATTAGTATTATTCACCTCAACTCCGTCCTGTCCGATCATGGCGAAGAGATGCTTGTTGGCGAGGGAGGTGAGCTTGACAGCCTGAATAGATAAGGTGATTGCGCAGTTGAGGTGGTCTCCCATCCCCCCTCGTCATTTCCCCTTCCTCTCATTTCCCGCCGCAAACGCCATTTCACGAATGTAGAATGAGAGAAGTATCTATGTTTCAAGCTGAACTTAGATGACTCCGCGAGGTCCGATGATTGCTGAGCCTCAGATTTATGTCCATAAACTGAAGTTGTACCTTCTGCTGCCTCTCGCCCGTTCTGCCCTCATTTTTCACCGCAAATGCAATTTCAAAAATGTCGAGTATGTTTCAAGCAGAACTCAAAAAGGTCCTCAAAGACAAGGAAATGTTGGGCGTGTTGTTCGGTATGAAAATTCAAACTTCAGAAGAAAGCGAACCTTCTGCTGTCTCTCGCCCGTTCTGCCCTCATTCTCCACCGCAATTTCAAGAATGTAAAGTATGTTTCAAGCAGAACCAAAAGGGCTTCAAGAATTCCATTGAATGTTCTACCTCGCATTGACGCCCAAAATCCATAAAACCCCAAAAACAGTACTTTCTGCTGTCTCTCGCCCGTTCTTCCCTCATCGAAACCGAAGTTCGCGTTAGCCGCCGAGATGGAGTAGGCGGCGATCTGAATGGTTCCACTTTCGATATTGGTCAAGCAGGTTCTCTCTGCTCTTGCTCTTAGAGAGTTTTGCTTATGTTTCAGGAGGTTGTGAAAAGTGTAGACGGCGACAAGTGGTAATGAGAGATCCCTCTTCATGAGAAAAATAATTAATTAATGGGTACCATCTGAGTCATGTAGTCACTGTCATTGAGCGAGTTCGCCTTCCACGGGTTGAGATGGCAGATGGTCACGGCGGGGAAGGGACGTTCCGAGAATTCCAGCTTAATTTTGATTATTAGTTATTTAAATTATATTTTTTACTAATTTTATCTAAATATGGGACGTGGAAGGGACGTTCCGAGAATTCCAGCTTAATTTTGTGTATTATTTACATAATTTTTTAAAGTTTCAAGATCTCGGAGCACGAAATCGAGCTGAGATACAAATTATTTTTCTTGAATACTTGAATTTATCACTTTTTGAACGCTGAGGCTCTTGCCGCTGAAGGAACTTTCGTGAGGCCTTTCCTTCACTTTTGTTTTCATTCATTCATCTAATCATTTTATTCATCAAGCAACATCGCCAGGATTTGTATTCAGAACTTGAACGCATTTTGGCTTTTCCCATGTTGAAAGACTCTAAAGGAAAACAGCTGAGTTGTATCTTTGATTTGAGAAAAGAGCTGTAAATCAGAATCGCTCTCGCTTTTTGTCTAAACATGACGCCGATAACAAATGGCTGAAATCAGCGCTAGACACGACATCATTTAGCCTTCAATCTCGCTGGACTGAGTCATTCAGGCCTGTCTCACTTCTCTCGCCGATGCGAACGTAGACAGATTGAAAAGGCAAAAGAGGAACAATTAAGACCTAAATGGGGTTGCCTAATCTCAAATCTTGCCATGTTATGAGTCATTCCGCCTCACTGCTCGTCAGACAATGCGCTCATACAAGATTAATCACGAATGCAAAAAGACTTCGTCTCTCAGATTAAAAATAGAGCAGGAAGATGAGACGTAGCACAGTACAGTGAAGGTTGCGTAGGCAGGGGAATTGAGTGGAAATAATGAGGGTGTGCATCATTGTAGTGATCAGCTCAAGTGATGCCAAATTGACATCATCGTCTCTTGGGAACTCCTTCGATTTTTGGTCTAGACTAAGTGAACAGTAAGGCGGGAAATGAGAAGGGTATGTATGAAGAGAGAAAACTTGAGAAAGATTACCTTGGTTTCCGTGTTGACTCCGTAGGAGAGGTATTTCTTGATCAGAAGCACGAATTGGAAGAGAAAAGCGGCGAAACAGAGCAGTACCACGAGAAGCCAGAAGAGGCGCAGCCTGGAATTATTTTCCGGTTTTCGTTTCCCGGTCTTGATGAATTTATTGATCCATGATTTGATTAATTCTCAATTTACGATCGAAAGCGAGAACATTCTAGTGTGATATCAGTTGAAATGCGCGTGTTTGCGTGTTCTGGAATGATAAAAATCCAGATAACGGTTCAGTCATTCTTGTTTTTGTCACGAGAAAGGCTCGTTCTAGAATGTCTGTCTATCTAGTGTTTGCAGCTGCTTTTTGAGGACGTAGATAGGCTGTTGTACTCTTAGTTGACGCATGAGAGATTTTCACGCGGTCGTATTGTTTACCGGCAGTTAGGCAATGGCCAAACATCGAAAAAGTTCTCGGCTTGGTATTGTTCAAACGAAAAAAAAGAAATTGCTTGCCTCATCATCATTTCTAAAAATGATGCGCGTGAAACTCAAATGGCGTGCCACAACAATTTCGAGCGCATTCAAAATATCTAGAGGCTGCAGATGCATTGCCAATGGAGATAGGAGTTTGCACTAATGGTTGACGCGTGCGCATCATTCACGTGGTTGTGCAATTTGAGAGCCATTAGACCATGATCAGACATCGTTGAAGGTCTTTTTTGGTATCGTACCGCTTGGAGTGAAATTGCTATCTCCATGATGCGTTCTCTAAACGGTGCTCATGAAACTCAACAGCGGTGATAGTCAATAAGATTAAATTGCAAGTTTGACGTTGCTTACCACAGCGCATTGGCCATGCCAATGTGCGGGATTCCATGGGTGGAAGTCCAGCAGGAAAAGTCCTGAAAATCATCATTTTTATGTTTTTAATCCCCCTCCCAGAATGTCTTTTTTCAGCTTCCCCAATGCCTTTGTGCTTCATAGTTTCACTCCGTCTATTCTCGCATTTCGCCCTCAATTAATTATCTTTTCTCTCATGTTTCGCTCGAGTTCGGTCAGGCGAAAGTACTCGTGTTTAGCAATGTTCTCAATTTTCCCGATGTTTGGAGTTCATTCTAGTTTATGCTCGCTAATTTTTCTGACACTTTGTTGTTTCCGCGTCAGCCCCAGGCGCTAATGTGCAAGAGCTTCCATTCTTGCTCATTGCCAGTTCCCTGAGTTCAGTAACAGGCGTTTGTTGGACATTTAGACATTTAGACATTTATTCTAACATTTCGCAATGGTCTTACAGGCCTGATGGTTTGTTGGATACTCACGCATTGTTCACCAGAATTGTTCTCACGGAATTGTACTCCTCTAAACTGTCTAAACATACGTCAAACGGGTCTCCCTAATCCCTCAATTTGCATGCATGCGTTTGTCGATATCGTCAGTAGAAATGACTATTTCTCTCTCGTTATGCAAATCGACCTGGCTATGTAGATCCATTTCACATCTGTGTCTAAATATAAGCAACACCCGAGGGCGGAAGTTGTATCGGATCAGAGATGAAATGCGCGCAATTTGGATCCGTTTCAGCGGCCGACGAACTACAAAATGGCATCACACACGCAAAATAGCGAGATGATTACGTGTTTCCTGTTGAAGTTGAGCCGGATCCAGGGCCGGATCCAGGGCCGGGGCCGGATCCGTGAACCGGGGCTATTACACTCACGACCCACTCGGAAAATTGCTGCGCTCTACCCTTTCTTGGTCTTTTAAAACAATAGGACGTGGAGAAGTCTTGTCCACGTGCGATAGTTCAGCACACTTTATGAATACCTGCTAAGGTGTTCTGACAACCTTCCGTCATCCTACTCTCTAGAACTAGGTACATTTTCCTTCTCCTCCGTGTCTGCGTACCTTGGTTCTGTTCATTTCATTAACCCAATTTGTTCGATTCTCAAAGAACGGCTCCGAACTCCGGTCCGGGAATACGTCGGCTCTAAGAACCACTCTAAACAACACCTTCCGGCTTCACCCAAATCGAATCTCTAGCCTGCTAATGTATGCATTACGCTTCCCACCCGCGCTCTCATTTCCCACTAAGCGCTTCCTTATGCTCCGAGAGCCGGGAAATCAGAGATGAGCCGGGAAATGAATCTCCGGCAAATGGCCGGCCATCACTCCATTTAACGGCTCCGTGAGATCCCCGGCTCTCCGCGTCACGATGATAATACCTTGAAGAGATAGACGAGTCCTTTTCGAAAGACGCCCATTTCGTGTGTCGGTTGTCTCTGACAAATGGAGAAGCTCAGAAATGTAGAGAGTTTCCTCATATCTCATCATCACTCGTCGGTCAGATAGAGCAAGACAGCATTTCGAAATGAGACAGACGCTCGAAAAAGAGAGATAGCGCACACGGGGAAAACGGCGAATTTGTGGGCGGAGTCTAGATATGAACCAGTCCCTTCTAGCCTCAGTCTAGGACAGTCGACGCTTGCTGTCGCAAGGGCCTTCCCTTGTCTTGTTATTGTTTTCGCGAGGTTGTTATTGTTTTGATCGAGTCAAAACAAGCCCTTATTCAGGGTGAAATGCGGGGAGCTCTTCTGCTGGTGATCGGCATGTGCACACTGCTGCTGCAGGAGTCAGAGGCAAATGGTGAACCTTCATTTATTCAGAGCCGAGTTCCAGACCGTAACCGGGAAATAAATTACGGCTTTGATAGATTCACCGCGTGGCTACATTTAATCAAGCATGACTTCAAGAGTGACCAATAGAAAAGATTGCTGAATTTGGAATCACTCTTGGCTACAATGTTTTACACGAGTCCTAAACTACTTCCCGGTTACGGTCGCGGTCTGTCGATTCCACGGCTCTGCTCTTATTAGCGTCCGAAACAAAGCATGATGTCTCAGGGGAGGCTTAGCGTCTCTAGCTAGTAGGTCACCTAAGTCAATTACGCGGTTGCCATTTCTCCTCAAAAGCCGGCTCTCCCTGTTTCGGATGCTATTTCGCGGATCTGTGACAGAAAGAGTACTACAGACAAAGATGTTACGACTGATGGGGTCTGGTGGCAGGAAAATAAAGCCCCTTCGACATGACGAAGTGATCCAATTAGACAAGGGGCGCTGGTTGTGGGTTGGCAGAGGCCATTTTTAAAGGAAATAACACGAAAATTGATCGGATTCAGGACAAATCGAGTAAAATTGGGAAGAATGGAAAGAAATAAGCCTCGTCAGCTCTCGGTAGAGGTAGACTGAGTGATGGGAGCTCGCTTAGGGATGATAGCCTGACGATGCCTTGTTTCTTCCGTTTTCGTTGTTTCTCGAGGCCAGGGAGGCGAGATGTGTGGTAACTGGAGAGAGTAAGCAGTTGAGTACCGTGTTTCCACGGGCAACTTTTGTGTGTGACATGGAGAAGGCTTTCCAGAGATGTCTCTTAGCTCCTTACAGCCCCTAGTAGTTCTGACTTGCAAGGGATAAAGCAGAATGGAGAGATCATTTAGCGTATTCTTCTTGAGATAGGTCCTCTTTCTGACTAGGAGAAGTGGAGGTTTGAGATGTTTCCGCATCTATAAACAGACTTTGCTCGCTTAATTTGCGGCAGTAATTATATTGAAACAGCAGTGTCAAACTGCAGAAAAAGCAGTGAAAGTCAGGTACTGGTCGCACACGATTTGCTTCCGGTTTGGATAGGGGCGAGTACATTCTTATTCCCAGTCGCGCTTCTCATTTGGAGCGGTCGAGAGTCGGCCAGAAACCGAAGAAGTTCTTCTTGTTTGGACAGGTTTAATTACCCAAGTGAGCAATCAGCTGATGGGGAAGTTCACTGTTAGAAGAGCACCAGTATAGAATGTGCAGTTATTTTCGCTCCAGTTGTAGGCTCAATTCAGGGCCTCAATGAACAATGAAAATAGCACGCTATGTGTGGTGTCTGAGCTAGAGGACTGCTACCTATACATCCGCTACCGTCTGACAGCGCAATTCAAACTCCATACCTATGCATCCGCTATCCTTTTCGAAAGTGGGTCTCTCGCCGGCTCCCGGCTCCCGAAAAATGAGCGCGCTTTACGATCATAAAACGAAAAACCGGAGATGAATTTCGAGAAATGGGCTCTTTCCGTCACTTTTTAGTGCACACGTGTTGCACGTGTTCCGAATTGATAGAACGCATTGGGTATGGATGAAGTTTCCGAAGTCAGTCAGTCGATCTTTCGCCGACAATGGCAGATGGATGGTGTCAGTTCCTCAGGCGTTTTTGCTATCAAGTGTCCGGGAAAAGTGTAGAACCAAGTTAGGCAGTCGATCTTTTGCCGAAAATGCTGCATTGAATTGTCAGTTCCCTTGTGTGCTCAGAAAATGTAGAATTAGATCTCGTCCACCTTTCTCCTTTTCCAGAAGAAGCAATAAGGAATCGCTCATCTCCAACTTCCTGTCTTGTGACTTTAGCGAACCAAACGAGCAGAGGGGATGCTACTAGGTGGTTGCCACGTTGTCATGTAGAAGCGCCTTCAAGCACCACTAATTTTCTTAGGAATTGCCCCCGTTATACGACCAGAAACGTACGGAAGCTGGCTAAAAAGAGACTCTGAAAGGGCTTATTAGTGTCATCTGACTCAGATTTGAGCGCAGGTCGAATTTCGATACAGCAGTACTATTTGGATGAAAACTACTAGAGACTAACTGGAAACAATCAAAAATGCGGCGATTCTCGCGCAAGAAACGTGAGAAAACCGCAGGGAATCTACGCAAATGGAGCATCCTTGGAAGTGGAGATCCATTCAGTCTTCCTCCTTCGCAGAATATTTGAGACAGACTGCAGCATGCTCTAAAGATATTTCAGACTTATTCATCCTGAATTAGGATATCCTTGGAAGTAGAGTTCCATTCGGCCTTGGAAGTGGGGATCCATTCAGTTTCCTCCCTTTGGCAGAATATCTGATCGGGAAGAGTAGTGGATGCCACATTGGGAACAGACTGCAGCATGATCTAAGGATATTTCGGTTAGGTTTGATTGCCCCGCGTTAGGCAATCAAACGTCTTCTAGGGAACTCCACAAGTGCCGATAATTCAGACTCATTACTCCTGAATTAGAGCATGAATATCGCATTCTTTCGTAGTTGTTGTTCCGAGGCTGCTATTCGGAGTGGAAAGTCTGTCGACAACACAATAGTTACGAAATATGACTCAGGTTGAACCCGTTTCCGGCCAAGTGTGCTAGACTGTTATTGTTCTGCTCTGGGGTTGCAAAGCAGTTTTGAAATGCATGCCAAGTCTCCTCGTCACCCATAGATCGTCTGTGAGTTCGGATAAAAACAGACAACTCCGAACACTGTTGAACACTAGTGAAACCAGACTAGGGATTGCAAATGAATAGGTTGCTCTCCACATTTCGCATTCTATCTCGGCTCTCCGTCCGATGGGAGAGTTTGTAAAATGAGGAGAGTTTTTTCTTCACTTGCCATCTCTATTCCAGACTTGCTAAAGCAACACAATGCGCATTAGATGCAGTGGATGATTCGACAAAGGCTGTAGGTCTTGCAGGAAGACGAGTCACATGGCATTTGTCCCAAATTTTACGGTCTCTCATTTCACAATGCTCTCTCACCAGACAGCGAGAGAGCTTAGAAACAGTAAAATGATAGCCCAACCCTGACTTGTCCATCGCACAAGTTGTGCTTCGATGCGTTGAGGAGACAAGGAAATCCCCAGATAGGAACTCGCAAAATCTGACATCATTGAAAGACTTCGCAAATAATGACTTCGAATTCGTATTTGAACTAGGTTTTCTCTCGGGGATTCTCGATTCCCGTTTTGGACACCCGGCGAAATAGACTTGCAGCCAATTTGAGTGCACGATTTGAGTGCACGATTTGAGTGCACGAGTTCGGAAACAGTAGATTCCTGAGAATTCCCTACTCGATCAAACAACACATTTCAAATGTGCTTCAACAAAGCTGCATAGAGTAAAACGCTGGAATGGAATGATGGTTGAGGGTTTTCATCGAAAAAAAGTATCAATCTCATATCAAAATTCGAGAGCCGGGAAATTCGAGAGCCGGCTTTTACCCCCTAATTTGCAGAGACCCGGCTCCGGATGTGTCCGCCGGGCGGCTCGACGTTCACGATGGCCTGGTCGATGACGTGCTCGATGAGACGGAGGAAGCGCAGCATCGAGGGTACGGTAGATTACGGTATTCGAATTGGATAAATCGATAATTGTGAAAATGAGAACTTTTGATAAAAAATAATAAAAAAATGAAAAAAATGAAATGATGTAACACTTCCCAGGCTTTTGCAACGAAAAACAATAAATCGTGACAAAAATAATTATGTGAAGGATATGATATAATTCACGATGTGGCAAAATGTAGCACCATGAATCAGGACGCTTTATTTGATCATAGTTTATTTCCGCCTGAGTCTCCTGATAGGATAATAAGCTCCGGGAAAGCCGGAAGATCCTTAAAATCCGGAAATTAGTCGTTGAGCGATTCTCCCGCGTTTCATTAGCGAGTCTGCAACTTCCATTAGATCTTTGAAGTTGCGCCCCCATGCATTCCTGATGGATTCTCGACTCATGATGTTGCTCTAGATGCTGTAATGATGCGGGGTATAGCTAATTACAAGGGAAAGGACATGGAGCTGGGCAACTAGAACAGGATCTTTCGATATTTTGAGGGTGTATTTTTTTTCAGGATTCTCAAAATATGAAAGGTATTAGGAAGCCAAAGCACAAGAACAAAGGTAGTAAACTCTAAATTATGCCGGTTGTTGTAGCTATTTGAGAGACGTCTATGTAGAAATATTTTGGGGACAGCGGAAACAAAGAGACTCTCCATTTGATCTGATCTACTCACATATTTTTCCGATTTCGATCTCATTAACAACTTGTAACATTCCAATTTTTGTCAATTGGAAATATTTTTTTAAATATTTTAAATTATTCCAGACGACACTGAAGACACGCAGTTCTCTCGCGCACGGCGCGCCATGGTCAGACCGAGTCTGCATCAGGTAATTTGAAACTTTTTAAAATTCTCCATTATCTAAATATGTTTCATCCTCTAAACATACGCTGAAAAGCATTATGGGATTCAATATCACTGGAAAAATCGTTATGTTCGCTAAATTCTTGGTCTTCACTTTCGATCTAATCATTACAAGCGCTTTCGTCAGCGCGTTCACTTATTAGGGGATTGAATTTTGGCGAATCGAATTCAGCGGAAACGTAACTTCGAGAGAAGCCAAGGTACACAGCATGACATGGGGAGATCGTTTTAGCATGACCAGAGGGAGTGGGATCTATTTGACATGCCTTGAAGGGAAGAAAACAATCAGCGGACCCATTTTTAAGATTCATTTATGACTTGAACTAATGTTGTCATAAGGAAGCTTTTCAACAATATGCCATTGTCCAAACAAGTCCTAACCCACTCGGAGATCCATTTCTGACTTGCTTTGACAATAGTAGTACGTTTTTCGACAACATCCTGATTCAATGGCCCCTCCAAAAGCCATGCATTTTTCATGAACAATCATCACTTCAAGCTTCTGTGTCCGCTAGCCGGTCATTGAATTGCAGAGTGGAACAAAAAAGCGGTAGAAGGGCTCATAAATTCTCGAGCATTACTCTGGAATTGAGGATTTCGCACGTTACAATTAGATGATCAGGGAAGGCAGCAGTTTTTCTATCAGCGTTGTGATTTTAATCCCCGAACTCTTTAGGGAAAACCAAAGAATACTTCTCTCTGTGGGCTTCATCCATTCCTAGTGCTTAAAAATGGAATTGAATTCTTCTCTGAAAATAGCCAAGCAGTCAATTTTGCTCGAAACAGTGGGCGCAAGGGTTCGAGCAGTTCCATTTTGCTAGCAGTCAGTCAAAGTAGCATCCTTTGCGAGTAGCCCAGCAAGTCAAGCATGCATTCATGAGGTCGAACTCATTTTCCGTCTCAACGCCTACGCAAAATTGCTCGTAGTTTGGCACAAGTTGTTTACAGTCTGCTTCATTTAGAGGTGCAGACTTTCAGTAACTGTTCCAAAGCAGTTGGGATGTCGAGACACCTGCACTTTCCCGGACAACTACTAATAGTCCCTCATCCAGCCTCATCACAACCTCATCCAGCCCGCGGAGAAACATTTTAGTAGGGAATGCTTGAAACTTCGCCATGTTGTCCGGGAAAGCGCAGGAGTGCCGATGTGGGCTTACGTCTACTTGAACGCGACGATCACTGTGCTCATAGTGATTGAACCATAAAACAAATCAGTTCTCCAAAACCAATAATGTATCAAGATTACGGTAATCAAACTATCGATTTTCCAGATCAAACACATCTGCTGTGAGATGGGCTGCACCGTCTCCGAACTGCTGCCCTTCTGCAGTCCGTTCTCGTGATCTTTGATCTCTGATCTCTGAACTCCGAACCTTGATCTTTGATCTCCAGTCTCCCAGAGTCGATGCTTTACTATCTCTCTCCATTGTTTGTATGTCCAGATCGCTTCCTTTGTGTCCCTAGCTCCGAATAAAGTCGCATGCTGGTGTTTGCTACATGGTTTACACAGCTTATCCAGAAGACCGAAACGACCAACCGCGTTTTCTCTAACAATCTCCCTTGCTTGTCGCTTTCTAGCAGCTGTTCTATTTGTAACCTAGCAGAATCGTGTTTATCCGAGGAACTTGAGCATTACAATGAGCAATGAACAATGAACAATAGTGAGCATGCATTTACAGCGTGGGAACATGGGGTGGGTTCTCTGTGTCGGAGGGATGAGATCTTCTTTCTCTCACTATTCTGGTATTTTCAATGCCTCGTAATTTTAGAAAAAGAAAAAAAAGTAAATTTGCTCCCACGCCAAGCGATTTCATTACCATCTTGTGACGACTACGCTAGGTGGGGCAGAACGGTAAGGGAACGGGAAAGTTGTCTTAGATTCCATCGAACTTGAAGGTCCAACAGAGACGGAAGTTGGTCCATTTCGAAGCAGGAATAGACGAAAAGCGGCTCGGTATTCGGAACTGTAAATATGAATAGTCTCAGACTTTCGAACGTCAAATTCTATCTAACGAAGAATTAACATGAGAAAGATCATAAATACATGAGAATCGTTGACTATTTTCCGAATGTCCGCAGTACATTCTCAGAGGTTGAACGACAGCAGAATTCTGGGTTTTCTCTAAACAATAGTGAACGTCGAAGCTGAGTTTCAAAAATAATGTAAAGAGGTTGCCTAGCATCAACGAGAATCTTTTCTCTGTATTCGAATCGAATTAAAGGGGGCTTAGGCTCCACCAGGAGCCGAAATAAAAAAAAGTGCGAGAATTCAAATAATTTCTGGAGTGGAGGGGAACTTTATCAAACCTGGTCGCATAGTAGATGAAGAACTTGCTGGCCAGTGCAATGTTGATAAAACTCGTACTAAGATAAGTGTACGCGAACATTTGTTGCTCTGAAGCAAAGGATTAGAGCTAATTTCGATATTTAAAGGCCACCATCAAGTCCCAATCCATGCAGCATTTCAATCAATCCAGGAGTCAGCAACCATCCACTCACATCCACGCACATCACAATGAATAGTGAGCGCTGGAGACGCTTCATCGAGGTTGACGTTTCCTTGTTGACTGAAATTTGATGATAATTGTACTTTTACACAATCTATCGAACTTTTACTCGTTCGTAGAGTGATGCCTGTTATCAGATACACGAAAACTGTACATAGATTCATCATGAGCATGGTTCCAAGGAAATAAATAACGCTTTCGTCGGGGTACGGGGAGAGGATATCGCATACGACTTTTCTACAAAAGATTTTTTATCTCAGTCCTGACATCAGGCAGTAGGCCTGCAGGGCCCCAAAGTTACCGCCCTGCAGGCCCATTGCATGAAGCCAGGAGAAATTCTTGATCTCAGTTTAGATTTTTGGAATCAATCAACTTACTGTGGTCGTCGAAAATATATCATCAGAGCACATTGGTAAGCACTGTATCCCAACATTAGCGAACAAATCATCTGTAATTTGTCAAAGTCATTCTATCTAGGAAGTAATCATACACAAGCGTAGATGCCTTTGTTGATGCGTAGGTATTGTATGGGAAAAAGTACGGAAAGCATTCGATCCAAGCCAATGCACAGAATACAAACACAACCGATGCCGACTCCAAGTTCGGGAAGGAACTGAACGGAACTACTGTATTCTGGATATCGCACTCCATGGAAGGAATTTCTTGAATATCTGGCCCAGGACAGCAGCTCTGATTTGTAAATGGGGGTGAGAAATGAGAATGGTAGGGATAGAACACTTTGGGAGGAAAGCCTGGGCCAGATATCCACGAAATGTCCCTTGGAATACCATTATCGCAATGCATAAATCACTGTCGATTTCGAGATAGATGTCGAGAACCATTGGTGATTTGACGAGGACTCCGCACTGAAAAAAAGAACATTAGAAGTGTTCACGTTTGTTAGGAAAACGAAACGCAAGGTGGGGCAGAAAGGTAAGGCCGACTGCTAGGACGTAGCAGCACCTTTGCCTTACTTGATGAAAGATATCAGCTACAGCGCATATCGCTATCAGCACATTGCATGTGGATCGGAGACTTCTGTGGCAAAAAAAGAACATCGAATGGTGAAAATCAACCAACCTCGTTTTCAGCGTAGTGACAAGTATGAGGCAATTACAGCACACTCCAACAATCGCAAAGAAACAGGAAATTGAGAAGAATCCTCTTGCGAGATTCCAGTGATAGCGATCTATTCCGATCATACGGAAGGTATCCGGAACGTATTGTCGAGATATGATACGTGAACTGAATGGATCTCGATCTTTGTTATGCCAACAAGCGACGGCATCAATTATTTACGGAACAAGAATGTTTTCCACTCACTTGGACGACTATAATAGAACCACGAGGGAATTAAAGCAGCCTGCAATTGTGAATGATTAGAAAAATCCACAGCAACCTGCCAAACGAGCGATAATGATACAAATATGAGGTGGCCTTTGGTACTCAAAGGTGCTTTGTTATAATGGCGAACTTTCTCACCAACTCGTTCTCGTGAATGGAATTGTGAGATCACTTCAGTGGCATTCCCATTCCAGAGAAAACTGTGATGCAAACGTTTCGATAAATCATTTGCAGTCCATTTCATCCGTTAGACCCCTTGTACGACTGCTACATTGCCATTTGCTCTTCTTTTGTATCACTTTTGATACAAAAGACTTGCATTGAGCGTTCTAAGAGGATGAATTGTCCTGCAAACGATTTGATAAATCATTTTTACTCTGTTACAGTCAGTTTCGACAGTCAGACCCTTTTTACGAGACCTGCATCGCAATTCGCTCATCTTTTGTATCACTTTTGATACAAAAGACGTGCAGTGAGTGTTCTAAGTGCGAAAGGTATGCTGCAAACGATTCGATAAATCATTTCACTTAGAAACATTTGGAATTGCGTCTACTGCGAGAATCAATACCTAAAATTTGGAACCTTTATCAGATGATGTCACTAGGTAAGAGGCAGTGTGTGAGAATATTAACGTCTATCAGCAAAGATCAAAGATCAACAAGATCAAAGATCAAAGATCAACAAGTTCAAAGGTCATAAGATCAGCAGTCATCCTCGGCGTCCTTCTTCTGTCTCGAACCGGAGCACGAACGGCGCACCGGGTAGGGCTGGGATGTGGCGATATTAAAAATCTGTACGTTTCAACTCCTGCTATCTCGTTGAACTTGCAGTGTATTGGAATGTTTTTCTAGTCTTCAATTCAGAAAGTTGCGAAAGAAACGTAGTGAAGATCGATAGACGCAATCGGAATCTTCAAGTGACCAACAACATAATCAAATCGAATGATCTCCCCCGTATTTCACCCTCTGCTCCTGCTGCCTCTCCTGCTGCTGCAGCTGCACGGGCTGCACGACTCCGCCCTCCTGAGCCGACGACTGCCCGGCCGTCTCGCCGATGAGCGTGCAGGGGGGACGGATTCTGGAATGGAGTGAGTGATTTCTTCAAAATAATTTACATCTAAAGAAACGTGCAAAGAAAAGTCTCATGCACTTAAGAGCTGAGGGTTTTTGGGGTCAATAGAAAGAAAATATTTGATATTATAAAGTTGGCACTCACCCTCCATGCGCCGCCACATCGTACACGTGGTAGCGGGTGCGACTGAAAATGTGGGTTTTCGAATGTGTTTCAGGGTCCAGATATCAAACAACTCTTTCGAGATTACAACAATGCGTAGTGGAAACGCTTTGAAAAACCAACAAGATTTTGAGGGTTCAGTTCTGGTTACATTGAACGTTCCAATCTGTCATGAAGCTTGGCCGCATGGGCCTTTGATATTATTCCCTGATATCTGGTATCTATTTTCACACGCGATCGCAGACAAATGGTCTTGACTAATCCTCACCCATCCTCTCCGGTCCTCATCTCGAACACTCGTCCGTACGTATCGCAGATGAAGCGATTGTCGGCAGTCTGCTGGTGGGTTGCGTGGACTTGGATCTGCTGCTGCTGCTGCAAATTCAAGAACATTACATGTTAATCCCGACTGAGACCTCAGGAGCTACATACGCTATGATTTATCAAGCACCCTTTTCAAATAAAGATTCCAATTCACTGATTCGCATCAGAAGGTTATTGACGCCTAGTCACGGTGGCTGCATTTTCTGCGGGCTACCTGATGTTGCGAATGCTGCTGCTCTCGATCGTACTGCTCGCGTTGTTGCTGCTGTAAAATAGGCAAGATTATAGCTCTCGATTTCGAATCATGAGATTTAATGACTCTGAAACTCATGACAGGTGAGAGAATAAACGATTACCTGCTGCAGTTGCTGTTGTCTAATCTTCTCGTTGTGCTCCGCGAGACGGCGTTGATAGTCGGCATCCTGTTGGGCCTTGAATATTATTTTTCAAGCAAAAGAGACACGAATGAGCGTTTGTTGAGTTCATGCAAACAGGAGCGTTGGGCGAAACTCTTGCTGGGCCTTGAATATTTTTTTCTAAAAGGAGATACTCCTCAAAAATCAACATCGCCAGTTCAAACCCAGCCAAATAGAGTGAGTGAAACTCAACATTTTCATATGCAATGAATGAGAGAAATTTCGAAAAAGGGGGTTAGAAAGGGTTGAAGGATTCATACCTGCTGATCCTGATTCGCGCTCTGTTCCTGCTGCTGTCTCAGTTTCTCATTGTATTCGGCAAGACGACGGGCGTACTCGGCGTCTTGCTGGGCCTGGAATAGATATTTATAATGGAAAAGGGACTCGAATCAGCTGCTAAGTTCCTGCAAGCAAATGCGACGAGTGATTGCTGGGCCTGGAGATTTTTTTTATTTGCTCGCGGCGGCAACTCCATCACTAATGGCTTCGGTTGAACACTATTCAAGACCGCGGCGTGAAACTCATTTATACTCTAGCATAAGAAAGTATCAAGAAGTATTATTTTGTCATATCGTTTTTGGGCGAACTCGGCTTTTTGCTGCGCCTGTAGTATGAATAATTGTTGTTGAAAAGATGGGATGAGCCACTTATCAGAGGAGTTGTACTATTCGTTTTTAAATGTATCTTATGCAACACAACCCATTGTAAGGAATTTTCGTCGAAAACGAGAAATACCTGCTGCTGCATGTGATCCACATTCGACCTTCTCTCAACATGCAGTCTATGGGCGAGATGCTGCTCGTGGGTGGGAGGAGAGGGGAGACCTGAGAGATATTACGGTGTCGAGTACGGAATCCGTTCTCATTCCTGGAAATCAATTAGAGATACAGAGATGCCGTTCTTCTATGTTTCATAGAATAGAGAAAAATGTTGGTCGGAACATACTTTGATCACGAGATAAAATCGAATATCAAAATAAGAAACGAAATCCCTCACGAGGAATATTTTGCTGGGCGGTGTTTTCTCCGACGAGCAGCTTCAAGAGGTAGTTCTCGAAGTAGTCGTAGCGCTAAAATAATCCTGTTGTATATCCTATCGTTGCGAAAGGTTTTGCATCAGCAAAGGCTTAGGCATAGCTTAGGTATTAAAGAAGATACGTTTCTTTTGATTCTCCGTCTCACGACTTTATCACAAGAATTATCGCTACTCTGACTGTTCAGACACAATGCGTTTGGACCTAACCTTTCCGGTGCCGTAGAACTTGTTCACGATGTTCGCCGTATTCTCAAGTGGAGCAGCATCACCGAAACCAAAGTCCTGAAAATTTGTGTTGTCGTTAAAATCACAATTTATGATTTTTGTCAATCAAGTAGTCTTGAGAGCTTTATACACTCCCTGGTTTTTTTTGATGATGTCATTGACAACTCATCATATCGCAAAAATCATTCTCATAGTCTTTATCCTGATTGATATCACTTTCCCCATTATCATGTCAACACAAAGGAATTCTCTCTGCATTCTTATACATCATCTAATAAAATGCACAGTTATTCTCCTCATCGCGCATACTGTCTCGTCTTTCCTAACCATCTAGAAAGACACATTCTTCGGAGACTGAAAGGGTAATCAGCTACTATTGTCGCGTAGTTGATTGACATGGCGCCGTGACGGTAGCTACGACAAGAGATAAGCGTCAATTTGTCACTGATATGCCCCCTAACGACATCTACGCAAGGGCGGACTGTATAGATGAATTCTAAATCAAAAATAAACGAATCTTGTGAAACCCTTATTCAAAAAAACTTTAGAAAATGAAATAGAGACATTGGGAGGTTTCAACAACTTTAGCAGTGAAATAAGGTCATGCGAAGGTTTCAGAAAACTTCAGAAAAGAGCTTGACAAATGAACGAATCGTTTGGAGTCTGGAGTTCAATAGTCTTCGAATTCTGACTCACTTCATAAGTAGTAACTCCCGCCTCGGAAGTCTTCTTGCCGTAACCGAAACCACAGATGAAGTGGTCATTGTATCTGGAATACAGTTAATTTTGTTTGATAGCATTGTTTCTGCAGTCTGTTTCTTGAGTTCTGTTTCTGAGAAGGAAAATCATAAAAAAGATGGTTATCTCCTGTAGTGTCTCATTGTTAGCTACCGTCACGGCGCCACGTCAATCAACCATCAGGGACCTTTGATTATAAAACACTGTTCAGTCTTTTGCTTAATGTGCTTTATGTGGTTTCCAAGAAAACAAAGATTCATACCCGATCATTCCTTGCACTTGATTCTTGACCTCCCGTGTGTCCTGCATCGTGACCCATTCGAAGCTGGAATACGATTATCATTTAAAAAGATCTCAGATGCTAACGATAAGGCATATTTGCATCACTAGTTGAAATGGGGCTACTCATTTTAGAAAGTTCTTACAGGTCTGTGTAAAGAATTGGCTGATTTCGTCATCACTAGCTGAAATGAGGATGCGATTTCTTTTCGAAAATTGTTAAAGAAATTGTTCGTAAGGAATGTTCGGCTTTACGTCATCACTAGTCGAAATGAGGGTACGATTTCATTTAGAAAGCTCCTAGATGTTATGAGTAGGCTGATTTATGTCATCAAGAACAATTCTTCTATTTAGAACGCTCACTGCTCGTCTTTTGTATCAATAGTGATACAAAAGATGAGTAAATTTCGAAACAAGTCTCGTACAAAGGGACTAACGGCAATTGCATGAATGTAAACCAACATTGCTTGTCCCCTGTAGCGATCCGGGACGGTGAGGATGCGGAAGTTCTCACAGGTCTGGAGGATGGAATATTATTTTTTGAATTAAATAAATATTTTGAAATTCGAAAACACAAGATTACCTTGACTGCCTCGCGGTTCTTGCCGGTGAAGTTGGCGCAGAATTTGACTGAAAAGGGGTAAAAATCATGAAGTTCGCGAAATCAGAAAAAAGGCGATCTTTCTTGAAGGCGCTTTACTATTATGTCCAGGTTAGAATCTCCTGAGGTGGGACGCTCTTCATAATCTTTTTTCGAAACTTTTCGAGCTATACGCTCATCATGATCAATCTCAGCAACTGCAGGGTTCATCACAAGCCCCCTCTCCATGTTCATCCTATCTAACGCGATAGCGTCCACGCAGAGATCTCTGGCTGAACAATACACATCTCGACTCACCCTCCCCATCCTCCTCCTGCTTCCACGCCTCTCCGAACTGCTCGTACATTTCTTTTTTTTCATATTTTCGAAACTTTTCGAGCAATACATTTGCAGCAACTTCAGGGAGTTCTCCTGTCTCGTCAGAGCTACAAGATCTCCTGACTAGAGTGTCGAAAGCAAGAATAGATTCTCCTCACACACTCTTTCGTCAAACTGACCGGTGAGATGGTGTGTGGAATGAGGAGAGTAACTCTTGCTTTCCGCACTCTACTCTAAACTAGGGATGGCTTGGCAAGAAAAACGACTGTGTTGGGATCTTGCGAAAGTGCGGAATGATCCCACTCTTTCTTGCGCGAACGTGCGGAATGAGTGGGAAAGAGAGAGACGAGGCAAGATTCTTAAGAAATCGAAGAATCTTGCTCATTTCAAGAATCTTGAAATATCATTCGCGGCGAGATTGAGGGGAGGAGAC
>LS497429.1:143743-163709 GCA_900490845.1 Pristionchus japonicus | reverse complement strand
TAATTTCTTCATGTTGTTGCTCGCCCCACCACAGACAAGACTCAATCTTCTTCGCCCCTCAGGACCATTGCATTTGCATAATTCGATGACAGAACATCCACTTCTGCCCACACTCGGGGATGACTTGTTGAGTCAATGACTGGGTCTCCCTGATCATTATCCTACCTATCAAACAATCTGCAGTTCTGAAGAAAATTTCTTCAGGATCTGACTCTTTTCGCTACCAATCTCTCACGTTCCTTACCCACTATCCTCGCACAATTCATGCATAAGAATGCGCTGCGTTCCTCCCAAGCAATTTTTCTCCCCCCAGCAGCCCATTCCCATCGCTCACAATGGTTCGAGTCTCTTCTTATTATCTACTGTCTCGGTCTATCTGACTAGCTTGAGAGCTCACGGAAATGGGAGAGTGACCATTACCAGCGCCCCCATCAATATTGTATGAAGGCCGAGGGCGCTTTATGACCCTTTTCTGTTCTGGTCTCTCAGTTTCGAGTGCTCTCTCGCCGGTTAGAGTAAGTGAGAGATCAAGTAAAATTGAGAGACGGAGGGCAATCAGAGACATTGAGAGAACGTGCAAAAGTGAGAGAGTTAGAGAAAGATGAGTGACGCCGTCGTTTATTGCACAACGACTGCTGTCCAAGGGAGACTGAAAATAAACAATGCCCCGGAATGGGGTCAGAAGCACAGGGGGTGGTGGTGGTCTTTGAAGACTTCCTGAAGACTTCCTTCATTACTTGAACGTATTCTTGGCACTACTTCACACCACTCTTGGCTTTTGAAGGTTCTGATTTTTAGCGGGTGAAACTTTTGCCTGGTTTATGATAACACAGCAGACTTGGTACTACTTCGCACCGCCATTTCTCTAGTGACTTTAGTTGGTCACTTTCAGCTCAAAATAAACTCGAAGTTTCAACATTTTGATTCCACGTGTCAAGAGACAACACTGTCCTCCACTGGAATCAGTTGATCATAATCTGTTAGTGAAACTCAACGAAAAGCTGCAGAATTCACTCTATGTAGGAGCTCTCATCTCTCATGCCCCTTTCATCCCTCAAATTTCACGCCATCCTTTCATCGCCTTCTCTTCACTTTCTCTCATTTCCACTCTCCTAATTTTTCATGTCTCTCGAGGGTCAGACAAGGCAAGATAGAATGGATAATGAGGAAACTCTGCCTTACTCATTCATTCTTTCTCCCCGCACGCCTAATTAATCTGATGCCTCGCATCGCTCTCTATTTGCGGAAAGTGTATAGCAGCCCTCTTATTTCACGCGTCATAATAGAAACTCTACCCATTCCGCATTGAATCTAGCTTTATTTGACTGGTGAGAGAACACGGTAAGCAGGGAGTGAAAGGAATCTCATAATAGGGTTTATGGAGCGTTGTTTAGCATAAGCCCCCATTCTGTCACCATTTGCTCGCTAAACCGTGGAACCCCAACGAGGTTACCTCACTAACACACCTCGACATTCCACCCTATAGATATTTCCTTTTTCGCTGACTTAGATGCTCAAAGCATGCAACCGTTAACTAGCTGAACAGCATGAAAGCAGGTAGACTCTGAAGAGATTGCTACGTTATTTATGTGTTTGCCGCCGAACAGGACTGCATTCTTTCGAGCTTACTCCTAGCCACCCTAAATCTTCCTCTTCCTCCTCTTCAATTATTCCGTCAGTAGCAGCGCTTAGGAAGCAATTTCTTTGTCTCCGAATCCTTTTTATCTCTAGATGGTCAGAGAAAGCGAGGGAGTAGGCGAAATGCAGAAAGTCAAACCATTACGTCGCTCGGGCCTCTCGACTAAGTACAGGAAATCTCTGTCGAGACCTGCTCTCTCCGTTTCGCGTACTCTCTCGTCGTGTCTGACCAACGAGATAGTCAGTGAAATGGAGAAAAGTCAAGAGAGGCGATCCGACTTCCGATACCACCCATTAGAGGGGGATATCGCTAGAGAGACTGAGGCACTTTAGGAGATCCGGCAGATAGGGAGAGCCGGCATTCAGTCTCGATTTTCCAAAGTCATTTTACCCGGATCCATCAAGTCGGTACCTTGTTGATTTTACGGCTCCACTGTGCCGTTATCTAGTAACCGATCCGGCTCCGCGCCGGCTGATATCCATTAGTGGGGAAAGTGAAAACCGACCTGGTTTCGGCTCGATTTTATCGCCTCAATGCGCTCTATGGAGAACCTATCATATTGCTCTCACTCACTTCCAGAGAATGGGAAGTGGAGTAGTCTTTCCAGATCGCTCAGTAGTAGAATACCAAGGAATTCAGCAGGTTGTCATGATTATGTTTCATCTGATCAGGATAAGTGTTTAGGCCCGTGTGAATTAGTTTTTGTTTTCTTGTCTTTGCGGGAAAAAATATTGCACTCACTTACTTCCAGGAAAGAGGAAGTGGAGTAGTTGATTCTCCCTTAGCTTTCTGTTATGCAAAGCTTTTGGGTAAAGAGCCTCTTCAATTAACGAATAGGTTTCATCCGGTCCGAATAAGTGAATTGGAAACTCTAGATAAATTACTCTGCCGATGTCTGTTTGAATAAATAACAAAGCTCTTCACAATTCAGAATGGGCTAGATGTAGTTCATAAATCAGTGGGAGAATCTTCTTTCACACTTTCCTTTCACTTCTCTCACCTGTATTGTGCCACTCTTGCCTTGTCACCATCGATTATCATCTCATGCGCGAAGTTTGATTGACCCTTCTCTTGATCGATTGCGACGCTTAGTCTGCTGTAGATTTGCTGCATCGATCTTCTCGCTGATTTCTGTTATGCTTCACGAGCTTCAAATAAGCTCTTCAAGCTGATTCAGTTCAATATAAAGGGGTTTCCATGTATAAAAATTCATTCGTGCTCCCTCACCTTACCGCCCATCAAGACTATGATTAATCCTTCCCTCAATGCTCTCTTCCCTCACTTCTCTCCGATTCTCCCATCTACTCAAGGCTAGTCTCACTGAATGGTGCAAACCTGTGAATGACCAAACGCATGCAAATCGTCTATTCACTTTCTCTCGTTTCTTCTCCCGAGCTCTCCGGAACTGTACCACTTGCGTGTGGCTAGCGTATTCTCAATGCTCTTGCTCAGTTAGGTTTCGCTCAATCTTTATATGGTTTCAGGACTGAATAGATCAGTTCTTTCCGTTCATCTTTGTCCTAAGAACCCAATCACCCACTTTTGTGCTTATTTCTTCGCTAGGTCTGATCAGCGAGAGAGAACGTGAATTTGAGAGAGTATTGCTGGTTCCTCTCTCATCCACCACTACACAAGAACGTGTGACAGCTGTCCACTCTCCTTCTCTTGATCGAGTGAAGGTACAACTCTCTCCATTCCGCGTGCTCTCTCGCTTTCTCTGACCGGCGAGAAAGCGCAGAAAGTGGAGAGAGTACTCTCCTTCTCTTGATCGAGCGATGAAGGGGAAGATCAAAGTGGACAGGCGGTGTAGCGAGAGAGTGACATGATTGTCAGAACAAGAGCCTCGCCCTCCCGTTCATTGAGATTCTGTTTTGCTGATTTGGTGATATAGATGAATTGGAGAACTGGCCCGATAATTGATAGATGAAAGCTGATGCAGGGCAGAGATCAATCAGATAAGAGATACATCACAGTGGGAAAGCTGTGTACTAATTAATGAGATAGAACAGCCAGAGGTCTTGTAGTGATGGGTTTGATGAGTCGTCACCGTGAGAGTCATTCGAAAAGTGTCAAGGAACCCCCGTATTGGAGGGACGATACTTTGTGGATGGAATCATTGAACTGACGGATCAGGATCAGATTGACTAGTTATGATATTGTTTTTGTTTGCTTTCTATGCCTACTCCTGTTATGGAGTAGATATTGGGTTGTGCGTAACAGGATTGAGCAAACTGAGATAGATCATCGTCTGACTAACCTTTTTGGCCTTATTCGATCATTGGCATTTCACTATTCGAAGACTGCAGTTTATTAATTGCTTCATCATCTCTCCGTCTTTGTTGACTATGTGAAACTCATTTGTTCTCCTCCTTTTTCGTTGGTTCAAACCGTAAGAATGCTTGACTTCAGTCAAATCTTCTCTATTTATAGCAGACTGTCCAGCTACAATCCCCTGTTGTTTACTAAAACAGTCGCTGCATCCGCAAATTCCCGCATAATTGTGTTACCGGCTGGCCGGAAATTAGGCGTGTGCGAAACGAGGAGAGCGGGCAGAGACGCAGAGCCAATCATATTACCCCCCGGGCATATGGCTTGTTTTGGACTTTGGATGACATTCCCGATAATCATGAGGCTCTGGCATGTCTGGCGCTCTCGCCTTTCTGGTCTCCACTGTTTCATGGCCAGAAAAAGTGAGAGAGCAGGCGGAATTGAGAGACTGAGAAGATGGGCCAGCCCATAATTGTTTATGGACATGAGCAAAAACTGACAAGTGTGTGGGAATTATTATGGGCATTCCTCTTCTTGCCTAGTGCCGAGATTATTTTCCCATGTGTCAGTGATGAGTTGTGGAGTTCGCATGCAATCGCTCTCATAAGTAGAATTCGAAATACGGGTAATCGTCTCTTCCGTTCACACACTCTCTCGTCTCTCAGACCGATGATTGTGTGTAATGAAGAGACGGCGGCCAAAATTTCGAACTCTCCTCATAAGTATTCTGAGACCGCTAATTCACATCTTTCATAGCCATTTCTGTTACTATCCTTAGATAAGATGTGCTCGTGATTTGTCGAGGTATGGCTAATTCGCATCATTCAAGTATTTCTATCTATGGAAACTACCTGCGTCAGAAGTGAATACTCCTAACGAGCTAGGATCATTTCGGCAAGGATTTCAAGTTATTTAGGGATCTGCAATTACGTCAGTGATTTCTCTCACTCCGAAACGTTTCTTGGGAAAATGTCACGCCGGAATTTCGTGTGAATCAGCCGAAACCTAGCCGAAATGCACGGAAAATCTATGCATCTTCAATTTTTTGCCTCTGCTTACTAGTATTTTGATAAGTGGAGGTGGCGTCCGAGCCTGAACAAAGAGAGACATATTGGAACGAGTCAAGGCCTTACCAGCCGGACTCTCATTCACTGGGGGGAAGATACAATGGACTGATGAGGCCTCTAAGGAATTCCTAATGATGATTGAGGCCAGAGACGCAGAGGAATTGGACGCTCCTCTGCAAGTTGCGTAGGGTTTTCGGAAGTTGCCGTGTCTGCTCGTCTGGCGCTCTCGCCGATCTTCACGATCTCTCTGCTCTGATTACTCGAGTTGTCGGGACTCTCTCACTTTTACGTGCTCTCTCGCCGTCTCAATTTCGCATTGTATATTTGTTTACTGCCTCTGAGACGCGAGTGAGATGGCTTTTCTACCTATTTTTCAGCCCCCTTCTTTCTGCTTTTTTTGCAAGAAAATAGGGGAAAATAGCTATTTGCTGCTTCCTTTGTCTCCTTCTGCAATGGGGATGAGTTTCAGTCGCTTTGCATCAGAACTTTTGCTGTGTTGAGACCAGTAGTAGGCCCATCTTGCCTTTTAACAACTTCTCAATTTTAGGATAGAAAATTGTTATGTTGTGCTTTTTTGCATGAAGCTTAACTTTGATAAGATCAGTGGATGCGGCGGTTTGAGTGCGAAAATTTTAAAATAACTCTAATTTTTGGCTCGAATCGTAGCTATTTTTCGTGGCCGGAACCAATAAATTGATGCAAACCGGCCGGCGAGAGAGAGAGGGGAAAGTGTTACTACTCCTGTTGATTCCTTCCTCGTTTTCTCTCGTTTTCTCTGACTCTCTCAATTCCACACGCTCTCTCGGTCTCTCTGACCAGTAGGGGTGGGTTGAGTGGAGAGAACTGACCATTGCTCGCCTCTCTTTCCCTCTCTCTCGTTCTATCCCTGCCACCTCCATTCTATCTCTCTTTCCTTCCCATTGCGAGCGCTAAACCATACTCTGCCTCTTTTCGAACCTATTCGTGTTTTTGCCAGTAGTTCCTTCATTTTCAGAGAGTTTATAGACAGGGACAACCTTCGTTTTCTTTCCTTCCCTCCCTTTCCATTGCGAGCGCTAAACCATACTCTCTTTTCGAACCTATTCGTGTTTTTGCCAGTAGAACCTTCACTTTCTTTCCTTTCCTTTCGTGAGCGCTAAACCTTACTCACTCTCCATTTACGAAAGAACGAATTGCTTTCTTCTATTTTGAAGAACCTATTCGTGTTTTTGCCAGTAGAACCTTCGTTTTCAGTGAGTTTATAGGCAGGGACAACCTTCGTTTTCTTTCCTTCCCTTTTCGACCAAACCAATTTCTCCCCTTCTATTTTGAAGAACCTACTTGTATTCTGGCCGGTGACATGTTACGAGCCTTCTCTCAATTTTCCGTCTATCTCTAAACCATCTCTTCCCCTTTTTCGAACCAATTGTTGTGCTCGTAAATTGCCTCGTCTTCTTTTTCTCCTTTCTTCTATTTTGCTGTGTTTCGAGGCCCGCAAATTGGCAAAGTAACAACTGAAAATGCGACTCGTTCTTCTGCCTTTGCATTGACATCGCTCCTTGGCAACAGTTGAATGAGCTGTCGTTTCGGTCATTGCATTCATCCTTATGCGAGCTAGATTATTACGAATTTTTCAGCTACTAGAAGACGATTTAATTACAATCTTGTTCAATTCCGCTGTCTAGTACCGCTGAATCATTGTACCTTTCTCACTCCTCTGACTTCTGTTCTCCTGGTCTTCTCTCTCCACTTGAACAGTTGTTGTGACACACCGCTCACTGTTCCACTGCGCTGTGCAAATTTGGACAAGGAGCGGGTGTCTCTCTCACTTTCGCACACTCTCTCGCCTCAGTGATTCGGGTGTCCGATGAGAGCCCAGATTCATCGAGCAATTAGCAGGTTGCTATGACCAACTATCCCCATTTATCAGGCGCTCTCTCACTTTCCCGTACTCTCTCGCCTTTGTCTGACTCTCTGTCGCCTCTGCTCCTCCCGGAGGTCTAAAGAGTAGACGAGAGAGCATGGAAAATGGAGAGAGCGGGCCAGATTAGGTCCTCTACCCTTCCGAAGCCCCCCATAATTTAGGCAGACCCAATGCGGGGATGGACTATTTATTGGCCAGAGACGGGCTGTCACTAAGGCATTCCCCCTTCTCGCAAGAGTTCCTCTCCTTGGCCCGATTTCCTCTTGTATATTTGTCGATTTTGAATCAATTTGAGTCCTTTGGAAGCTTATGTTGAGCATTAGTTACGAACGTGCTTCTGGATAGAATTCTAAGACGAGTCGCGCTGTCACTGAGGCATTCGCTAGAACAGCTCTCTCTGGTTTCTGACATTTTGTCGATTTTGAGGGCGTTCTTATCTTTCTAAAATTGGAATTTATGATGATTTACAGTGTACTAGCTTGCTTTCCTTTCGTTGCGTTCAGGCGCTTTTTCGTCCTTTTCTTTCACTGAAAGAGCCCGGAAGATTGGTTGCTCTCTCTTTCCCACTGAACGTCTTCTATTTTCGCTCGGAATTGCAACGCGTCGAGTGCAATTTTCAGCTGAAACTTCCACATTTCTTCCTTTTTAGCGTTATCTGAGAGGCGAGAGAGCATGCGAAATTGAGAGAGTCAGTTTCATGCAGATTTCCTCTCACTTCTCTATTGCACTTCAGATTCAATCCGATTTTTCTCTCCTTACTCCATTTCACTCCAAATTTGCCCAAGCAACTTCTCTAATTCTCTGCCATTCTCCGTACATCCTGCTCTCTCCATCAGCTCACTTTTGTTTGATGTATTTTGTAAATAAATTCCATTATCCAAGCGATCCTTTAGTGATAATTGAGTATTATGCAGGGCGTGAAACTCATATGAAACTTACTCTGATTCAATCTCTTTTTCTCTACTCCTCTCTCCATTCCCCGAGCACTCTCGCCACGCGTGAAATAGACAGACCTGTCAACATCCATTAGAAACAGTAGCGACCGTGGGTCTATTGAACAGACTCTCTTCATTTCACGTGCTCTCTCACTGGTCAGGTAGAGAGTGCGGGAAACGAGAGAGAATGGGGTACTTCAGGTTAGGGGTAGAAAGGAGGAGAATGAGGGGAAGGCTCGAAATTAGTGAAGCGAAAGGAAGGTTGATCTCTTTCTCGCTGATGATCTTTACTTGTTTCCCTCGTTTCCTGTGAAAAATTACTATTCATGCGATATTCATTAGCTCAAGTGTCGAAATTATAGTGATTTTGTTTCGCTAGAAATGGAAGAAATGATCACTCTAAACGCCGCTCGCACCCTTTGGAAGATCTGTGAAGCACAGCCCAGCTTGTTGATCTTATTGCGTTCTAGTACTTATTCGTTTTCTCTGATTGCATGTTCTTCTCCTATAGGATATAGTTTTGAGCGAGAGTCTCCGCTCCTCTCAATGGTATTCATTCTTCTTGTCATGATTACGGGTTGTATTTAGTGACAGGCGCGGTTCCGAGTTGACCAGTGTAAGAACATCGTGATTCATCAATTGCCACTTGCCTCTCTCCTCTCATCTCTCATCTCTCTCTCTATTCTAGGCTATCCCTCTCATATCTTTGGAATCTCTTTCCCAGGCTGATTCATTAAAGTTATCCAATTTACACTGATTAGTCAAGGGCAATAAATTAGCCGCCTTACTCATTACGGCTTGTCAAGGGGAAGTTACGAAATGTTTGTATCTATTTTACCCGAAAGCCCAGAACGATCATTCTAAGCACGGTTCGCACCCCTTTGAACGATGCGTGAAGCACAACTCATTCATTGCTTGTTCATTTCTCGTGTATTCTTCTTTTAAAATTTACCCCAAGAACTGCCCAGCAACTCTGCAAGTCATGAGAGGGAAACGGGAGATGACAGATTACTACCGCTTACTCTCGTGGATGATTGATGAGTGGGGGTGAAGCTTACTTACTGGAACCTCAAGGCTACCGCCATTTATCCTTCCTGGCTGATTCAATAGTTCTGTTAGTAGCATACGGATTCCCCTGTTGTCACATTAGCACGTGACTCATCCTCCATTTCGTTCCTTCCTAGGATCCTTCCGAGGATAGCGAATGGCTCTTAGCGTCACTCATTTTACAGCCTCTCTCTGTGGAAGGATTCCTTTCTTCTCATGCCTTCCACTCTAAGTAGAACAAAGACTGTTCTTCTTGTGTTCTCTGTCAGAAAAGTGAGATATGCGAAAATTCACAGTTGTCACTTCTCATTCCTCATGTTCTTCCTTCACCTCATTCAAGTGTCTCTCCATTTCAAACGCTATCTCGAATTGTCTGACGAGAGAGTGTGTAGATTCGAGAGAGTCTCGGAATCCTTGAGTCGCGACCATTTCTCATTCCACAACGAGCAGTACTCATGTCACGAAGAGGTGAGAGAGTACGGTGAATGGAGAGAGCGCAGACGGTCAGAGTAAGCGAGAGAGTGTGCTGAATGGAGAGAGTCTAGACGGATTGAGGGATGCCACCTCCAGTGGCTTCCCATTTCGATGATGACTCTCCTCTGTTCCCTCGCTTTTGGGCAGTGTTTTTGGCAAAATCAGGGTAGGATTTTCATTTCCGGAATGGGAATCCGCCGGAAAATACAGACTAATTAGCGGAAATATGTGACAGTGTGGTAGCTCATTTACATGTCTGGTGTTTCGACATGAGAGTGAATCCAAATTGATTCGAACTTTTCTTTTTTCGCTATGATAACCCTAGTGTGTGAGTTACTAATAGGGAAGTCGTGATGAATGTCAGAGCAGCGGGATGAGTAGAGTACCCTAGGATTTTCTTTCGCTAATTGCCTGCCGTCGATAGCTAACTTCCCATTCCACTTCACTAGCAGTCGTTTTTTTGTCTCTTCTCATCCTATTTTCTTCGTTCCTTCGGAATTAGCTTAGACTAGGGACGGTCCGCTCTCCTAATTTCGCACACTATCTCGTCTCTCTGACCAGGAGAGACCGTCAGAGAAGCCAGACATTCACGAAAAGTGAGTGGCTCCTGTTATGAGCGTCGCCGGTTCGGCAGTTCCTCTGCGTCTCTGCCCCATTCGGACCGGAAGATGATTTCGACGGATTAGTTATAGCACCAGATGGTCGAGCGGCGCAGGGTGGTCTGGCGCTCTCTCAAGTCCGCGTACTCTCTCGTCCCTCTGTCTCTCTGCCGCTCTCTCCACTTGCCGCAGTCTCTCGTCCAGAGCACAATCTCGGTTCTCTTGCATAGGGCATGTTATGACAAGCGCCAGCCGCTAGGGCAGGCTGCTCTCCATTTCAAGTCCAATTCTGACCAGAATCTACCGGACAACCGCGCTTTCCGATTTTCTGGTCATCATTTTGCGGAATCCGGAACCGTGTTTTCCAATTTGCGAGATTGAACGTCTGTTAGCGCAGCCCGCGGTTTACGCACGAGTATCGTGTTTCACCGTTCGATGCGATCGAATGACAGTGAGCAGTATTGGGGGTTTGATCTGCCCCGGAATAGCTCCCGCTCCGATGAAATCACGTGGATTTCGATAGCATTTTTATATCGAGATAGAATGACCGAAACTGTAAGATCTGCTGAACATTTTGTTTAGTGGATTATCGGAAACTCAACTCAGTGTCGTTCGATTTCTGATAACATTAAGTTTGGGGGGGGGGGGGGGTTTGGTCTACTACGGAATAGCTTCCGCAGTAAGATTTCGCTTCATTTTTGTATTGTTGCAGGGCTTGTCAGATGTCCAACGTTTTTGCGCACACTCAACCCAATTAATAAATCGCCTGAAACTCATTTCATCTTACGCTGCACTTTCCTTTTCGGAGCGTGTCCCTATCGGCTGACCCGATCAGATACAAATTATTGTTGTTTGTCCGCACCGCGGAACACTTTCACTCTCTCTCTTGCGTGATCATAATCAGTTGATACCGCGGCAGTCACTTTGTGGTTCAAATGTCGGCCGAATACGTCGAGTTTTTCATCTTCCGACATCGTTTCGGGGCTTAGTTTCATCAACTTTTAGTTCGTCTTGTGCGTCTCCTCCTTCCACTCGCTCACTGGTAGGCCATAGCGTATTCATTGCGTGTAACTTCTGTTCCGGAGAGGGAATGGGGAAAGATGGACTCACTAGGGCTGTTAGCGAGACGGAATAATTAGACGAAAGGGCAATGTTAATTCAATTCATCAAAGAAGCACAGCAGACACAAAGCGGTGAAAAGGACGGGTCAAAGTTTTTTACTTACAGTAACGAAAATTCAGGCTCATCGTGGTAGAATTTTTCTATTTTCCGGTCCGGATTTTCATCAAAAATTGACGGTCCCTGTGGAATCGGTTCAGTTCCAAGCGATTTTCGCCTCAAATTTACTATGTGAACTACGGCTTCCTCATCTTTTCGAGGTTTTGAGGGATTGCCTGTATTTTAAGCCTAAAAACAGCTTATGAAGTGCCCTAGTTAGATGAATAGATGAGGAGTTCAAAATAACACTGGGATTGGGCGGTCACAAGCGTGACACAGTCGACATTTTCTTGAACCTCGTTTTACTCCTTCTAATATTTTTTTGGTGTAAATTGTTACGGATTTCATTAAAAGCAGCGCGTTCAACAACCCTATTTCACTCGCAAAACGGTAATCAGAGTAGTTTGAAAAACTCGCTGCAAAACCGCGACGCAGCCGCAACGCAGATGAATTGGTCGTCTCCACCCGCCCTTGTGTTTGCTGTGAGAAGTGTCTCGAAGGGGGGAAATAATACATTCAATTCACAATCCTATTGACAAGCTACTGTAGGTCAAAATTACGGTATGATCGCGGTATCGACACCTTGTTTCGCAATCTCGTTCGTGTTCGCTCGCGTTTTGATCGAGTTTTGTCGTGATTTTGCGTTTTATTGATTAAAATTCACGCTCCAGGCCTTCTCCCGCGCGAGAATCCCTGGCCACCGCGTGAGTCACGGGCCTGTCCGCGTCCGGAACGCGTCCAACGCGCCAGAATGTGGTTCGAGGAGCGTAGCTGGTCGAATCTCAAGCTCACCGATGATCTCATCGAAGACTGGCGAGATCTGTGGGCGTTCAAGGTCGGTTTCAACTAGATTTGCTATTTTTGAAAGCACGGATGACATTGTTCAACAGGTTTTTGGGACTAACTGTTTCGTCATGATGACTGGTGGTTCAAAGTTAATTATGTGCTTTGTCTGTTAGCTAATTAATTAAACATTTAGATCGACTTCACGATCGTTGCCTTCTCGTATGTGTGGGCGACAACCAATCTACTCAACTTGCCCAAGCTTATCCTCGAAAATGGCGGATGTACGTGTTTTTCCTCTTTCTTCCTTCCTTTTCCTGTTATTTATATATTCGGGGCTTATTCAATAACACGTATTGTTGATGCTCACGCGCTCCACTTGATATAGACACCCCCTCAGACACTCGGGGCTAATTAGATTGCCAGAGAAGAAGTCATGAGATCTTGGCTAAAGTAACACATGACTCCTTGATAGACACCCACACACAACTCAATTATTATTGTTGATTGTGCTATAAATAGACTGTGAGGCCAACATGCAGTCACATTCATTGAAATAATATAGTGGCCAGTTGCGATGGAATCGGATTCAGCAAAAATTTATGACAGCGTTCAGTCACAATTAGGGTTGGCAATACGAGCATTGCGGGCCCGCAATAGAGAGAGGTCACAATGCGGGCCCGCAATGAATGAGAGAGAGGAGGGGAAAGGGATTGCGGACCCGCAATTCTCGCATCAGCCCGCATGCAAATAGGAGTGACCCTCTCAATTTCACACACTCTCTCGCCGTGCTCTGCCATCCCTTCTCTCATTGCGTATCTATGCGAGAATTGCGGGCCCGCAATTCCTCCCCTCCTCCTTCTCATTCAATGCGGGCCCGCAATCCCGCAATCGTATTGCCAACCCTAGTCACAATCATGAACCCTCTGTGCAACTAACAAAATGAACCCATGGTCATCGCATGTCAATCAATACACTATCGATTTCTAAAGTATTCTTTACAGTAGCCATCGTGGCCGCGTACGGTGCCGGTCTCCCGAGCAATTTGTTCTAGAAGCGAAATATATAATTGACTTATCGGCCTTTAATCATTATGCTAATCATCATTGCGATGAATCAATCACTAATCAATATTCCATTTACAGTAGCCTTCGTGGCAGCGTACGGTGCCTGTCTCCTCCTGTGCTGCCTTCCTGTGATCGTGCTCGAGCTGAGCATCGGGCAGCTGACGGGACGTGCGCCCGTGACCGCCTTCTTCAATCTGTCGCCCATATTCAAGGGTACGGTAATCACAGAACGGTTGGGTATCGAGGACTGACTTGATATTGGAAAGACCGCAGCTCTATCCATTTAGAACATGATCTTTGTGATTGACATGCAAACGCAGTCACGCCGTTTATTAACGTAAATGTTTTATTGAAAGATATATAACAAGGCTGAAACCTAATCTCTCTTGTGACAGCAACTTGAAACTCCGCCTCATTTGGGCTCATCGATTACTTTCGGATTTAATAATCCAGGAACGAGATCGATTTGCCATAATCCAATCGATAATACCGTACCCTCTCAGGCGTCGGCGTCTCGCAGCTCCTGTTCACCTTCGTCTTTCTCGTGGTGAACACACGCTACCTCGGCTGGCTGCTGCTCTACATCTACCACATCTTCTGGAGCCTCTGGCTGGGACGACCAGGTATTTGAATTTTTGAATTTCCCGCCCTTTTCAGCAACTTTTGAAACCCTCTACACGAAATGACCAACTTTTTCGAAATTATCGATTTTCAAGAATCTGTTTGTAGACCTCCCATGGCTGTCGTGCAAGAGCTTCCCGGAGATGATCTCGGCGCCGTGCAGGTAATTTCGAATTTTGAATTCCCGCCAAGAATTGAGAATTTGCGAAAAATCGGTCATTTCGTGTAGGGAGGCCGGCTCGCTGTCCAACTTCACCGACCTCTCGCTGACGAAGATTGCGGTGGTGCAGAAGGAGAGCTCGCTCATGCAGTTTATGAGGTTTGTAGTTTGGAGTTTGTAGTTTGTAGTTTGATCATGATAAATCACGACGACGATTTGACTCGAAAATGTTGTGATTTATAGAAGCGAGCGATTTTGAAAGGTTTCGGTTTCACTCGTGCGATGTATTTTTCAATGGATCTTACTAGCGCTATGTAGTCGATTGTGCGCCGAAAAAAATAATCACATGTCTCTACCCGCTCGAAATTATAGTTGTCGAAAGCTTTAGGTTTCACTCATAAAATAGATCTGTTATTCAACGTCTTTGTCGCTTAAAACGAGTTCTCTGTAAGAACGGAGGGGATAGTGTACAACTCCGTCAGAAACATCACCCAGGGCTCATACTTGGTGTGTGTGACCCCTAGGGGGAGTTTGAACTTTTTTTGAACTGTTGACCCAAAAAGTTGATCTTTGATCTTTAAAAAATTTTTGGATTTGGATGTCGAGTAAGGGCTCATTCGAAAGAGCATAAAAAGTTATGTCAAATGCCAAATTTTTGTGAAGTTTCTTCCACTTTGAGCAAAGTTGCACCTCGAAACGTAGCAAAAATAGCTATTTTAAGCACATTTCGGCTTGGCTACCCACTATGGTGGCATTTGCCATTTCCCATATTGATATATTTTTTGTAGTGTTTAGTGGTGAAAAAAATGAGCATCTAACATCGGCAAATTTTCACGGACATTGTATCGATTTTTCATCAAAACCACCTTTTCACATAAGGGGGGACCCTTATGTGAAAAATGAAGGTTGGTTGTCATACCAAAATTGCACCTTCATTTCGTTAAAACGTTAGTTACCGAACCTTACAATGCCCAAAAAATGATTTTTCCGTAACTGTAATCGCCAACTAGGTGGTTGTTTTGACAACGCCAAAACCAGCCCAAAACACACTTTTACATAAGGGAGGCCCTTTAGCCATAATATCCCTCAGGTGTACGTTTTTGTACATTGTAAGGTTCGGTAACTAACGTTTTTACAGAATGGAGGTGCAATTTTGGCATGACCACCAACCATCATTTTTCACATAAGGGTCCCCCCTTATGTGAAAAAGTGGTTTTGATGAAAAATCGATACAATGTCCGTGAAAATTTGTCGATGTTAGATGCTCATTTTTTTCACCACTAAACACTACAAAAAATATATTAATCTGGGGAATGGCAAATGACACCATAGTTGGTAGCCAAGCCGAAATGTGCTAAAAATAGCTAATTTTGCTCCTTTTTGAGGTGTAACTTCCCTCAAAATGGATGAAACTCCACAAAAATTTGTCATTTGACATAACTTTTTAAGCTCTTTCGAATGAGCCCTTACTCGACCCCAGAATCCAAAAATTTTTTCAAAGATCAAAGATCAACTTTTTGGGTCAAAAGTTTGAAAAAAGTTTATACACTCCCATAAGGGTCATGTACACCAAATATGAGTTCTGGGTGATGTTTTTTTTCGGAGTTGTACACTTCCATGCCCCTTTCACTGCGTTTTTACAGAGAACGCGTTTTAACTCCAGACTACATATGGAAAATAATCTATACTCGATTACCTGCCTAACCATACCGTATCCTTAGTTCCCTGGAGAGACCCACCGCATCGATCGACGCCCTCGGCCACCTGGAGGTCTTCCCGCTGGTGGCCTACGGAGTGATCTGGGCGATCGTTTTCTGCACGATCTGCTTTGGAGTGCGGTGGATGGGCAAGGTGAGGATTTTCTATTGTTAGCAGCCTAAGACCCGCTGAATCAGCAAACGCATTCTGAGGGTTGTTGAAGTCTCAAAAAATAGGGAGATCTAGGTTTCAAATGGTCCATAACGAAAATCGTTCTGATGACAGTTCGATTATCGTCGAAGACCGAGTTTAATGAATTCAAACAATGTCATTCTCATTAGATAGGTGTATCCAGCAGTGAATTTACAATCTTTGTGGTTTAAAAATCCAGAGTTCGCTACTGGAATATGATAACAACATCTTCGATTACCGTCCTCTCTTAATCGATTACCCTACTCCCCTCCCTCAGGTCCTGCCGCTCTTCCTCATCGTGAGCGTGTCGTGCTTCGTCGCCGTGCTGGTTAGGTGAGCGGAGTTTGATCTTTGATCTCTGTAGTTTGTAGTTTGATCACTGATCTTAGTCATTGCGAAATTGCTTTGATTCAACATAGATATCTCTGGTTGCAGTCATGTCTGATATTCGTGCGTAACTGTTTCGTACAATGACACTTTGGGTTTCTGCACAAATCAAAATTATACTTGACAGTTCTACCTGTTTGAACTGTGTATGGCTTCTCAATGTCAATCCGGTTTTGTTGCCTGTAGTTAAAACTTGATCGTTGATCTTTGATCTCTAATCTCCTTTCTTCCAGATCCCTCTTCATGGGTGGCATCGTGCAAGCCGCGGAGTACTGGTACGGCCTGACGGACTGGAATGTGTTGATGGACTACATGGTGGGTGGTCTTTCAAACCGTGACGCGTCTCCACCGCTTTGCCGTTAGACAGTTAGACATCTCTAGAGTTAGGGGAAAGGATGTGTGGTACTGGTACGACCTCAGGAACTGGAACGTGTTGATGGATTACATGGTGGGTGGTCTTTGAGGAAGACCGCGACGCGGTGAATCTGACGCGTCGCGGTTAGGCAGTTATCTTCATAGTTAGGGGAAGGGTGTGTGGATACTGGTATAACGTGTTGATGGACTACATGGTGGGTGGTCTGTTGATGAAAAAACTGGTGCGAGACGAGGGCATAGTGGCTACCTGGTGAAGTGAAGTTGTGCCAATCCATTAAATTCTTTGGACGCGGTTAGACAATGATAACTTGTAGCTCCCAACGATAAAAGCACAAATAGCAAAAACGGAACCTGGTGGATTCGGATTCCATTCGTTCCTGATATTCTTCCAATTTTGCCTGTATCAATTACTGTCTGGGTTCCGTTTAAACACATGCATCCTGATTCAAGTCTTGATCTTTAATCTCTAATCACCTTCATTGCAGGTGTGGAAGCGTGCTGCGGAGCAGTCGCTGCTCGCGACCGGCTGCGGCTTCGGTGCCTACATCTCAATCGCCTCCTACTGCAAGAGGAGCAACAATCTAGTGAAGTACGGGACTAGAGTCTAGTTTGAACTTTGTAGTTTGATACTGTCAGTGATCTCTGTAGGCTGTAACTCGTGACTAGAGTCTAGTTTGATCTTTAAACCTTAAAGCTCTGGACTAGAGTCTAGTTTGGTGTCAGAATCACTGTAGTATGTACCTCGTGACTAGAGTGTAGTCTCGACTGTTGCAGGGACTCGATCAAGCTCTGCTTCGCGCACGTCCTCTTCTCCGCACTGCAGGTGATTTATTTAATTTTGTCTACCATATTCGAGACCTACCGCAGTCAATTTTTCCTGATCTACCGTAATCTCGATCCCTGAGTTACCGTATTCCTCCCCTGATTCAGGTCGGTCTCGTCATCTCCCTGACCGGCTACGTGTACAAGAAGAGCGGTCTCGCGCCCGTCCTGCTGATCGACAAGGGAGAGGCGCAGGTATACTGTAGTTATCGATTAAGGATAATGTAGTTATGGCGAATAGATTCCCGTTTTTCAAATATATATTTATGCGAGTTCACGAGGAGAAACGCGGTACAATAGGAAATATTATTAAGTTCAATGAAGCGTCGTAGAATAGCAGGTATTGGGCGGATGTGGGGTCACTCAGGGAAACTGGTCAATATTCCGGATTTTACTACTAGCCTTGCCGCTCTGGGGAAGAAACTGTGGTGTCTGTAGTTCGAGGGGGAGACACTGTTTGTGAAGTTGATACCGTTTCTTTTATCTTTTTCGTTTCTAGTTCATACGTGGGCAGGCATCGCCCAAAAAAAATTTTGCAGGCTAGTGCCCGACTAATTTGCAGCCTAGTGTCCCATTCAGCTAAAATTTACGATTTTCGAAAGGAAATATGAATTTTTTCTGCTCGCTTTCGCTCGCACTTCACATGACAGACACATCGGAGCAAGGCCTGAATAGAGCGTACTCTATCAATTGTTGTATGTACTTTCCCGTCTGAGGCCATACTAAGCAAGTTGACCCACGACGGCAAGACGGAACGAGCTGCACCCGGTGTTTCGAAGGTACAGGTTGTGCGCGCTAGATGCGCCGGGTTAGAGACAAAAGGAGGTAGAAGAGGAGAAAAGAGCCTAGACCCTGCTTTTGTTTGTGACTAAATATTTCGGAATTTAGGCTATTAACTAATGTTGTTATGCCTCTCAATAGCATGTGGAAATATTTGAGCTACTCTAGTGCCGAAGTGGTGTTTACTAGGGAAAAATACGATTTTTTCTGTTTTTTTTTATAAGTAAACAATACTCGGCCACTAGAATATCCCAATTGTTTCGATGTACGATTGTGTGGAATGTGAATACAACTTACTAGCCGCAAGGAGAAATCAATTCATGAAGAAATGACGAAATAACCTAGTGGCAAGTAAAATATGGAAAAACGTCCGCCACTAGGTTATTTCGTCATTTCTTCACGAATTGATTTCTACTTGCGGCTCGTAAGTTGTATTCACGAGTCCTTCAATTGTATCTCGAAATTGTTCGGCTATTCTAGTGCCCAAGTGTTGTTTACTTGTAAAAAAACTTGGAAATTTTTTATTTTTCTCTAGTAAACTCTAGTCCGCCACTAGAATATCCCAATTGTTTCGATGTAAGATTGTGTGGAATGTGAATACAACTTACTAGCCGCAAGGAGAAATCAATTCATGAAGAAATGACGAAATAACCTAGTGGCAAGTAAAATATGGAAAAACGCCCGCCACTAGGTTATTTCGTCATTTCTTCATGAATTGATTTCTACTTGCGGCTAGTAAGTTGTATTCACGAGTGCTTTAATTGTATGTAGAAACAATTGGGATATTCTAGTGGCGGACTAGAGTTTACTAGAGGAAAATAAAAAATTTCCAAGTTTTTTTTACAAGTAAACAACACTTGGGCACTAGAATAGCCGAATAGTTTCGACATACAATTGAAGGACTCGTGAATACAACTTACGAGCCGCGAGTAGAAATCAATTCGTGAAGAAATGACGAAATAACCTAGTGGCGGACGTTTTTCCATATTTTACTTGCCACTAGGTTATTTCGTCATTTCTTCATGAATTGATTTCTACTTGCGGCTAGTAAGTTGTATTCACATTCCACACAATCGTACATCGAAACAAGTGGGATTCAGGTGTGGCCGAGTATTGTTTACTTATAAAAACAGAAAAATCGTATTTTTCCCTAGTAAACACCACTTCGGCACTAGAGTAGCTCAAATATTTCCACATTCTATTGAGAGGCATAACAAAATTAGTTAATAGCCTGAATTCCGAAATATTTAGTGCACAAACAAAAGCAGGGTCTAGACTCTTTTCTCCTCTGCTACCTCCTTTTGTCTCTAACCCGGCGCATCTAGCGCGCACAACCTGTACCTTCGAAACACCGGGTGCAGCTCGTTCCGTATTGCCGTCGTGGGCCAGCTTGCTTAGTATGACTTCAAACGGGAAAGTGCATACAACAATGAATAGTGTTCACTACCGTACATGAAAGTGAATATAAATATATTTTAAAGCCTTTTTTATGAGGCTCATTTACATATTTTGGGCCGAAAAATTAAACTGCAGTCTAGTGCCCTAGTGTCCCACCAAAATGCAGGCTAGTGCCGGTCCACCGCGCCCACGTATGTTCTAGTTTCGCAACTAGCTCAAATATAAAATGAGGAACATTGATTCAGTCTTTCTCTATTTTCGAACCACCTAGATAAATAGCAAATCGTTTCAGTTCTGGCACATCCTCGCCTACCTGCAGGACTTCCAGAACAAGCAGGTGATTGTTGATTAATTAATATTGATTAGTTAATTAATTTAAAAAATAATTAGTTAATTATTATTAATTTATAAATTAATAATAATTAGTTAATTAATCAATTAATTAAAGGTCTGGAGTGGCCTCCTCCTACTGGCGTGCGCACTCAGTCTGCTGGCAGTCTTTGTGAGTGTCCCGGGGGGGGGGGGGGGGGGGG
>LS497429.1:120325-131786 GCA_900490845.1 Pristionchus japonicus | reverse complement strand
GTAAGAGATTGGACTTTAAGATCAAATTTAATTTTGTTTAGATTCTGAATTCTTCTGATTAGATTCTGATTCTTGTAAGTTCGTTTTGAATCTAATCACAATCTAATCAGGTTCAACTTCTAATTAGATTATAAAATTTTCTTATTAGGTTCTAAACTTACGTTTGTTCTGATTAGATTCAAACAGAGTTACCTGAGTAGTAAGATTATCATTGAATTTCACATCACCATCAACAGCTATAGGTGGGTTTTCGTATACCGATTGATAATAATCAATGGTGGAATAAATGACGAATGACACCCTATTCTCATCTAAGCGTTAACGCCTGACATGAATAAATTAATATTATTATTAATAATTAAGCGCGTCGCTAATCGATCTGACCAAGCTCTTGTCTCCGGATGAGTCGAGAAATGTTACTCTGGTGTTTGATGATAAGAAGATGCGAGTGTGCAGGGATGTGAGCAGATATTTTTGAGTTTCTGTTCTTTTTGGCCCGGATCTTTTTCTCAATGCATCTCTAGAATACTCTCTTGAGAAAATCCGGGCCAAACAGTACAGAAGTGCCGATATTTTCTAAATACGATAACTGATCATTTTTAGTATCTCGCAATTCATTCTCCCGTATTTTCCGCAATGTTCTTTGGCGATTTCGCAGAGAAAGGCAAAGATGAAGTGGAGATCAAAGATGTTGTTTATGAGGTGAATCAATAGAAAGATGATTCACAAAATATTTATGTTTCAGGAATTTCTCGATGTTATTCACCTGATTTATTTGGGAACGATGAAGATCACGGGTATTTAAAAAAATATTTAATCATATTTGGTTAAAATTGTTTTATCAGATCGCACGGTCCTGCACATTATCAAGTTGGCGGATCAGTTTCAGATGGAGGTTGTTCCGAAATTAAAGTTACCCTTCACACACTGTAGTATTTGACTTCCCGCATTTTTCATATCTACGTTCCCAGTGAAGCAATCGACTTGATACTTCGATTTCGGCATTTTCTCCCTTTAGCTAATGCAAGAATCCCGCTAATTTATCGCTAAAATGAGAAAATTTAAATATGAAAGTGTGTGCAGTGGAACTAAAAAAACCTTATAACAAACCACAAATAAACGATGATTAATAGCGCATCCTGGATCATGCGAAGATGCATCTCATTCAATCGACGGGATTTGATGCGATAACGCTGCTTGTGCTCGCCGATCAATACAGATTTGTCGATCTCAGGGTATTCAACTTTTTATATTGCTTAATTTAGAAAAATGTAATCAATTCCGAAGTGAAAAATACTTCTGATTTCTGTAAAGTTCGAAATATGCCGTTTATTTTTATTTTGCGCACTTGCATTCGTAACAAATGAGATGCGAAAGAGACAGAATTGTGAAATGAAGAGACGGCGTCACGCATTTGAACTCTAAATATCAGGATAATTGCCTCAAGAAGTTCACCAATGATTCTGTTCTGCTGGACAAAGTGCAGGTTGGCTCGCATTTTTGTATTGAAATTTATTATTTTAATTAAATTTATAGTTCTATATTATAATTCTCAGAAAACTTCTGAGTATGACAACTTCTCTGCTGATATGAAGGTTGCAATCTGCGATAGAATGGTGGAGCTGAGACGTCAGTGATCGACTACTGACTTGAATGAATCGACAACTGACTTGAATGAATGATCTATATGACTTAAACGTTATCTGAAATTTTCTGAAAATAGTCGTTACACCAGAAGTGATATTCATTGTTCTCATTTTTGTTAAACTTGTTGTTGTTGTTGATTCCCTTGGTTATGGAAATGCATTTATCTGAAGTTGAATAAAGTTGTTTCGTTTGCTTGCAAGACTGTTGCACTTCTTTCAAAAAGTGTCATACCCGACAGCGCCACGTGAGAACAACTCACACTGTTCCCGCCCGATTTATACTTATGGAAAAAAAACAGACACTGTTACATTTAGTGGTTACTCCCAGTGCGTCCATGAGCATTCAGCGTTGTCTCTTGCAGAGATCGAATATTTGGTGGTAATTAAGCGTCACAGCTCTGCACAATATTCCATTGTTCATGCATCGATACTTGCCAGTGGATTGCATCACTCTTATCTTGTGACGTGTCGAACAGATTGGTAAGGCGTCGCACATATTTTGGATCTATTTGTTGGCATGTGTTTTTGCAAATGTAATCTATTTGACTGAGCATTTCTTTCTTATCTATTGGCATTCTTTCTTCATTTCGGCAGAGCTGACCCCATTCTTATCTAATCGACTCTCTCGTCATTGTTTGTGCTCAGTATAGTCTATAGAAGTCACGCTTACCTCTCAGTTAGTCAAATCACTTCATCAACTTCCTTTGTCTACTCATTGATCGTCATGCCACCTAGGAATTCTGTTAAATTCTCCTCATTTAGCAACACCTATAGGATCCCATATATCAACCGAGTAGCTCAAATACTTTTAAAACCATCTAGAAAAGTACTTTTTCTTCTTAGACTACTAGAAAAAGGTGTCAATCTCTCTTGTTAACTTCTTTCACCTATCTATGAGAACATTCTATGGATAATTGATCGATACTAGCCATAGGGTCATAAACATCATGCATAATGCTTTGGTCCACCTGTAATGTCATTCGTTCAGAATGCACATGAGTTTTATGCTGCTTAGTGTTCTCTGTTCGAGTGTTCTTTCTTTTTTTGGCGTGTATGGGATCCTTTCAGAATCAGAATGTCGGGCAACGATATTGTTCTTCGTTGGCAGTTGGACATTTCTGCAGCATCGAATATAAGAAATGCGGATTCTGATGTGCTCAATGCAGGAGGATTCCACTGGTAAAGTATTATCGCGTAAATACATTTATTTACACGTATAAAATATTCAGGAAGGCTCTGATCCGGCCTCATCCGTCCGACCAAAGCCAAAATCAGTTCTTTCTTACTTGCAACCATCTGACTAGCGAAGAATGGAATTGTGACACTGATGCCAAGCTTTTGATTCTTAACCATCTGCCCCATTCAAACAGTTTTACGAAACAGGTGCGAAAGATACTTAAAGATCTATCAAACTGTTACACCGACAACGCGAGAAATGTATATATGAATGCATCTATGAAGTCATTGTTAAACAATAGCGGAGAATAACATTTTCGAAATATTATTTTCAGTGCAATGTATCATTCAACAATGAATATCGTACCCATTATTTCTCAGATGGTTACTGCTCAGGACTCTTGAATTCAGCATCGGTTCGTTTCAGCATCTGAATTGACTAAATTGTTGCGTACTTGTTTTCAGGGATTCATCAATAACAGTACGATCGTACTCGAGTTTCATGTTAAAATAATCAGTTCGAAATAGTTCGTTTTTTTGCATTATTCATCATTAAGCGACTTCATATGCTTACCATGTTTACTACGAGAGAATCGAGCTAGGTTCGCAATTCTTGAAATGGTGAAACGAGGTAGCAACAGTTTCACAAAGACATGCTTTAGTAGCCCTCAATGTCCATTTGTTCTTTGACCATTCTGGGGATCCTAACATCGGGCCAATTGAATCATCGATTTTCACTTTAATCGGGGACCTCGCGATTCAAGAAGTTTTTGGGAAAATATTATGTACAACGCCCCCTTTTTTCGAGTACCGACTATAAGTCACGCAAGTGCATCTTAACAGTACATTGGTGGCAACTTGAACAAAACTTTCTGAAACCGATGCTATCTCATTACACCATGTTTTCGGTCAAGGCGTGGCAGTATAGGCGTGATAATACATGCCCATACAATAACGTTCAAACAACATTAATTGAAGCACCGATGTGATCGAACCTGCAGTCGATTTGTCACAGTTTTGTTCACCGAATGACATTAGCAATGTTACTCTTCTCATTGGAGACAAGAAACTTAGAGTCTGTAAGGATGTGAGTACTTTTAAGAAATTTTGAGCTTATATTTTTCAAAAATATAATTATTTAGTATCTGGCTATCCACTCGCCCGTGTTCACGGCAATGTTCTTCAAAAATTTCGCGGAACAGGAGCAGGAAGAAGTTGAGATCAAGGAAGTCGTTTATGAGGTAAGCGCAACACAGCGTGTCAGAGAGGGGAGGTAATCCAATTATCGCGTCCGGCCATTCCTCATGATCGCCGAGCGATGCGCGGTGAAATGGAGAAAAGAATGAGAGCAACAAATAAGAAATATTTATGAAGCATATAGAATGCCTTTCTGATAAGCATGGCATATGCTAATGTAAATTGCACAAGCTTGTCAAGTAATCTGCCAAGGTGCACCCCTCTTGTGTCTACCCATTTTGCTCAACTTTGAATGCAGGAAAAGTGGCATTTTGAAGCTCCAATGTTTCCGAGTTAGAGTCTTTCTTATATCTTCATGGATGTTCATAGAAACCCCCACACCTATAAAACTTATGAGATGCTGAAGAGCTGCACTTTTCGTTAAACTGAGCCGATTTTCAGATTTCTCTTTCGTGTTCGAGAAATATGCCAAAATATCTCTATTTACCCACGGGACTCGAAAGCGAAAGAGAAATCTGAAAATCGGCTCAGTTTAACGAAAAGTGCAGCTCTTCAGCATCTCATAAGTTTTATAGGTGGGGGGGTTTCCATGAACATCCATGAAGATATAAGAAAGACTCTAACTCGGGAACATTGGAGCTTCAAAATGCCACTTTTCCTGCGTTCAAAGTTGAGAAAAATGCGTAGACACAAGAGGGGTGCACCTTGGCAGATTACTTGACAAGCTTGTGCAATTTACATTAGCATATTTCATGCTTATCAGCAAGACCTTACATGTGCTTCACAAATATTTCTTATTTGCTTCTCACATTCTTTTCTCAATTTCACCGCGCGTCGCTCGGCGATCATGAGGAATGGTCGGACGCGATAATTGGATTACCTCCCCTCTCTGACACGCAATGCTTCAGACGCTGTGGAACCCAGTGAACACGCTCAACCAAACCACAGGAATTCATCGACCTCCTTCGCGTGATATTCCCTTTACAAGCAAGCATTACGGGTAACTTTAAACAGCTTGTTCTCCGTAGGGTTCCCGATTCGAATTCGAAGTCTTCGAACTCGCGAGCAACGATTCGAAGACTTCGAATGGGAATGGAGAGAGATTGAGCACAGATAGAGAGAGCGTCGACTTCTTTCATATGTTTGATGTATTCGACTGAGAGATTTCGAATAAGCATCAGAACCAGCAACCCTACTTCTCAGTAACCACTTTCAGGTTCCGTTGTCTCGCACATTTTGGCGCTTGGCGATCGGTTCCAAATCCAGGTTGGATAATATTTAATTTTCATACGAACATGAACTTCCAGCAAGTAATTGTCAATGCCGAAGCATATCTGTTGAATACGACACACTTCAGTAAAGTACAGAAAATGCAACTGGCGGATGAGTACAGGCTCGCGAAACTAAGAGTAAGCAACGAGTGATCATCTTCCGTGACTGCGTTAATGCAGAGACAATGCTTGGAGACCTATTCAACTGTGCGTGAAATCGCAATGCTCGAGGTAGTTCACAAAAAATTAAAGTAAAATAAGCTAAAATTCAGTCGACGCCCGAATATGCCACGTTCTCAGATGCAATGAAGGCTAGGATCTGTGATCGTGTCTTGAAACTAGCTAACACAAACTAAGATATCTCGTTTTGGTTGCTTTAATTCTCCATAATTTATTACTGTATTTTTTCACATTCTCTTCTTATTTTATGTAAGATCAACTATCCAACTGCTCCAGTTACTATCGTATTTTGTTCAACTTATGAAAATGAACCTCCCATGATTAAATTCGTGAGTATAAAAATCGTATGATGGTTCGGTTGTTGTGAATTTCAATGTGAAATATAAAGCTCGTTGCATCGATTTATTTTACACCACAGTGCATGCCGAATGGGTCTCGTTTGAAAAGACGCTCTTAACTATATCTAGCTTGAAATGCATAGTCCAGAAGCTTGGCGATGAAATTAAGTCGTTGATGCTCATGTCTGTTCAAGGCAAGACAACTCCCGCTCAGAATAGGCGTCTAAATACATGGCGTCGCTTTGCTTCATTATTCCAACTTTTTAAAATCTTTTGTTTGGTTCTTGTCGCTATAATTTTATTCGTTTGCTTTATAATTTATCGTATCGCATTTAGAATGACTAGCAACTCTGAATTCGTGCTCCGATGGGAGTTGAAAGATCCCAAATCAACCGATAGAGAGGCAGACTCTCAAGTTTACCATGCAGGAGGATTCGAATGGTTGGAGAGTTCATTTTTATGAAACAAATGAGCATTCAGGATGGTCAAAATCCGTCAACATCCTTCAAAAGCGGATGATGTACAGTTTTGGATCATATGCGATCATTCTTGCGAGGATTGGAATTGCGAGACAGATGTCACTCTCAAGATTATCAATGAAGATCACCCATCTTTTACGTATTCTACCGAGGTACGTTGCTTCATCATTCCATTTTTGTTAGACTTATTTTTGCGATGTTTTCCGAGATTCCTTTATTTTCCGACGGGAGTATCCCCTAATACTGTCGTTTATTCATTGATAAAATGAAACAGGACCATCTAAAGCGTCAACCTTATTACAGACCACAGCGAAATTCTCTGATGAGAATAGCGTGCAGTCATGTTTCACCGTATCCTGGCCCCCTCTCATATGCAAATTCGGGGTACGAAAGCTTTGAATATTAGTCGAGAATTCGAAATAATGATTTCAGGGGTATTTGTTTGACAATTCTCTGAAATTCGAATTCCATTTCGATGTACTCTCTGTTACGTAGTGAGTTTTCTCCTTTATGATACAAACAATCAAAAATATATTTGAAGCACCGATGTCGCCAAACCCACTCTTGATCTCTCGAAGTTTTGTTCTCCCAATGAAACTAATAATGTGACTATTCTCATTGGAGGCAAGAAAGTGAAGGTTTCTAAGGAGGTACGAATCGTTCAGTCTCAAATAGAGTACGAAATCAGGGGAATGGTCTGTTAATTTCACATACTCTCTCGCCTTTCTGATCGGTGAGAGAGTATGAAAAATGAAGAGACGATTACCCGTATTTCGAGATCTAGTTAATTCCATGAAAATATTGGATAATTGTCAGTTTCTCGCCATCCATTCCCCTGTATTCGCCGCAATGTTCTACAAAGAATATGCAGAGAAAGACAAAGAAGAAGTTGAGCTCAAAGAAGTGGTCTATGAGGTTTGTTGTTCGAAACACGAGTAATGGTATCTTCATTTAACACTTCATCTCTCTCGTCTCTCTGTCACCGGTGAGAGAATGTGCGAAATGAAGAGACGGCGACCCGTATTTCGAACTCTAGCTTTGTTGGGCACTTCTTCGGTTTCTGGTCGATCTTCATTCGTAGAGAGTTGTTCCCAATCATTCTCATTCCCCGCCTAGCATCTCATTCGGAGTGGTTGAAGGTCGACCCGAAGCGATATTTTCAGGAGTTTGTCGATCTTCTCAACGTGATCTTTCCAGTGCAGGAGAAATTTACAGGTTTTCCCAATTTTTTCCATTTAAAAATAATAAAATTCCTTCAGATTCCACCGTGATGCACATTCTGGAGCTCGCTGATCGGTTCCAGATGCAGGTTTAACAATATTTAAATAAAAATTAATTTAATTTAATGAATAAAAATTGATTTTCAGCAAGTAATGATCAATGCGGAGGACTATTTTCTGACTGCAAACCACAGCAAACCGAAAATACCCAAAGTGAAACAGCTGCTACTCGCTGATCAATACCGACTAGTGAATCTGAGCGTAAGTAAATACATAATTTTAATTTTGGGCACTTCTTGGATATCCATTATACTGCACTGCTCAATCAATCACAATTGCTTATGCCATGCATGAGCTCCAAGTTCTCTTCTTTAACATGGGTGAGAGAATGGAAATGTAGTCTGAGGATTCGACTAATCCAATCTCGTCGAAAACAAGAGGGGATGAATTTGCATTATGGAAATCATTCCACCTCTCCCCTATAAAAGGGCGAAATTTCCCTCTCTCTCCAGTTTGCTCTGTTAGAGCTCTCCGCGTGCGGTCGTCGTCTTTCTCGTCGTCGTCTGTGCGTCTTCTCTTCCTCGTCTTGGTCAGGGTACTCCCCTCGCCGAGTACGCCAAAGTCCCTTGTGGCCAGCGGATTCCCGCTGTCTCGGTCAGGACACGCCCTCGGGTCTGTTCCTCACTGGGTTACTGTAAGACCCTCCGGGGCCGGTGGTTCTCCACTGATCTGGTCAGGACACGCCTCTTTGGTCTGTTCTCCCTCTAGATACCGTAAGTCCTTTGGGCCGGTGATCTTTCACCAATCTGGTCAGGACACACCCTTTGGGTCTGTACCTCGCTGGCTGAATACTGTAAGTCCCACGAGGCAAGTAGGTCTTATCCGCTGCTTCAGCCAGGATACGCCAGTTTGACCAGATTCCTATATGGATACTGTAAGACCCGGGTGGACCAGTGGTATTAACCTCTGATTCGGCCAGGATACGCCTCATTGGCTAGGCTCCTCACCGAATATCAGCTCTCGTTCTGGCAACTCTATGGTCTGCCAATGAGCCTCGTGCGTATACCCCTCATCTCGGGATATCCTGTTGGATCCCGCACAGATTACGGGTTTGATCTGGTCTATTGCTGTGCTGTGAGGTTCCCACGAGGGTCCCTTGGCATGGTAATGCCAGGTCAGCACTCACAAGTTATACCGATCCATTTGAGATTAGTAGGATTTCCTTTTGTACTCGAGTACCCGGGGAGGGAGCATACGGGCATCCCTTTCCAATGGATTTGAAATCCCTCTCGAATGAACCGGACGGTCCGATGGAGTTCAGCTAAAGTGATTCCCTCTCAGGTTGATTCACTTTGTTTACTCTTTCGAGATCGAGTTGTTTACTCTCTCGAGACAGTACGTGCAGTTCTTTACTGCTTGTAGAATCTTCATTTCTATTGCACTGAAGGTTCGGATAAATCATGTTGTCGGCTTCTCCCAATGGCATCAAACAGAACGCTCACGACAGAATCAGTCCGTAATTCCGACATGATAAACATGTGTTCTTGTTTTTTGCGCAGAGTTTGTCCGTTCGGGTAATATTAGAAAGTATTTCCGGGAAGTGGGGAAACTTTCTACTCTGAGTCAGCAATGATACGTCTTGTTCGTGGTAGAGCTCCTTATAAGTACTGAGCTCCCACAGAGATACTCAAGACTGGTTTATCACAAGGTTCAACCCAGTGATCTACTTGCTCGACTTTTGAGACCTATTTAGGCATGAAATACGGTCAACGGATAGTAGGCAATCCGCTCGTTATTTCAAGTATGTTCGACTTTCGAGCATGCAAGTGCCATAGGAATGTGTTCCTTTCACCAACGCTCAACCACACTCAATGCTTTCATCCCATGGGAACTGTAAAGGTTGGGACAGTTGTAAGTCGTCCGGCCTTTGTTATAAACAGTCTGGCGGACCATGCGGTTGGTAATTATTCGATTTGATGAACCATCAATTAGGTCGATTCCCCTTGGAGGATCTCTCTGATAGTGCCGTCAATCTATGAGATCGTCATGTCTACACTTTGACACCCCTTATACTAGAACATAGTTTGATTCAGTGTTGAGTTGTCAGTCACGTATATTCAGTATGAATTCCATACTGCGAATATCCAGCGGTGAATCAGCGTAGAGTTGTTCACTCGTATGCGCCTCTGTCCCTGACATTGAGGGAGCGACACTATCAAACGAGATTCATCGTCCATTTCTGCGATCCTCTCGTGGATGCTTTGCTTCTACTTCATCCTTCCCTAACCATAGTCATGATAGCCTCTCATGATTCTGAGTGGAGTTGGAGAGGAGGGGGGGGGGGGCGACTTCTAGCGATTCCTCCGCAGTAGTGGAGAAGAATACGCGTACGTGAACTTCATTCCGATGGTTTGAGTTCATTAGGGCGCTCTCACAAGTAATGCGAAATTCGTTGAATTACTCTGTCATTCTGAGTTTGACAATCGCAATCAAGAGAGCGACAACAGAAGCTTAATACTGAGCTGTCATTGGTTCAGAATTCAATGTGCAACCTTTTCTTAGGTTGTCGATAGTTGAGCACATCGAAGAGTCCTTCGAGATTCAGCTATTTTATCCCTCTAGAAAGAGATGATCGACATGAGTTATGATGTTAAAGCAGTCGAACAGTTTGGTTCGGCCTGCATCCGCAGACTCGGAAGGGTTTTCCTCCGTTCGTCAACACCTGTTTTTCGCAGGACTAACTCTCAGTCAGTTGATCGGTCTCCGGGATACGAATACCCCACAGTCCGGAAGATATTGTCGTGATTCGCCATTGCGAGTGAGAAATTCCTCGAATGAGTCTCTTAATCACATAAGGTCTCGGATAAGGCATTGTCTCTCCACTGTAAACGAACCTTGCGCTAAGATGGCAAGATCCTCATTCTAATCGCACGCTTCTCAGTGTTTGATAGAATGCAGATAGAGGATAATGGCTAACAGCTGGCCTTACCAGCGGGTCCCATCTAGCGTTGTCGTACGACTGTAAAATCGCTTGACGTGGCAGTACCTTTACCTTTAGAGGACAATGAGACTTCTATGCTAGTGAACCATTGGTCACAAGCAGTCGATAGAGACACGAAAAGTTGGTACAACTGGTACGGGCTCATGGAAGAATATGCGTGCTTAAGCCTGATCTTCCCTGCCACTGTTCCCGACATTTCCACTTCACCTTTGATATTTCAAAGGGAATGGTTCTACTCGTACCGATCAATTTTCTGATCGCTAGAGCGGACTTGTCGAGAGCGAATGGAGGTGGGCCTTATGACTGTGGTTATTATCCCGTCTCTCTCTAAGGAGAAGGTTACATTGACTTCGTATCAGAGGAGAGCACGGCTCACTCAACTGTGTTGGTTGTAACCTTCTCGGGTATTTGCTTCCTTTCATCGGCATACGCTTGAGAGAAGCATGACACATGTATTGTCTGAAGTTCGATCCTGGGTGATGTTCATGATGAATATCAATGCCCAGAGTCTCCTATGATGACGCACTCTGCGCTCATTTGAGGGGGTTAAGTCTTCGTATTTCCCAGATATTCTGACGTAACTGTGAAAGTGGTAACGACTTTGAAGTCCCCACTCACAATAAGACAATACACTAGCGCTTAAAGAATAATATTCTGTTGCGCAGCGAGCAATTTTAACCATTGCGAAGTTCAAGAGTCAGACTTAGTGAATAAGTCCCTAACACGGGTTTTCTCTAAGAGTGTAGGAACACTGGCCGCCAGAAAAAAATTTATGACTCCGATTTCGTTCATAGTTGGTTAGTAGGACCCCCTGAGGGACTTCTTAAGATGCTTCCACTCATTTGAGTCAAATTTGCATATTATCGATTTTTGTAATCTCAAACTTCAAATGATCATAAGTCGCTTCATTTTCATCCTACAGCGAATTTAAACATACCGTTGAATTGGTATTT
>LS497429.1:97416-119060 GCA_900490845.1 Pristionchus japonicus | reverse complement strand
AAATACCAATTCAACGGTATGTTTAAATTCGCTGTAGGATGAAAATGAAGCGACTTATGATCATTTGAAGTTTGAGATTACAAAAATCGATAATATGCAAATTTGACTCAAATGAGTGGAAGCATCTTAAGAAGTCCCTCAGGGGGTCCTACTAACCAACTATGAACGAAATCGGAGTCATAAATTTTTTTCTGGCGGCAAAAGTGGCTCATTTTCCTACACTCTTAGAGAAAACCCGTGCTAAGGTGATGCGAGGAATCGAGTTACAATTACACCTTTTATTGCTTCGCACCGGGCATCATTCATCTCGATACTTGACGATATGAATAGATGGATAAATGAACTGGAATCTGATGTTCAGAGCAATCATGGCCAAGCATGATCAAGATCACGTCCTGGTGGACTGAAAGTACCACGACTTGAGCACCTGCAGAAGACGAAGTTTTTCGTCCTGCTTATGCGCCCAAATGACGGGATACTAAATGATCGAACACCCAAGTGTTCATGACCATGGCCAGACGACATCCGGCCGTATGCTGGCTTTCCCCTTATAGGAGGATGCGATATGCTCGAATTCCATCTCAATCGTGTGAATGCTCACACTGCCCACTCAGGTCGGTTCGAACCGTACCTTTATGTTCTGCGAAATTATTTCCAGGACGGTCAAGGAGTATTCCAATGACGCCAGGTTGAACAGAGTTCTCAACATTATGGCTAGCTTGCGGAAGTGTTCATCCCAATTTCCGGATGAAGTAATGCTTTTCGTTGAACATTGATTCTGTCCTTGACCTAATCCGGCGAGTGTAGGAGCTCATCTGGGATTGAGCCCGACTGAAAGATAGCTACTAGCTACTGTTATGTGAACTGGAGTAGAAGACATTATAAAGCCGAATATGGCTGTCCTCGACTCATTAACAGATTGTAATCTCTGCCTTGTTCACCTTAATTCTCGTTCGGAATAAGGAACTTTGTCAATAGGAGAATATTCTCCTTCATTCAGTAATCACACCAAGATTTCCTCACCTACTATTAGTAGATGGATTTATATCGTGTGGTATTGAAAGTTCCTTTGTTGCTGACAGAACACGCGCAATTACCATTATCCGATGTTTCGAGTTAGGGTCTATCGATCAACTTGATATTTACATCGGAGACGCTCCCCCTGGGTTCCCTCTGTCGATTCATGACATATAATAATCTACTACAAAGAGGTTGAGGATACTTTGCCAGGGTCTGTTCTTTCGGACAGGTGTGTTGAAGAAGCAATTGTGATTGATTGAGCAGTGCAGTATAATAGTATATTATGCTAGACAAACGAAGTTTGTTGACGTATAATATTTATTATGCTTCACTGCGAAATCAGTCACACACCCACCCTATGCTCATTCTGAAGCGTTTAAAATACGTTGGAGCATTAATTCCCATCCCAAAAGCCTGTCCTCAGTGAACTACCGGTTTCACTTGAAAGGTAAATGGAGGGTCTCGGGTATTCCTCACTCTTGTTCGTCTCAAAAGTCATAAAGGATCAGCGGACAGAAGAGGCTACTGCTACTACTATGTAGGATGCAGATTCCCTGATAGAGTACATTCAATGTCACTCTATACGCACCTCTTTCCGTGCTCAGAAAGATTGAGTTTGTCAGACGATAAAGACTCTCTCTTTTGTTATTGCGGCTCGCTCTAACAGAGCAAACTGGAGAGAGAGGGAAATTTCGCCCTTTTATAGGGGAGAGGTGGAATGATTTCCATAATGCAAATTCATCCCCTCTTGTTTTCGACGAGATTGGATTAGTCGAATCCTCAGACTACATTTCCATTCTCTCACCCATGTTAAAGAAGAGAACTTGGAGCTCATGCATGGCATAAGCAATTGTGACTGATTTCGCAGTGAAGCATAATAAATATTATACGTCAACAAACTTCGTTTGTCTAGCATAATATACTATTCTCATTTCCCATCCCATCTTGCCAATGCGAGCTGTTGTTCTGGGCCAGCTATGCATGAAGTTCCTATGTTTGACTTTGATTTAAAAAAATCATTATGAATTCAGAAACATTGCATCAAGACGTGCTATTCAGCACGCGACATTACGAAGCTCAAGGTATGTCATGCTACTCTATCATAACGTTATTGTCTTTCAATTTCATTTATTCGTTCATTTATTTCCGTTACGCTGCAGATTTAGAAAAAAAATGTTGTGAATAGTCGTCTAGAAACGGAGGTCCGTCGATATTATCGATATTAATTTGAGGTGACTCCCGAATACGCGACCCTCTCTGATGCAACAAAAACAGCGATCGATGAGCGAGAGGGGAAACTGGAACACAAGTGCAATGGCAAACGCAAGGCAAAAGATTAATGGCCGCACCAGTCTGCTATTGATCAGCTCCAATATTCTACTCTTTCGCTCAATACTGTCCTCAATACTTCGAATTGATTTCTATAAATTCACCTGACCCCAGCAGAGTGCAAACGGTAAACTTTCACAAATTTTCGATTGTTGATAAGTGAAATACCCAAAAAAAAACATGTACATTTTTTGTAATATTACTTGTTTATAAAATTCATCAACAATGGCACAGGCAAGGTTAATACAATAAAAACGTTATTATTACATGTGAATCGCAATGAAAATTTACAAGTTCCGGTGATGTCTTGATCCTCGACGTTCTTCACGTTGCTGATCAAGCATCTCGAACTCGTTCAGGCAGTTGTTGCTGTCGGACTGCAATATTGAAACGTTGATAAACAAACAAACAACAACAAAAACAACCACAACATACCCTGCGATGGATCCGATCCACAGCCAGATTGGGAGGAGTCGATGAGGTCGTGCGGAAGTTCCTCACGGAATCAGTCCTCGACGGGGGATTGAATGGAGGAGGATTGGCGAACTGCCCCATCGGCGGACCCGTGGTTGGCGAGGGAGTCGAGGTACGAGGAGTCTGGAGAGGGATTACGATAAGGTTACTGTATCCTGCGAATTCTATTTGATCCACCGATTCCTTCATTTCACTCAATTTCAGACTACAGTACGGATAGTAAATGGTGAACGTTCGTTGGGTTGAAGTAAGACGAATTATGAAATATTAAAATTACCGGAAATCCTTGGCGGTTGCTGCAGGGGTTGAACGAAGAAATCCTTTGCACCTGACGGCTGGTCTCGACGCGATTAGATCTGGAATGGGTACGGTAATTATCGATTGGAAAAACTTCTATCGAACTGAAATATTCGAAACTCTTACCTATTGAACTGCAGTCTCTCCAACTCCTTCCTCAACTCTTCATTGCTTCTCTCGAGATCTTTGTTTTCAAGTCGGATCGAGTCGATTTTCTCACTGAAATAGTTTGAATTTTGAAAGACATTTAGTTTAGTTTTTCCATTCTTTCAATGGGATTTTGAAGCAATAAACCAATCCTAGATCTGAGGCTGATTCTTTTTCAAACTGGTTCTCACTTGTTCTTTCTCATCTCCTCCTTTCGTTCACTTCTCACTTTCCGATAGGCTCTCTTCATCTCCCTGTAGCTCCTCTTGATTTCTTCCAATTCCGTGACTCGCAAATCTTCGGAGTTCTGCAATTGAAAAATTACGTAAACGTTAGCTTTGGGCTACTGTAGGATCAACTGATCGATTGATCAATACCGTACTTGACAGATTATTAATGAAAAATCAATATCTCTTTGCCGTACCTGATAGATTGTCCTCTCTTCATCTCTACTCACAGCAATGTGCGTTCGGCGGCGAGTCGAATCTCGTCGATTCGGAAGAGTGGGTTGACAGGAGAGGAAACGCTCGTCTTGACGGTTACTGTAATGCATTATTGATTAGTTTTACTAAAAATCGACGAATTTTGCTGAATGGAACGATCTGAAATGGATATAGTCTAAAGCTTTTTTCTAGGGTTTCTAGACCAAAGTACTCACATTACTCTCGCATTCTTCCTGAATCGAACTGGTTCCGTGCGGTCGGAGGAATCGTCTTCCTCAATCTGAAAAGAATTCAATCATGATCTGATAGGTCTTTCAAAGAGGATCTCTCAAGAATTCGAGTTGGAACGTTTAGAAGAAAAGCCTCGCACTTTTTCAAGAAAAATTGTAGTTGATGTGAGACTTGCCTCCACTCCCGGGCACGACCGGGCTCCCTTCGGATACCTTCTGCCCACGGACTGGTAACACGAGGGAAGGTTGGAGAAGGATTGAATCGTCGAACTGCGAATGCACTGGTGGATGGAAGAGGAATCGACCTCCCAAGAGGATGCCTGGAAAGATAAGTAATCGTCACTTGGTCGAAGATGACGGTTACCAACTGTCCGGAGATGTGCAGGAGTGCCCAATCTACACCGATCTTCCAGTTGTCGAAGAATTTTGAACAGCTGCATTTGAGAAAGAAAAATGCACTCACATTTTTGTTGGAATCCTTCTTCTCTTCGTTCTTCTCGCCTTTCTTCTTGTCCTTCTTGAACAAATTACTGATGAAGCCCATTCTGGAAAGAAATAGTTCATGTTTGCGCAAGATTGGGTTGTAGAATTCGAAACACGGGTGATCGTCTTCTCAATTCACACACTCTCTCGTCACTCTGACCGGTAGTGTGTGATAGGAAGAGACGGCGACCCGTATTTGAACTCTAATTGGAAGGAAATGACATGAAATGATTGCAAAGTACCGAATAGTCAAAGAGAAGTCGGAAGGATCGAAGGCAATGAGCGGTACCCTATCATCCCAGCCTGCGAAAGGATCGGAAGTCTATGATCCTACATCGGAAGTGTCTCTTTACAGCTTTCCGATTGCATCCGAGTAGCAGTTCATTTGATCTAATGCCCTCTGGCATGTCTGGAGGTCAGAAATTGAAAGGTCATGAGATCGGAAACCATAGAGTCTTCAGCTTTTCTCCTGCACATTTAATGCACACATAACCGTCACTCATCCCCGGCAACCAACCATGCGAGAAAATATCGAATGTTAACACAGAAACTCATTTCATGTCCAACCCTTTGTTCGGACAGGAGCTGGAGCGCCTGCACCTCCTAAAATGGAGATACGATTACCCGTAATTCGAATTCTACTTCTAACGTTTGCGAGAATTCATGATGCCAAGCTTCACTCGAGTACCCGTTTTGGTCACAATTGTACATGCTGTGAGACGTGTTGATGCATTCATTGCCTATTGATATCGATTTGAGAACGCCTTGAACGTTCGAGCACAAGATACTGCGAGACAATGTCTTTATCAATGTCTCAAACAATGTCTTTATCACACTGAATATTGGCACGTCTTTCTGCACAACTTCGTATAATGTTGTTAGCAGTGACGTCTTCGAGTTACTTGTCTCTGAAATTAGTTTAATTAATTAAAATTTGTTAATTAATTAATTAATTAAATAAAGTCACTAATTCAGTTCACCGGACCAACCTCTCATTCCACCACTCTCTGCCTCTCCATTTGGGAATGAGAAAGAGGTGGTAGAGTGAGAGGCCGGCGAACTGAAGGAGTGCTTAATTAATTAATTTAATTAATTATAATTAATTAATTAATTAAAATAATAAAATTGGCTCCCCACTTCTTCTCTGGAGTTCCTCCGTGCTTGCTGGCATCGGCGACCGATCCCTTGACGAGACGACTCTTCTGAATCTTTTTTATTGCCAAAATGATTCAAAACTTTTTTTTGAATCAGGATTTTTGATTTGCGAAAATGTTTCGAGTTGTGTGTCACAGTGTGAAACTTTCGCGATTCGCCTCGGAATTTTAATTATTTCCGATAGGTACTTCTCTGTTTTTTTCCATGCCTTGTTGGCGCAGAGAGCTATTGCATCCCGAAAAACACAGAGAAAAGCAGAGAAGCTACTCCGATTTCTGGCCGACCCTGGTCCGCTCCGAATGAAATGGTAGGCAGGAGGTAGAGTTCGATAATCGGGTCGCCGTCTCTTCATTTTGCACGCTCTCTCGCATCATTGACAGGCGAGAGAGTGTGCAAAAAGAATGGACGGCGATCCGTTTATCGAACTCGAGTACAGAGTAGAGTTGTCTATGCGGAATTTATTCCGCAATTCCGCATCAATTTCCCCTCTCATTCTTCATTCCGCATTGTGAGTGAATCGGCCCCCTCTCAGTGCGGAATTCCGCAATGATTGCGGAATTCCGCAATCTCTCTCACCCCGAATTTGGCCGTAGAACCTATGTAGGCGCGAGTGAAACATAGCTGTTCTTCACTGAGAATCATTGAGTGAGACGAGCCGATCCCTCCAAAGCGAGCGAGGGGGAATGAGGATTGCGGAATTCCGCAATCTCTCTCACCCCGAATTTGGCCGTAGAACCTATGTAGGCGCGAGTGAAACATAGCTGTTCTTCACTGAGAATCATTGAGTGAGACGAGCCGATCTCTCCAAAGCGAGCGAGGGGGAATGAGGATTGCGGAACTCCGCATTCAAATTGGGGGTGGTCGACCGCATTGCGGAATGAATGAGAGAGAGGAATGAGAATGGGGGGAGTTCCGCATTCCGCATAGACAACTTTTGTACAGAGTACTCTAGGAACGAACGTCGGCCAGAAGCCGAAGAAGTGTCAGAAAGCTACCTTATTATCCCCCTCCTCCTTGGTCTTCTCTCCCTTCACTTTCTTCTTCTTCTCGGGATTCTCGTCATTCTTCTCTGGTGTCTTCAAAAATTATTAATTAATTAATTAAATTATATTTTACAACCTCGATTCTCTTCTCATCCTTCTCCTTGGCCGTGACCTTGGGCTCTTTGTTGTCTTCCTGGAGAAATATTTTAATTAATTAATTAATTAGCTAATTAATTAATTAATTAATTAATTAATATCTGACAACGTATTTCTTCCCTCCAGATTCCAGGGTGATCTGCTGCGTGATCGATTCACTTTGCTCTCCGTTGATGTTCACAAACGTCATCTTATGCCCCTCAAAGATCAAAGATCAGACAGAGATCAAAGATCAAAGATCAAACTTGTGCAGCGAGTTTCTCCCTCTTCCTCTTCGCATTTATCCACTCATAAAATTCCTCGCACTCCTTCTCGTTCACCACCTTAATTATTGGGTTGAATAAGATTTAGATCTATTAGAGATCAGAGATCAAAGATCATCGCAAAGATCAAAGATCAACGATCAAAGATCAACGATCACCTCTCCCTCGTCTTCCCCGCTACTGTTGTCCTCGGTGCGCTCGCGCGTCTTCTTGTGTCGGCGACGTCTGTGCTTCTAAACGACGGATTCGGCTCCGGCTCTCCAGATTTCCCGGCTCTGCAGATTTCCCGGCTCTGCAGTTTCCCGGCTCTCACCTTGGCACGTTTCTTCTTACGTTTCTCCTCCTCCTTCTTCTCCTTCTCCTTTCTTTCCTTCTCCCTCTTCTCCTCCTCCTCTTTCTTCTTCTTCTGTATTTCCTCGTACTTGCCAACCCAGTCGAGAGGGAGACTCATATCGATCTGCAAAGATCAAAGATCAAGGATCAAGGATCAAAGATCAAAGATCACCTTCTCCTCTCTGACGACTGCGTCCAGATATCCATTGATGACGTCGAATTTGCCTGCATCGTAGAAGCTCATCTTGTTGATGGTCTTGGCGATAAGATAGAAGGAGTACGGTAGCACGCCTTGAGAGTCTGCAAATCGAGAATTGACTATCGATAACTGATTTGTTAACTCACGCAGTCTGTCGGCATTCCTGAAGAAGTCCCTTCTCATCTTAATGCACTTGACGAAGTCCTCCTCATCAGCCCACGGCATGTTCTTGGGGTCGTATATCTGTAGCCGGAACCGGGATTTAGTGGCCGGAACCGGAGCCGGCAAATACCTCGATCATCATGTAGAGCCAGGCTTCCAGATCGTCTCTCCGGCCCTGGTCGCGCTCCTCGAGACCGTTGATGGAAGCGTACTTGGGCGTGCCGAGAAATCTGACCCGATCACGAGGAACGCTGAAGCCGGAAATTAGTGAGAGCCGAAATCGGGTCCGGAAATTAGATTGGTAACCGGGTTCCGTAACCGGATTCTCACTTATGCTTCTTGTTCTTGTCCCTATATTCCTTGGCGATACCGAAGTCGAGCGTGTATATTATCTTGTCGTTCGGCGGCAAGCCGACCGCGTAGTTGCCCGGCTTGATGTCGCTGGAAGAGCCGGTAATTAGCCGGAGCCGGAAACCGGAAATCGCAGAGCCGGAACCGCTAATTACCGATGAATGAAGCCGATCGTGTGCAGCCCCTCAATGCCGGCGAGCGTCTGGCGTGCGATGCTTATCTTGCTGTGCGGTCTGCAACCGGGAACTACTTGACGGTTCCGGATTACCCGGTTCCGGCCGTCACCTGATTTTTCCGCCGAGCATCTCGATGATGCCATTGAGCGGCTTCCAGGCAAGGTCCATGACGTAGTACTTGAAGCTGTTGCTCATGCCTGCAAGTGTAGAGCCGTGAAATACGGTAGAGCCGTGAAATACTGTAGAGCCGTGAGATACTGTAGAGCCGTGAGATACTGTAGAGCCGTGAAATACTGTAGAGCCGGAACGTGCGTATGAACCGGGAAATACGAAAGAGAAGGGTGCAGTGCGAAGCTCAGGCAGATTATGGGTTTTGAAGAAAAGAGGTAATGTGGATGAGGGGTACTGTAGCAACTCTAGGAGTACAAAAGTACGGCAGGAGCTATTCAACCGTACCCTGCCGTACCCTTCAGTATCCTACCGTAATCTGCCGTACCATACCGTACCCTACCGTACCCTACCGTACCCTACCGTACCCTACCGTACCCTACCGTACCCTTCCGTACCCTACCATACCCTACCATACCCTACCGTACCCTACCGTACCCTACCGTACCCTTCAGTACCCTACCGTACCCTACCGTACCCTACCGTACCTTACCGTACCTTTAGCGATCAGGTGCACGAAGTGAGACTTGTCGATCAGGTCGTCCTTCGCGTCCGTGATTGCATTGTAAACGGCGATCTCGACCGGAAATGGGAACCGTCAGATAGTTGCCGGCTGCACGCCTACTTTCCGGCTCTTGGTCCGGCTCACTGTACCCTCACCTCCATTTATCGCCATTATCCTACAGTATGCCTACCGTAACATACGGTAAACCTCAGTGCCCCTGCATATCACCCGTTCCGTACCCCTTCAGCAGCGCCTAGCCTACCGTATCCCACATGCTCATTCAATAAGCCAATCGATGAACGATCTACAGTGCCCTACCGTACCCCTGCAGTTCTCGATACCTTCAGTCTCATATACATCTTCTGGCTCGGGTCCTTGGCGACGCCTTCCGTTTTCATAGCATACTTCTTCTCTGGATTCTTCACTGAGGCTACCTGCAAGGACGACCTATCGGCTACCGTAACCCGTGCACACACCCTATCGATAACTGACTTAATCACGTTTCAGTCGCCTTTTCGACAGGGCGACGTTTCCCAATCTACCGTATACCATGTACACTTCTCCGAACATGCCGGATCCGATCAGCTGCTGGACGATGAACTGGCAGTGCTCGCTGACGACGATCTGGCCGATGTCCAGCATGCGCGCTTTCCGACGCGCCTCTTGCTCGGCCTGCACAATCGACTACCGTAACCCGGGCGCACGCAGCCGGTCGATCGACGACTGACTTATTAGTACCGTACCTTGGTCTCCGGCTTGAGCTCGACCTCCTTGTAGGTAGGCATGATTTTGACGATCCGCGGCATCTTGGGATACGGTGGGTGGGGGTAGGGGGTACCCGAGAGTGGGCGAGAGAGAGGGGTAACCGCCTCGCACTGAGGCAAAGCGTGGGAATGAGGGAAGGAGTGACATGGAGGAGAGAGGAGGAGAGAGTTGTTATTGAGAGAGAGTGAGAGAGCATTTGCATGAATGTGATTAGTATACGTGAGATTTGCAAGGTTGTTTTTTTGAGAAATGCAAGCAAGTGGATCAAGTACTTTATTGTGGACTCGATTTCCCTCAGATCAAGACTTTTTCGTCACATCTGAGGGCTTTCCTCCTTTGACTGCGCCTTGGTGAGACTGCTAAAGCTCGAAAGCTCTGCGAGTTGTTTTATGAACATTCATATTGCAAGCCCAGTAGTTTTCGATTCATGCCTATTTTATACCAAGTGTATAGGAACTAGGTCGGATGAGAACTGTCGTATGAGAACCGACTGGATAAGAGCCATTCTACTCTTGTCTTCATTAGGTTCAAGTGACTCATCCGGTCGGTTCTCATCCGACCTAGTTCCAGTTTACACCCACTAGCGCACCTTGCCTGTTCTAGTTGTCATCCGCGTACAAAAACGGACTCCACCATGCAGTCAGCATTATAAGTTCATTCTTAGCGTGTAATACTGAATTGGCAGTATCCTCCCGCGAGCACAGTCTCGAATAAGGGAATTACTTTCACTCCTACGTCTTTACCTTTACGTTAGCCTTAGCGTATCGACGCATCATTGTGCGCTCTTGATTTCACACAGTCTCTTTCCGGTCAGAGAGACGAGGGAGTGTGCAAAATGGAGAGACGATTTCCCATATTTCGAACTCCACTGTGTGCCATTGCATTAACTGCTTCAATTTTGATCACTCTTTCAGATGTCCAGTGATCTGGTAATCCGAGTTAAAGTTGAAGACGCCAGCAAACTTGAAGAATCTCCTGAGAGTTCGCAGACTTTCTACTCGAAGGGATTACCCTGGTAAACTTTTTTGACTGACAATCAGACTTGACTTTCATATTTTAGGCAACTTCGTATTAAAACTGAACCTTCTCAAGTGACGGAAAGCGAGAGAGATGTTGTTATATCCCTACTCTGCAATTGGGAATCGGAAAACCCCGATTGGAGTTGTGATTTCTCTATTGAGCTCATTATCATAAACAAAGATGCTGCGAGACATCAACGACACAAGGTATTCATCGTATAAAGATTTATTCCTTATTAAAGTTCCCCTCCACACCTGGCTCAAACAATTCATAATTCCCGCCAAGTGTGTTTCTCGGTTCCCCGTGGATCAATCAACTTGAGACCTCGCTTTTAAGAGTTTGGCAGCACGTTCATTCCCAAAATGAAGTTGGAAGTCGATTGTTGTAAGGGGAACTGAGATACAAAAGCGCGGGAATTCAAATATTTTCAGGTGTGGAGGGGAACTTTAAGATCTATCTTTTTAGGATCAGTTTCTGATGAATATCAAACGACCTGGGCAAGGATATTGCTATCACGACATCTGGAGCAAACTGAAGGATGAAAAAAATGTGCGCATTGGGTTAATTAGGGTTGACGAAACGGATACTGAGTTGCGGCTCACAGCGTTCTGACCCCCATTGTTCTCTCCAGAGAAGGGTTGAACAAAGGAATCAGTTTTCCGCCATGCAAATTATTCAAAATGAGCGGGGAGAGCGATCCCTACTCTTCCTCGACTTTGCAGTTCGATTCATGCAAATCGCTAACCCTTCTCTGTCGGGGCAGAACGCTGTGGGCTGCGAAACTCAGTTTGGCGCCACGCCCAAATGAGCTCTCTCTAGCCTCTCGTATTTATTCTGTGATGAATTGGGCCAGTGATTTCGGCGTAGAACTTGCCAATTCTAGTGATAAAAAATAACTGGTTGTACTGAGCAGCTTTTTGTCTAGTGGATTTTATTAGGAAAATACAACTAGTTATTTCAGGGTTTTGTCGAAAACGGAGCACTCGTTTTCGAAGCTCGTATTCATGTGAAGAAGGTCGCTGGCATAAGGTAAATGAGCTAAATATTATCAGAAATATAGACTGAATATTGGTGATGGCACGGTTTGGAACCCTCGTTTAGGAACCTCCTAACAAAAAGTTCTCTAAATGTTCTGAAATGTACTCCTAGCATGGCCACACAACTTTTCTTCGAGGGTTCCTAAACAAGGGTTCCAAACCGTGCCATCACTCTGAATATTTGCAGAATTGCTGATAGGCTGGACTTCTCGAAACCCATTGATAACATAAGCAACGTCGTTCTGCGCGTGGGCGACCAACGTCTGCACGTTTCGAAGCAGGTGACTTTTCTTCAAAAGTGATCATAAAATCAAGCTATTCCCTGAATTTTTTTCCTTTTAGGTGCTTTCTATGTGCTCTCCGGTCTTCTATTCGTTATTCTTCGGAGGATTCTCTGAGACGGGAAAGGACGAGGTGGACATTAAGGAAGTGGATTATGATGTATGTTTTTGTTTGTTTTGGTGTTATTATTGTTGTTTTTTTTCAGTAATTCGTCGATTTCTTTCACGTTCTTCATCCGACATCCACCGAAATCTACAGCGAGTATTTATTCAGTCTCACAAGTATTAATATTTCGATACTTCAGGCCGTACTCTTCCTCACATTTTGGCGCTGGCCGATAAATACCAAGTTGAAGTTCGTTTTATTAATATATTCAAATTCCAATGATAAATTTCAGTCCGTTCTGGATAAAGCTGAAACGTATTTGGTGGTTACGGAAAAATTCGATACTCTCGCTAAGCTCGGCTTTGCAGATCAGTATCGACTCAGCAAACTCTTGGTAAGTTTCTTTAGCGAATTCTATGAATTCGAAGCGTCTCAGTCACCAATATAAATCGAAAAGAAGATGTAGTTAAGGTTATTGGCTTTTTTAGGCACGTTGCCTTAACTCGTACACCTCTTTGGAGGAACTGTTGAAGCTCAAGGTTAGTTTGTCATGTATTGAATAAGATCAAAGATCAGACCAGACAAAATGAACCCATCTAGTTGGTGCATTCGAATCGCGAACTGCCTAGGGATACGTTAGCCCCAAACCTAATTATTTCAGAAGAATGCAGATCATTTCAAGTCGTTCTCTGATGCAACGAAAGCTGCGATATGCGAGCGATTGATGGATTTGTCTGAGAAGCAGAGCTGCTTGACTTAGTTGACTCGTTATGATACTAGGTCGAATGATCACCGTATGATGAGAGCCAACTGGATGAGAACCATTTGCATATTCTGTCCAAGCCTTGCTTCTCGCCTTCATTTGGTTCTCATCCACTAGGTTTTCATCCACCGCTGATCAGCCGACTTAGTTCACTCGTAACTCATGTTGATAAATGTTCAATCGTGCAGCTCCTCTCTCACTTTCCCATTTGACGCATTACCTATTATAATATTGTTTTAATTCGAAAATAATTGTTGTAAATATCGAAAAATATTGTTTATGATTCTTAGGAGATCCTGAATATAGTCTTGCACTGTAAATAATTGTCATGATTAATCAAATTTGAACAACTAAGTTTCACTCTCGGTTCCAAATTTTCGGCTCATTGTTGTCAAGAAATTCACAATGCGACGCTAGAGGCAAATCATTCATCGCGATACTGTTGGCACCTTTTGTAGCTATATTCAGCTCAACCACGGGCATTCCAAGCGTCTGTTTGGTCCGACACCTCATTAGCAAGGTTCATTACACTCTTCGCCGCTTCACTTCAGTTGTTTTATGACCCTATTTTAATTATTGTGTTTATTGTATTCAACACAATTCAGGATAACTAATCCCGATCTCGTCTTTCCCATGAAGATTGAAGAAGATTCGCAAACTGCGGTTTACAATAAGAACATGGAGAAGGCAGTTCAAATGGAGAAAGAACTTGAGAAGAAAGAAGAAGATTTCGAGGAGAGAAAGAGTCGATTCGAGGAGATTGAAAGAAAGACGACCCAGGAACTCTATGAAAAGAAGAATGAATTAGATAAGAAGGAAACGGCTGTGAATGATTTGGAAAAGAGGAAGAAGATGGAGATTAACGAAAGAGAAAAAAATCTGATTGCGAGAGAGAATAATTTGAGGAGGATGGAAGATGAGATGAAGAAGGAATTCGATGAACAAGAAAAACAATTGACTGCAATGGAAGAGAATCAAAAAGAGAAGTGGAAGGAATTAAACGACCTACAAGCAAGTTTGGCAGAAAGGGAGAGGAAGCTCAGCGAGTCTGAGAATGCTCTCACTGAGGAAAAGAGAAAGAGAATGATTGCGATGGAAGCAGAAATGAAGAGAATCGAGGAAGAACTGGAAAGACTTGATGAAGAAGAAGGTGAGTAGGACTGAATTCTCAGCAGTTAAAGAAACGAAATATGAACAATTTTCGCAAGTGACATCCTTTGTGATATGCAATGATGAAGGAAAGCATCAAGTCAAACACTGAATCATATAAAATGATTTTCAGCTTTAATTGATATCTTTTCAGAAAGCCTTGATAGATGATCTTGACCTAATAGACGTCTTCAAACGTTGCTCGTGACTACTGTGACCCTCTCCTAATCCCAGCACACCTCTACTTCATCACACTGTTAAAATTAACACCAACAAACAAAAATATCCAATAGTTAAAATTGGTGTGTTTTCATAATTATCTCAGGCTTAATAATCAAGATCACGATATTTACTGAAACATCCCTATCATTGTCAATCCAAATCTCGATGCTCAAAAGTCTCTGATAAATACTTTTATCGAGATTTAATTGAAAATATAGAAGGAAATGCAAAAAATAGCAAGACTGTGTCATGAAAAGGCAAACTGAATATAGGATTTGTTGTGATGACACGTGGAGGTTCATTGATCATTCGAAAGCTCCATCAATCGATCACAAATCGCTGCTTTTGTGTCGTTAGCGAAGGTTTTGTACTGTGTCGTTTTCTGAAACAGGGATTTTTTAAGGATTGAAAACAATCATCATGCCGGAAAATGTTGTCAAACAACAAACCTTGAGTTGGAAGAGTTCTGCAGTAGACTTGTATTTGTTCAGACTGCGATCCTGAGAATGGAAAATTTAGAAAGTACGCTTTCTGATTAAAAAATGTAGGAACAAACCAAGAGTACGTTGAGTCGGTATTGATCTGCGTACGCCAACTTCGCAGCATTGTCGACTTTCTCTGTAGCAAGCAAGTAGGTCTCAATTCGAGCCATGATTGACTGAAAATTAACTAATTAGTAAATAAACAAATTTAATTCTAACCTCAACTTGAAAGCGATCCGCGAGAGCCAGGAGATGAGGTACATTACTGGCTGAAAAAAGTCAGTTTGCCATAGAGTTCGAAATACGGGTAATCGTATCTTCATTTCACACACTCTCTCACCGGTCAGAGAGGCGAGAGAGCGTGTGAAATGAAGAGACGATTACCCGTATTTCGAACTATAGTTTGCCATGAATCAATGACTAATCGTACCTAGAATCTCGGGTGCGGAAGGATGAAGAAAGTTGAGGAAATCGACAAATTGCTGAAAAAAAGTTTATTATTATTTTTTAAGCATCGAAATTCTCACATCATATTCGACCTCCTTGATTTCGACCTCCTCCTTTCCCGCTTCACTGAATCCTCCGAAGAACATAGAATGAAAGACGGGTGACCACATAGAGAGGATCTAAATTTTAATTTTTCCGACTAATTAGCATAATTAGTAACTAATTACCTGTTTCGAAACGTGCAGTCGCCTGTTTTCCACTAAAAGAACAACGTTGGTGATATTGTCGATCGGATGCGAGAAGTCCAATCGATTTGTCACTCTGTAATAAAAATTTTTCAAAGTGTTCAAAACATGTTCAAACCTTATGCCAATAGTCTTATTCACGCGGATCCGAACTTCGATAGCGAATGATCCGTCGACTAGGAAACCCTGAAAATAAAAAGTTTTCAATCATCCGCTTGCGCTATCTTACCTTTCTCTCATCCATCAGTTCATTCCATTTAAAGATGAAACAAATGCCTTTGTTCCCGCTGCTTGCTTCGGAGAGACATTGCATCTGAGAATTTACATCTATGTAAGCGAATTTTAGACACTTGTAAGTCAGGTGAGAACAGTCGCAAATAGACGGATGCTAGTGCCGAATCTAATAAGTCCCATACCGTGTTCGTGCGATGGTTCGCCTCCACTCGGTTGACAACAGTGCACTCAGCAACCCAGTCACAGCTCCAATCCGAGCATTCCGATTCCCAATTGCAGCACACAAATGCGGACACGACCTCTCCACTATCGCACCACTCAGCACTTATCGATTCAACGAAGAGTTTCCTGAAGAGGACAAAGTGCAACCCGGATGTGCAATTGAAATATTATGCGACTTTAAGTGCATTGTTAGCCGTAATAAAAAGCGATAAAAAGCTTACCAGTGCAGTCCCTTCGCATAAAAAGTCTTCGTCATTCTCGGGTTTCCTTTCAGGTTGAGAGCATCGTCGACTTTCATCTGGATGACTAGGTCGGACATCTAGAAGCAATTGAAATGAAATGAAGAAAAGAAGAACGATATTAAATGTCAACGAGCCAGTAAAACTGATAGGAAATGGTCGGACATCTAGAATTAGTTGAAAATACAGTCAAAATAAAAATAAGAACAATTTTTAACGACAAAGAGTCAGTGGAATTAATTCGAAATCTGGAATGAACACTGAACTGCCGCTAAATTGCTTTGAAGGGCCATGCAGGTAGGTGGCATCCGATCTGCTAGAGACTGATGGGTAGACTGGAAGCTTCCGATCTCAAGGTCTGAAAATTTTATATTGCCTATCTAATGCACAATTACTATTCTTTCGCTATTGATTTTCCAATAGATCAATTTTCGGGCGTCAATTACATGCAGCACTGTGTGGATTTGCGTTGTGCGTTCAGATTTGTAATTATTATTTTTTTGCATTCAGGTCGAAATATGACCTCGTCGGAGGAATCTGGAATAACTCTATCTGGCCTCCCATCCGACATAATTCGTATGATTATCAAAATGGAGGAGTCTGACAACAAAACGTCGAATAATATGCGATTGGTAGGCGACATTTTACCGAATTTTTTTTATCTATTTAGTTCGTTCCGTTCGATTATTACTGATCATCTATTACGAAAATCAACACGGAAGCAACGCTAAACTTTAGATATTTTAGATCACTCCAAAATGGAACCGAATCTACCTTGACATTTTGAGTGAAATCGACGTTCTCAAGTTTTTACTCTCGGATTTTTGTCGATCTGAAGTGCAGTTAAAACATGTGTGCATTCAGCAAAAATGCAAAGGCAAAATGACCATCGGGCTTTCTCATGTAAGTTAAAAGAAGTTTAATCAAAATGAACCACTATTGAATGAAAAACAGTTGAGAAAATCTTCAGATTGATAGGGATGTGCAATTGGATATGCAAACTGTGCACAACCTTCAGCGGTGTTCGAGGATGAATAAGCTGAATATTGTTGACACGAGCAAATCTAGAAGTATCTTCACCGATAAATTGACTAATAATATTCGCAACTATATTGGAGATATTCCAATTGACACCTTAGAGTTCACTAACCTCAACGAGTTTAATGATCAATCCCGGTTAGTTTATATTTATCAAACAAGCTTGCAAGGTCCGTTTAAGTAATAAATATTTAGGACATTCATGCTCAGTCTGATACAAACCAATGCTGTTGAGCATTGCGATATCAAGGTCGATAAATTCATAGTTGAAGATGCCATACGTAAGTGACAAAATAAATACATTATTCTGCCTCTAAATTACTAAATTATCGTCTGAATTGTTCGCTCACTCAGCTTCACTACTATTAAATCGGATGAAACAATATTTTTCGGCGAATTTATATCCGAAGCAATGTAAACTCTCAAATCAATCAAGATTCACGCCAAGTCTTCATGGCTGAGTAAACCGACCAAAGAATATCTCGGATTACCTCGAGAGTTTTGGGAGAAATATGCAGCGGAGTGGACCTCTGGAAATGTTCGGGCCCGGTTTATACCTGATGATGTTGGAACTAAACAGGGTTGTCACATCGACAACCGTCTGCTTTTTCAAGTAGAAAAGGTCAATCCAGAACTAGCTGAATCGTAAGGACTGTCGAATCGTAATTGAGCCAAGTCCCCTTCTCAAAATTCGTTATCAATGATGAAACTGCTTGCTTTGCACATCATTCGTTGAAATTTTGTATGTATTTGGCTATGAAATAAAGAAACAAAAACCAAACAACATTGTATTACTAATCGTAGCATCCGAATGGAAATGCACACGAAATAAAAAAAGAGAAGATTGATATCTGTATTTTGGGAAAATTTTGATAAACTGCTATTTCTTTGATTTTTTTCTCAAGAGATGGAGTGTTTGTCAATTGAACAGAAGACAGGTGCCCTAATCAACCTCACAGGGAACAGAACTTCTTATTTACACTCTTTCGAATATTTATTCAGTGTTTTGTTTTGGAATGTTTTGTTTCGTTATTGACATGTTTTTTGTCTTGCTCACATCCTTTTCTCATGTTGACATTTACGAGAGAACCAGAACTGACTCGAATAGACCTTTCAACTGGCATTATTCGTACCTTTGCATAACGGAAAAGTCTGAAAACTTCTTCGAAACATACCGAATCGCACTCACCACTCCTGATTGATTCTGCTAACAATGTTGGGCTGTGTTCTTTTTACTACTTTGAAAATTGATAAAAAATATCGATTGGGATTCATAAATTTGACAATCACAGAATTGCCAGGGGATATGACGTCCGATCAGAGAACTCATTTTCGAAAAGACGGGAGCCACGCCAGAGGGTAAATTTGTGGTTGGTCGCATCCGAGTAGGCAGTTGTAATTGGATGGAAGCTTGGCTGGCTCCGTTCTCTCTTTTTGAAATAATTGAGCTTGAAACCCATTCATTTGCTTTTTTTTCGTCCTCGCGCAGTGTGAATTCTTGCTGACCTGGGTAGTTTGCGTTCTTTGTTTGTGATTTCGGTTCCAGCCTGCTTTAATTAGACATTTTCAGCATCAAAATGGGCTTTCTCGACCTCTTCAAGAAAGATAAGAAGAAGGATAAGTCGAAAAAGGAAGGCATCAATTTCAAGGTAAATTTTTTTCCAGTTCGGCTCGATTCTTTCCTACACAACACAATACTTAATTTAAATAGTCAAAAAAGCAATTTTCTTATCATTTTCAGCGAGCTCCCTGGGAACAGGACCCCAATCATCCTAGCAACCGACGATCTGTGCATTTCGGCGATTCAGCAATGTTCAATCCCACCTCATGCTACCACTCGGCTGGAAAGAAGTACCCCAAGGGACCGCGGTCGTGTCCGATAGATGAGGTTAGTGTTTGGTAGAGGAACTAGTTAGATGATAACCGACTGGAAAACCATTTGCATATTTCGTCTATTTTTCATCCAGTCGGTTCTCATCCGACCTAGTACCTTGAAAGTACGATTTCACAATCCGAATCGCAAAATTATGACCAACAAGATTATTTATAAATAATAAATATTTTTGTTTCACCTCTCCAATTCATTGCAGGCTGAGCTCAACGCCCACACAGAAGTTCTGAGACACAAGAGTAGCATGCGCAGGTAATAATTTCGTTTTATTGCTATCACAATTATCATTTTTTAATCAATATTTTCTCTATTCCACTAACGCTAACAGCTGGTATTACCAGTGGGTCCCATTTAGTGTTGTCGTACGACTGTAAAATGGCTTGACGTGTCAGCACCTTTACCTTTTTATCATTGCAGTAACACTCGTGACGATCGCTTCAACACATCTCAACCCGCCCGTAACTACCGCGAGGAATCCTCCCGCTTCAGCACCTTCATTGACGCGAGTAGTGGAGATGAGGAGAATAGTCCGAATAAGGTAATTCCACAAGCTCTGCCCTCTTTGACCTCAAGCTCCGCCCACTTTGACCTCATGCTCCGCCTACTTTCAACCGCAAGCTCCGCCCACTTGAGACCACAAGCTCCACCCACTTTCGAACTCAAGCTCCGTCCACTTAGAGGGGGTGGAGAATCTAGTGAAACTAATTATGAGGGATTAAGTTGTCGCAGAATATTGTAGCGGAATAGGATTCGAAATGCATTCGAAACTCAATCAGAATGACTCTCATTTCGAAACAAGTCTTCGATAAAAAAAAACAAGATCGATATCCAATTTTTCAGGATCAAAACATGTCGGATGAAGAGAAAGAGCGATACAAGATTGCATACGTAAAGATGCTAAAAGAGCGCGAAGAGGAGAAGAAGGAGAATTAGTGAGTTAAATGTTTTTAAATTATGAAAAGTTTTTGAAAACCATGATTCTGTATTACGCTCACTCTTTTATTGGGCTACTACGGCCAAAAGGCATTTGCACGAGTCTCAAAACGAAGAAAATGATAACATAATGTTTCTAAACTGAGGGTGAGGATTAAAATGTCTAGAGAAAAACGTTTCCCCATTTCAGTGAACACATGAATCTTCTGCGGGAGAAGATTAAGCAGCTCGAGTTGAAGAATAATCGACTCGAAGCCGAGAGTAATATGATGAGGATGAATTCGTTAGTTCAAAAATTTACTGGAACTAATCGATAATCGATAATTACCGTAATCAAAAACATCCTTTACCTTTAATCGATAATCTTTAAATACAGTAATCAAATATAAACACCGTATTCTCATCGATAATTATCAAACTTTTTCCAGTTCGATGCAATACGAAGCAGCGAATCGTCACTCGCTGATGTCCAACCAGTACGATTACATCCTGCCAGGAATGATGGTATGTTCTAAGATATCGATAGTTTTTAGATACAGTAACTACCGTACTCTTATCCTATCTGATTCGATATTCTATCTACCGTACTCTTACCGAAACCGAAACTATTATACGTACCGTACTATCATCCTATCCGAATCGATATTCTACCTACCGTAACCCTAACCCCTTACCAGGCCCCGCCGCGCACTTCGACTCCAACCGCAGGCCAGCGTCCTCCTGGACAATTCCCTCCCTCTCCCTTCTTCCAATCTCCCCACTTCTCTAATCCATCCTCCATGCCTGTTTACCCTCCTCTATCTGGTCAGTTTGCGATCGATAAAACTGAAACGGACGTACCAATCCAGCACTCTTTTCAGCACCATACATGCAATCACCGGGCCAGTTCCCATCGTCGAATCAGTTTTCACACTACCATACACCGTCTCGTCGTGACTCGACCCGCAATGAACCTGTGAGATTCCGAAGAGAGTCTGGCACTTCGCGACAACTGACCTTCGATGGAGCACGTAAGTATTTCTGTCGTTAAGTTCACCGGCAGATTTAGGTTGTTGGCTTACCATAAGCTTTCACGATGCTAAAGGAAGGGTCTATCTAACACGGGTTTTCTGTAAGAGTGTAGGAAAACGAGGTAAAATTGCCGCCAGGAAAAATTTTGTGTCTCCGATTCCGATCAAAGTCGGTCAGCAGGACCCATTGAGGGACTCTTTAAGATATTTCCACTTGTTTTGGTCAAATTTGCATATTATCGATTTTTATGATTCAAAATTTCAAATGGCCATAAGTCGCTTCATTTTCATCGTACAGCGAGTTTAAACATACCGTTGAATTGGTATTCACGATCCCTACAAATAACTCAATTAGACCCTTGGTCGGAAACATAGTCTTCGGGGTGAAAAACACGAAAAATTGATTTTACGCACATAAAAGCTGGCCTAACTCGAAAAAGTGCCGAAAAGCCCTTCGATATTATTGTTTTAAAAGATTCTCCGGACGCGATTACGGGTACCCACGCGAGCCATTTCGCGTATTTCTGTCCCTTTAATACCGCTTACTAGGCTACTTTCTGGACATAGTCATTTTTTCTGAAAAACTTTAATTGATCATAAGTGGCTTCAAAATGGTCCAAATTCATTTTTCTAAAAACTGGCAGATAGGTAATTTAGGGACGAAAAGATTAGGTTATGACCATCAA
>LS497429.1:64636-96661 GCA_900490845.1 Pristionchus japonicus | reverse complement strand
GAGGAATAACTCAAAACCTGACTGTCCTATCGATTTGATGGTCATAACCTAATCTTTTCGCCCCTAAATTACCTATCCGCCAGTTTTTAGAAAAATGAATTTGGACCATTTTGAAGCCACTTATGATCAATTGAAGTTTTTCAGAAAAAATGACCATGTCCAGAAAGTAGCCTAGTAAGCGGTATTAAAGGGACAGAAAGACGCGAAATGGCTCGCGTAGGTACCCGTAATCGGGTACGGAGAATCTTTTAAAACAATAATATCGAAGGGCTTTTCGGCACTTTTTCGAGTTAGGCCAGCTTTTATGTGCGTAAAATCAGTTTTTCGTGTTTTTCACCCCGAAGACTATGTTTCCGACCAAGGGTCTAATTGACTTATTTGTAGGGATCGTGAATACCTATTCAACGGTATGTTTAAACTCGCTGTACGATGAAAATGAAGCGACTTATGGCCATTTGAAATTTTGAATCATAAAAATCGATTATATGCAAATTTGACCAAAACAAGTGGAAATATCTTAAAGAGTCCTTCAATGGGTCCTACTGACCGACTTTGATCGGAATCGGAGACACAAATTTTTTCCTGGCGGCCGGCATTCCTACACTCTTACAGAAAACCCGTGCTAATCAGTTTGCGCCCTATTTCGGTTGATAATGTAGTAAAGTAAGAGTAATGAACGCATTTGCAGCCGAGATGCTCGCTGATGAAACGTACTCCGCCATTGATTCGCCCATACCGAATTCTGTGTCGAACTCTGCTGAAACGTCCATGAGAAGAACGAGAATTGACAGACTGGCGAGGGTATGTTGTTGCAATATTAGTCACTCCTCGCCTTCCCGAACAATTATCCCTATACCACTTCCATCCCCTATCACCAATCCTGTGGAAACCATTTTATTCAGGGAATCATTGAAACTTGAAAATTACATTTCACGCAATAGTATAAAGAGCTGGAGCGCCCAATATATGGAAAAAAACGATCACACGACTCAAATCTGAAATAGACGATTCAAATCCATATGAACGGATCGTTTCAGGTCGCTACACCACAGTTCAGCCCCACCTCCAGACCGGACTCGCAACGGAGACACTCCCGACAAGTACGGTTTAGTTAATTAGTATATTTGACGAAAATACTTAATTTATTTGCTAAATTTCAGTCCGATAACAGCAGACGCAGCACTCAGAATGGAGAAGAGAGAAGGGGAGAGAATGATTACACAGAGATGTGAGCAACCGTTGAGCGCTCAAATGTTACTTCCTTCAGCACATGCATTATCTTCAATTTATTATGAATATTTCATTCTTATTTTCTCTTTTACATCTTTGATTTGTGCTTATGTGATACTGTTTTTCCAATGAAAGATAAAGCTTTTGTTCCCCCATTCAAGTTCGGTCAGTTGACATATTTTCGGAGCTGATTCACCAACGATTTCGTTGCTCGCATTTTCACTTACCTTTTGGAAATGCAGATCCATCATCCACACGTGTTTACGCAAAACGATGCAGTCAACGTAATCGAAAACAATTGTCGGTGTAATAAAGTATGAAACCGTTGGACACAATCCATTCAGATTATGTTTCAATTGGTCATTGAATTCAAAACGAATGACTATCTCTGATTCGAGTGATCGGCTATATTTTCAAAATGGAACGAATACGTCGTTTTCCCACCTCGTTTGTTTCGACTTGATCGTATTTCCGAACTACTTTCTTCTATACAATGCCAGAAATTCGGCCATAAATGTTCCTCCTAATTGTTCTTTCAAGATCATCACCCTTCTCCCATCTCCATTCCATGATTAGATGATAAGGAGCCAAAGGCAATCTTTCCCCTCGAGAACTTTCCCTTTCCTCGCCTTTCTCGGCTAGCAAGTTTTCCGCACAGGATCTCGGCTCAGGAGATAGCTGGGCTCTGCTCGTTTCGCACACTGCCTTACAGCTAGAGACAATGAGATATCAGTGAAAAGAAGGAAAGCAGAGATCCTCCAAAGGAAAAAGAGAAAGTGCGGCTCTTGCGGCTCTCTGCCATGGGCGCTGATAGCGCAATCCGGGCTATTATCATCCCTGGGCCTAGATTGGATCATCGATTGCGATTCGCGCTATTATTCCTCTGTTTTATTGCTTTCTGAAACTTCATTTTCATTTAATGATCGCGTTTCACTTTTAGCTTGTGTAATGAAGACTCGTTCAGCATGCGGGAGCGATTTCTCCTCATTTTCCTGCTCCTACTCGGAATAGAGGCTTTCGTTGGCGATTTCGAGGAGCAGAAAGATGATTTCGAAGTACCGGAGAATCTAGGAGAAACTGGTACGTCAACACATTATTCAGCTCTACATTTGAGGATTTCTATCAGTATTCATGCATGATCCAACAACTTTGCCGTCAAACACAATTCCCATCTAGGAATCGTTTCCATGGAATGAGATTGTGGCATTTTCAGTCAAACACGATTCCCATCTCCGTTTCATCTCCGCGCCTCACGCCCTTCCGACGAATGATTCGATGCTGATAAGAAGTGCAAGGAGAAAGAGGTCAGTGAATAATTTATTTATTTTTAACAGAAAACCGAAGGATGAACATTCGAGTTGCATTCTACTTGCTTAATCATTGTTCCGAAACAAACCTGAATTTCAAGGGAGAACAATGAAAGCAACTTTCCCATTTTTAAGTGATTGTGTAATTTGGATAGGAAACGTTCTCACGATTAGTTTGAAAGAAATATTCTCTGAATATATCAATCATGAAACGCACACAAACCAGCAACTTTTCATTGTGAAAGTCTGTCAAGATTGCGCTCCAATCTGTTTCACAGATACCTCATTTTCGAACAATACTGGCTCTAAGCGTTACATTGGCCACATCCTCTGCAAAAATGAAAAAAAAAGATAACTGTCGCACTTGTCTCATGAAGAATTTTCCTCCTTCGTTCTAAACAGAAGAGTTCAAAATGCGAGTCAGAGAGACGAGGGAGTGTGCGAAATGAGGAGAGCACTTCGAATTCGTTCAAAATAATATTCCCTTCCATATAGTATAGTCACTGTCCTAGTAGTGGGTTCCCGCAGAACGCCAGTTCCTTGAGTTCAGGGATACCTTTACCTTTACGTCCTAAACAGAAGAGCGCGAAATGCCGGTCAGAGAGGCGAGAGAGTGTGCGAAATGAAGAGACTATTCTTCTCCTTCTGTCCAATCAGTAATCTCTTCCAGATGCTCCTGTGGCTGCTCCGACTGCGACCTGTTCCCGAACAGGCAGTGCTGTTCTGCGGGTAAATTTAATGTATTTATTCAAATTTAGAAATCCATCGAGCCGATCGAGTGATCGAGCCTGTAAGAATATTGAAGAAGAATATTGCAATCAAAATGCAGTAAAAAAAATTCCATGCCGAAAAGATTAGGGTTGTTTGGGGAACTTCCAGGACACGTCCGAAATTTCACTTTCCATTCATTGTGCAGCACAAAGTTAGCCCATTTCTGTACAGAAACCGTCTCAAGCGCTCCAATTCGCAAGTGCGAATTGACTGAAGCTATCAAATTCAAGATTGTTGCTCCTCGGCCCCTCTTCCCCTAGCCTGCTGTCCTCCTCCTCCGCCGCCCAAACCGTGCTGTCAACCGTCTTATGGCCCCTGCTGCCCGGCCACACCAGAATGCTGCGCCCCGCCGTGTTGTCAGGTTGGGCTTTTCAAATAGACGTGACGGTGTACTCAATAGAGCAGCTCCGCTGACAAAGTTTGCTGAGTTAGGGATTAGGAAATAGCTGAAGGACTAGTACCAAACGCTGCCAACCTTCTTATGGCCAGTGCAGCCCGGCAACGCCGGAATGATGAGCACCTCCGTTCTGTCAGGTATCGCAACAAACCACATGAAATTGACAAATCCGGCAAATCAAAATCGTTTGTGTTCAGTATGTTTCAGACATGCTATGATCGCATCAGCTTCCTAGAGTTCCGTTGGGCATTTGACATTCTTTTTTCGGAAAAAAAACTAATCGGCTTTCAAATTACAGCGATTATTCATTCCAGGGCGAGCGCATCCCCGATGAATATTTCACGCCAGATGATGTGCCTGAGAGAGGACCGCCACCGGTTAGTGGCCTACCCGATCTATATTTGGAAATAAGGTCGATTATTAGTTAACCTGGGCCTTTTTTTCAAGTGTCAAGCATTGAGAAGAAACAGGGTTCAAACACTCAGACTCGGGTAAGTTTCATAGAATCTTCAAGACAGAACAGAATCAAATTCGAGGACTTTCCAGGCGTTAGCTCTCCAAATATCCTAAAAACCCTTATGACATGCATGGCTGCGTTCATAATCTCCAGTAGCTGGAATTGCCCTAATCTACAGTAACCCTCTCATCTCAGCTCCCGCCCACTCCACCCCGCACGTGCTGCCCTCCGCCCGTGCCCGCTCCTCCTCCGCCTCCGCCGCCTCCGCCTCCCCCTCCACCCGAGCCGCCCGCGCAGGTAAGGCATCTCTCAAGAACTGAGTGGACATCGTCTGTGCGTACTACGCACTTGAAACCAGCTAGAAAACTTTGTAAACTGTAAGCACGACTCTCCAAACGAGCCAAGTAAGCATACTTCACTTTCACGTTCCACGTTCCAGTATGTTTCGCTCATTCTACAACAGTGATATCATAATACGACTAAGATCGTGGCCTCCATCTGATGAAATTGAAAAAAAACATCAAAGAATCTGACCACATCGTCTTAAAATTGTAGTGCTGCGCGGAGGAGCCGCAAGCGTACCCGACGGCGCCCGGCAACTCCTGCTGTCCGGGCGGAAGTGGGTTTCAGTTTAACTTTTATTGACAGCTTGAAAAAGTGCAGTTTGGAATGTGTTTCATATATTTATAAAGGCTCTCGTTTCATGATGCAGTAGAAGCGAGTCTTGTGCAAAACTCATCAACAAATAATGCAGCCTAGAGCTCTAAGCATGCAAGTTTTGGAATGTGTTTCACAGCTTTAACGTGTTCTCAAGACCTCGCTGTATTGTGATCGATCGTCATCATCTTCACTAAATGATAAGTGAATGGTATGAAGATAATAAAACGCATGCAGACTGCGGCTGCGGCCGGCCCTGCTGCTACTACCAGAACAACGAGCAGTGCTGCGAACGGGTAAGTCATTGACTTTCGATACTACTCATTTCGCTTTTTTTGTTCTTCTCATCCGCAGATTATCCGGTGAGAGACATGATAGTGGAAAAGTGATACAGTAGCGACGTCTGAAGAATTGAAACAACTTTTGACACGGATTAGGGATCAAACTCATTCAGGAACACCCATATTTTAAGGGATGTTGTGCTGTGAGTTGAGAGGATCATTCAAGCAATTCTTGACTGCCAATGAGTAGTCCCAACAAGCTTCGTACTCCTTCAGGACGAAAAACAGACGAATTCATAATAGTCCAACTCCTTCCAGGAAAGACCCTGCTGTCCTCCTCCCCTCCCCTGCTGCGATCCTCCCAAGCCAATCGCGAGCACTTGCTGCCACCGAGTGCCGCCGTGTTTGAGGTACTCTCCCTATCCCCTTCTTCACCCCTTCTCTCCTACCGAGGAGTCAACCAGTTGAAAAGATCGCATATGTCTCAGACATGATTCATAATTCTACAGAAGACCGATAAATATTGAATGGCCAGATCTTGTGTTTGAGAAATACGAATATTCTGAAAACAAAATTCAAGTTTTCATCATTCAGAGCCTGTCCTACCTGCCCGTGCCGTCGTCGTCTCTTCCTCGGCAAGCGGTCGAAGAGGGATGATGGACTGCACTGCCAGACTTGCGAGGGTACGTTCATTCTGGTGTCTTTCTACCGACTCGGACACCAAGTTGTTTCGTGACTTCATGAAGTTATGACTCATGAGTTTAACTGTAAGAGGCAATAAATGATGGACTGCACTGCCAGACTTGCGAGGGTGAATTTCACTGCTTTTCTTCATCAAATTTGCTCGAAACGAGCTCTAAATCAAGCGTATCATGTGAAATGATGGACTAGAAAGAGATTGCTTGCCACACTTGCAAAAGTGTTTCTGGTACAGCGCTCGGCTAAGTTGGAGAATTTTCAGAAAATATTTCCGTTTCAGCCCAACGCTCCGAGGCTATTGACGTTTCTCCCGCAGAGCCGAGACAACCAAGAAGACGAGCACCGGAGAAGGACGACAGTGAGAGTGAAGAGGAGGGACCGGAACCGTTTAGGTATACTTTTAGCTATCTGGTTGATACAAAAGTTTCTGACCTTTTTTGAATTTCTGTGATAATAGCGATAATTTCCTTCGTTTTCAACCAATCAACTAGTACTGTTCCACGTTAGATGCGCACATGGATGCTCTTTCTAGCGCACACTTGAACTGACCAATCGCATTCGAAAGACCGTAACTGTGTGAAGACAAAGGGCGCGTGATCCAGATTCGTACTGACTTTTTATCAGGCTAGCGTTCTCTACAGAATAGAGATATGACCGAAACAACTGAACTGGCACTAAGCACAACTACTAGGTATTCCATCGAATATATATCCATAGAAGTGCGGCATTCCCCGTTGCTAGGATAAGAGCTTGTTTGAAATCCGAAATTTTCTGGCTTTGATCGTATTCAATTTATATTGATGCATGCTCGTCAGAATGAACCAGGATATTTCTTATGTACAAAAACAAAAAGTGTCTAGGCTACTCAGTTCACCATAACATTTTGATAAGGTTGGTCTTCCTCTATCGCAGGGTGCAAATTTTGGAACTTATAGTTTGAAATTTGGCAGGCGAAATCGGAACTTAAGTCGACGTCATGCATTCCACACACCTTGGAAACCGGATGTTTCACGCTTATGTCGACGAGGGACCCTTGACACCTTGGTGTTTTATTGGGCAAATCAAAGGGACTGCTAGATACTACAGGATTCCCCAGAGTGGAGACCACTTGAAATCTGATTTTACGATGGATTTTGGACCAAAGTCTACTCTAAAATGCATTACTCGTAAACTATGCAATCACGGTCAAATTTCATAATGCGGTTGTGGAGGCCCATCATGTCCCTAAATAATGGTACGGAGGAATTGGGGTTGGTTGAAGTCTAGCCTTTCAAATTTAAGTAAACGTAATGGTCAGAAACTTTTGCATCAACCTAATATTTTTGAAGATAAATGAGATAAGTTTCAGGAGTGCTTGTAGTAGTTGAATTTAGATCGTGAATCGATTCTCCACCAGTCTCGTTTGACAAAACAAAATCATCCGTTTAGAGCGCCTCGAGCCGGCAGACTCTACGCGGAGACACGTGCGAGGAGGGTGAAGAGAATGAATGTGAGTTTTCCGATATTTTTAAGCTGTATCTTCACTTCCAGCACAACTTTTACATCAATTTCTTGAGCACCATGAGATAAAATGCTTATTAATTTTCAATGTTATTCTTTCATTCAGTGCCAAATCTGCATCGCCGGTGCTCCCCTTCTTCCCTTCCGCGAGAAGCGATCACTCTGCCAGCCATGCACATTCCTGCATCCGAACCAGGCTGTTTCGACTGCCAGTCCGTTTGATCAGGTCGGGCATTCCACCAACATATTGGAACTTGAGTTGAGCGATCAGCATAACTTTAGGAGGCATAGATTGAGTTTCAATCATGATCGAAATGAATTTGTAGATCAGGAACTTGGATGCTGCTCCATTCGCCGTTGATCAATAATAATAAATTATCGTTACAACATAAATTATCATTGTTAAACAAATAATATGCAGTATCGCCAGTCCCAGTACGCCTCACCCTCCTACCTCAGTCAATACACTTCCCCCGTGGGGCAGCCACTGCACAAGAGAACCAAGAGGAATGTAAGTAGCTTATTTTTAAGACATGTCGGAAATTGGGATTGCGCACATCTAAGAAAGTAGTGAACTGGTGCACATGCAGTACAGCAGCTTCTGCACAAAGAGGAATGTGAGTAGATACATCAACAAACTAATTGAGCTGAGTTTTCATATTTTCAAAACGAGAGGATTGATAAAATAACGTTGTTTAGTGCCTCCCGCATCCCGAGTGCTCCGCGGCGCAGGGCAGGAGGAGGAGAAGGTTGGTCCCCGATCCCTCCATTTTTTACCTCTTATTGCCTATTCGATGTCAATTTCGAACTTGAATCTCTTTTGATACATCAAATAGATTCTATCCATTCCAGAAACGCCCTGGGCTCTCAGTACTGCGAGCCGTGCCAGAACAACCTGCACGCGAGGAGGAAGAGGGAGGCCGAGATCGATGTAAGTCTTGTGAAATTCATCGACCTCATTTCCGACGTACCCTTTGCCACTTGAAATTGTATGGCGTATACCAACGTACTCAACGATGATTTTCGAAAGTCCCAAGAAATGGCCTAAAATTGGTCTCGCAGCAATGCACTCGAGACCGTCGCGAGGGTCGCTGCTCCAAGGGTCAGAAGGAAGAAGTGGACGAGTTCGATCGAGCGATGGAATTGAGAGGAGACAGGGAGAAGAGACAGGCTTATAAGTGAGTAACGCACTCATAATGAAACTTCTCTGGAAGGAGGTAGGAATGGGAATAGTAGGGAGAGAATACACTGTAAAGAAAGAATACTCTGTAGGAATAGCTGGGGCTAAAAAACAGGAAAGTGCCTTGATAATTGTGCAAAGAAAGCGCAATATTAAACAATTTAGAGGAGCTTCTCTTACTAAAGTCAGTGCGTTTCAGTCCGAACGGTCTACTTGACGTTGTGAAAATGCTCGGAAAGACGATGATGACTAAAGGTGAACTTTTCATACACGAGTTCACAAAAATCATGCGCTTCCGAGCCTTGCTTTAGCGTTCATCTTAGGATTGATTTTTGAAAACCGCGAATCATGGAACTATCAGATTACTCTGGTTTACAATTACTTCTCAATTACTTCTGAAACGTATTTCTAAATTCATTGAACATGAAATGTCTTTAATCTAACCGATCGAAACTGAGTAAAACATTAGAAATGATTGTCCCAGCGTACTCGGGCAACTCCGGCTCCGGCACGTGTGTGAAGTTCCCCGCCTGTGTGATGATGAAGAAAAGGAGGAGGTATTCGTTTAAATATTTATACACAATTTGAATAATTAAATTAATTAAATCAATAAATGAGTATTCAGAAAGCGTCACGCTGATCGCATGGAGGCGTATCATGCGAGGATGGAGGAGTACAAGGTAGCTTTTTCTGCGTTCATTCGCTGTACTATAAGTTGTTTCTGGCCACACTGCGTTCGCATTTCCTTGATGTACTCTAAAACGTTTTGATGACAAGGAATTTTTTAAATTGTGAAATTCCAGGCCCTAGTAGCCCAATACGAGAGAGCTCTCGAGGATCATCACAGGGTCAAGAGACAGTTCTTCACACCGGACAACACTGCTGTGAGTTGCTGTAGAAATTTGATATTAAACTTTTCAAACTTCATTTTGTTTTTTTAACGGCTTCCTCGCATCAATTGTCCGAAAGTCCAACTAAGCTTTCTTGTGCAAATTGTTAGAAAATAGGGGGGGGGGCAGAGTTGATCAAGTCAAACCCCTCAGGCATGCGTGTTTCCTCAGGCATGCGTGTCCTGTTATCTTTGAAATTTATGACACTCTATTTTTAACCTACTGCTTCGAGCCACGCATTGAATGAAGTAAAATTCCGCTTTCTTGTGCAAATTGTGAAACTTATTGGGAGAGTTGATCAAGCCAAGCCTTGATTCGAAAAATCAAAATCAAAATACCTTTTCACAGACCTGCGTGCCCTGCCCCGCGTGGGTAACAATGGCCCTCGCTGCGAGGACGAAGAGAGAAGCGAATGGGACGGTGGTGGATGAGGTGAAATCCTGTTCTCGTATGGAGGGGGAGTGTTTCACGCTTACTAAAACTTCTGCAATCTGTTGTGAACAATGATTGTGAGAAGTATTGCTCATAAAATAATCATAAAAACAACTGAATTTTGAAAATTCATAACGTAATTACAAATGAACAAAATTCATCCATTTCCCATTCCCAGTTCGACAAAAAGTGGAGTCTCTCCGACGCGATCGCTAAATTTTGAAATTATTCACCATTACCTAGTTCGACAAGCTCACTGGCCAAGTAGTGTCCCCCGCAGGGCACATGTATCTTGAATAACGAGCTTTCTTTACATTTGACCTTCAGTTCGACAAGAAGTGGAGTCTCTCCGACGCGATCGCTAAATTTTGAAATTATTCACCATTACCTAGTTCGACAAGCTCACTGGCCAAGTAGTGTCCCCCGCAGGGCACATGTATCTTGAATAACGAGCTTTCTTTACATTTGACCTTCAGTTCGACAAGAAGTGGAGTCTCTCCGACGCGATCGCGGACATCAGGAAGAGGAAGGGGTACGAGGCTGGGTTCTCCGAGGTCAGCTCTACATTGGGTACTTCTAGGGTACTTCATCTAATGAAGTCTACTGTTTTCTCATAGAGTTGATGGCATCCTAAAACATGATTGTCAGATTTTTTGCATAATACTGAATGTACGAGAAAAAACCTTCCTGTGAGAAAGGAAGGGCCGGTAATTATTATATTTCCCAGTCCGACACCCGTCGCCACCCCTCCTCCAGTCGTTGCAAGCAGACCGAGGACTGCTTGAATGACACGGAGTTGGCGATATTCAGGAAGGTGTACCACTCGAGGACCAAGAGGGAGGTGAGCAAAGTGGGCTCTTTCGGAATTGTGAGGTCCCATTGGAATTGTTGGAATCGTGAAGTTCCAAGAAACCACAAAAGACTCCTGTGTGAACTATAAGTTCAACTCAGAATTGTATGGTGCCAAGATTTCTCAAATGCCTCCGTAGAAAATGTGAGGGCCCAGAATATAGAAAAATTTCGTTTTTTTTCTTCAGTAAGTTCCAGCCCGAGTCTTTCTTGAACAGACTGTTCCTGCATGCTCATTATTTATCATCGAGAGATTACTGATGTTCCAGAAAGGTTTCGGCTTTTTTAGAGGGTCACGAGCTGAAATTATTCCATTCCAGGCCACCCGTCGTCGCAATTGCATCTCGTGCGGAGGCGATAGCAGTGTGCTGGCGAGGATGAAGAGATCATTTGGGGACCCGGACACGAATGCTTCTGCAGTCAGATTTGTTGCATAATTTCGGTGCTTCATTGAGACAGCTGTTCAGTAGAGTGTGAAATACGGGTCACCGTCTCCTCATTTCACACGCTCTCTCTTCTCTCTGACCGTTGAGAGAGTGTGCGAGAATGAAGAGGTAATTTGGGGACCTGGACACGAATGCGTCTGCGGTGCGTAATCAGTAGTGTTCAATAAACGGGTCCCCGTCTCGTCATTTTGCACACTCTCTCGCCTCTCTGACCGGTGAGAGAGTGTGCGAAGATGAAGAAACGGCGAATGCATCCGCGGTGCGCAAACACAGTATCTCCTCTAGAGTTGTAATCTCCACATTGTATCCGAATCGTTCCTCTCCGAATCGCGCGATTCAATTGAATCAATTTAATTGAATCGAATCGATTTCATTGAGATACATGTTCAAACGAGCTCCGCTTGAGTTTTTTTGTATTACAGTTATGTTTCGAAAAGCAGTGAAACTCGTATGCAATTGAATTTTGTAGTAGAGCCAAATAATCCACCTCAAAATAAAAAAGTATTTTCAGTACAACTGCCTCGCGTTCCCGCAGTGTCGCACTCGAGTGAAGCGGAATTTATTCGTACGTTTATATTTGTTTTCCCGAACTTACTGCGTTTAGCAACGACTCGAAAAAATTGAAATTTTCTACAGGAAGACTGCAACATTTGCACACCACACGCCGAGAAGCGAAAGAGGAGAAAGAAGCGAGACTTTGGCCAACCACAGTGCTACCCCTGCAGACAAGGATGAACTTAGTGTTCCGGTGATTCTAATGTTCCACTGATTTTAGTGTTCCGATGATTCTAACGTTCCGGTCTTATTACATATTTTGATTTATCAGTTTGCAATCCGTTGATCTCATTACAGTATTCAAGTTTGATATTTTGCAATAATAAAATGGTAATAATTATCGTTTATGAATCTTGTGAACTCCAGAGACAAGCATCGAACGACTTTAAAAGCGAAAGGTCCATTCGAGACGAAGTTTCTTCTTCGCTGGAAGCTCCAGTTCTTCATTGGAGGGGCGAATCAGTTGCTCCCTGAAAACAATGTTTTCTATTTCTCACGTGTGTGCAAGACACAAAAAAATTTAATATAAATCTTTCTTCATACGTTCTTCAAAAACATACGCTAGCTTACGCGGAAGACATTCTTGACCCAATATTTCATATGGTGGATTGCGTAGAAGCACTGCCACACAACGATCGATTAGAGTCGGTGCTAAAAAAAACAAATATTTGAAACGGAATCATCTTGTAGGCAACAAAGAAGCCAGATTTTCTAGAAAAAAAACTAACCCATCTCGATTACGTACAAGTTTCGCAGCTCTTTGAGGGATCTGGAATGTGCATGAATTAAAAGTTTTTCATTGTTAAACGACTCTTTCCATTATGGGCATTTCTTGATTTCATAATTTTATGGAAATCTCACCTCGTTTTCTCAAGAATAAAGACACGCGTTCCCAACACGGTGACTTCCGCGGTGCACGGGCAAATTTTTTTTGGAAAATCTGAGCTCAAATCGTCTATCTGAAATAAGAAACTCGAATCGTATATTTAAACGAGTAACTAACCGTTATCCACTCGTTCACAAAATCGTCGAAACGAAGCAATTTGTAATTCGCATTCTTTTTCCGATCGAATTTGAATAGTTGATTATGGTGTTTGACTGAAAAGAATTCAAGAAAGTCATTATTTTTAATATTAAAGCATTTTCGAATTAACAATTGAAAAATTAAGAACACGATGAATAATTGTCTACCGTTTTAGTTGCCCTTGTGGACATATCTAAACTTACAATGCTTGGAACTTTTGCATTTTTTGCATGTCACACTATTTTCTTCGCCTGAAGGAACTTCTGAGCTCAATTGGCCATCAAATACCTGGAAAAAAAGTTAGACCTTTATAATTCATATTTCCCAAGTTCTCTTTCTCGAGAGAAGCGTTGACAAATGTGAAAAATGAAATCGAGACTCACCATGTGCGTTTTTGCTTCATCTTTGCATATAACGTGTAATTTTCCATCCAGTGTCCAGGCATAGTGAATCTTGCTGACTAGATCCCTGATCTGGAATGATTTGATTATTACTTTTTTCTTTTTCTTTTTTCGATGCTAGAATCTGATCAGACTTCATTGTTTCATTTCGTCCTGTAGAGTTCTATAATGAACAAAAAAAATAATAATCTAACAAATATCTAACCTTATCATTTGCAATCGGACGGTGTGTCCACATCATCGTGTTGAGATCCAACTGGCAAAGAACGGGGTATGCGGAAGGATCAGAGTTGCTCGCAATTGCAGTTAGTGTCGATGATTCGCCTGAAGCAGGTTGTTTAGTTGCTTATAATTTAGCATCATCAGCATTCTTTCAATCGAGTGTTGGATTTCTTTTGTTCATAACACATTTGTTTTTTTTTCAATGCGCATGACATGCCATTTCTGGCTTGTCGTGCTTTATTTTATGATAATAAAAGATAAACTCAAAGCTCTCACCTTCACTATAAACTACTCCGTAGGTTTCATCTCTAACCACGTTCGGAACATTCGTGCTCACTTTCCTCCAATGAAACTCGTCTCCCTCTGAAGGAAACTAATTATCTGTTTGGCACTCTAGAAATGTGGTAACTTTTGAACTTGTTGGGCCCAGCCTCTCTCAGTGTGGACCACTCTGAGTGCGGAGGGGACGGGGAATGAGAAAAGTACAGAAGTGCCTGACATTGAAAAATAACCAACCTAATGATCCACCAATCACGCTACCATCCATCTTGGATAAGGTATAGGCGACTCCATTATGAACAGCCACAGAGTATTTGATGCTGTACCACGAGTGTTTCGGGATATCCTGAGCATTTCTTTCGTCGGTAACCGCAAAATAGTGGATAAGAAATATTCAACCCACATTGAAATCCACCTTCAAGCTCCTCACTGCGAAGGTGTCTGAAAGAACAATTATTAGAGTTGATGTCTGAAACCTCTCTTAAAAATGATTGAAATTACTCACTCGAATCCAGTCTGTACATTTGCCAATTTTCCTGATTCAGATTAGTTGAAACGCAGACGATTTGGTCGCCAATCATGAACTGGAAAAGGCATATTTTAAAATGAAAAAGTCTGGAACTTCCTAGATTTTTGGCCCAGACTTGACAGTGCGGAATGAAAAGCAAGGTGAAGAATGAGAAGAATACGGAGGGAACACTCTGTGAGAAAAATCTGAGCCAAAATCGAAGAAGCACCAAAAGTTTAATGGATTCAGCAGACAAAAACAAAAACGCACCGCATTGCTCAACGACAGTCCGGAGAGGGAAGAGAGATCCTCGACTCGGAGTAGCATTTCTGAAGAGATTGATGAAATGGGTAAGAGATATCCGTAGTGATATAGTAATCTGATAACGGATAGTATACCCATAAAGATCGGAAGCGTCCGATCTTTTTATGGTCACTTCCGATGAATTGGTTATCCCAGAGAGGCGCGTTTACAACCTCACTCTCTTGGGTCATCCGTCCACCTATGCCTCTGGGTTCCGATGTATTGAAGCGATGAGACTGCGCCACTGGGTAATAAGCTGTACTTTCATCACCGTGGTGTTTAGCGCAATCGATCTTATCAAAGATTTGGAAAATTTCAAGGCTAAATTTCAAAGACAAATGTACCAGAAAAATGTATGGCAGATGTTTATTTTGTCGAAAGACGTTTTACAAAAAAAACAGTATCGTATGTTCCAATTCGGAGAGTCAGAAGCGATTGATTCAGACTAGTCGCTTGACGATTCAACCTCGTTGACTTTTCTTGGAGTGAGCGCGTCTCCACTCGTATCCCGATACAGCGTTGCACTGAAATTTTCAAATTATTTATGCAATTTATATTTACCAAAGCCCATTCTGTTTAGAAACAATGCAAAACATCCCAACTTGAGATCGCGAGGAAGGAATTGTTCTCCCAATTTCTTCAATGTTGGATCGCGCAAAATAACCGCCTGAGCATGCTCGAGAAGTGTCGGGGCTAAAATTTGTTCTCCTTTCAAAAAATGTTCCACTATAAGATTGATCAAAAATGACTCACCCATTTCGATCACGTACAAATTTAATAGCCCGTACCTGCAATAGTCTAATTGTTGGCTAAATCTCAGACATGTTCTAATATCTTTAAATATAGATTTGAAGATTGGTAACCTTCAACTACAGCCTTTTAATATCCTCAGAACTAATGAATTTGCGTTCACTCATGTTCAGACTTACGGACTGCTCGTTTCGTTCGTTAGGAGATAGATGCGTGTTCCGAGCACAACCACCTCGGCAGTGCACGGCAATATTCGTTTCGGTAGACTAGGTCCCAAATCGAACATCTGAGGGAATATTTTAGAGTGATAATTAGAATGAAAACGGTGCTTTGAGTACGTTTTACTTGCCTTGGTCCACGAGCTCGTAATATCATTGTAACGGAATAACGCGTGATTTCCAATTTTATTCCTACTGAACTTGTACAGTTCCTCGTTGTGAACAACTGAAAAATCGATACTCGAATTGATTTTTCTCGAATTGAACTCGTAGCGAATTGAAATTTTCGAGTCTCACAGTGCAGGGAGATGCAGTTTCTGCACATTTTCTCTTGAATTTCCCCCGAGACGATTTTCCACGTTTTCTTCTCAGGTTCTAGCGCCTGAAATAATACTAAGAATTCTACCCGAAAATTCAAATCAATCAACTCGCCAGTAGCTTTTCAACGTCATCGTGAACTACGATATGTGTTTTGCCTTTGAGTGTCCAAACGTAATATGGACGCCGTTGGGAAAGCATGAGTAGAATCTAGAAAAATCAAAATATTAAAATGCTGTTAACTATTCGATTAAACTCCGTGAATAGACTATCGAAACGAGCGCTTTTCCGGAGAAAGGTCAGATTATTGGTTTATATTACGCACCGACTTGAACAGTCAGTTCACGCTTACATTTTCGTCTGTAATTAGCTGCTGTGACCATTTCTTCGTCGATAGATCAAAATCCCAGATTGAGTGTTGACAAGTCGTCTCATCATAAACTTCCATCGTGAACTTCAATGTTGAATCTGCACGAGAATCGTTAGGTTGCGAAAGCAGAAAAAAAATTTTAAAAAGGGTGAACCTCCACAATATCTGAGTCGTTTTCCAGTGCCCATCAGCAGTGAAGGAACAATCATATCCAACATACTCCAGTGGAAAGTATCTCCTACTGAAAGTACAGTGATATTCGTGAGCCTATAGGTGGATCCAAAACAAACAAACAAACTGACGCATACCAAGCTTCCCACAAATGATGCTACATGCTTGAATCGACCAAGTATAGGCAGTATCATCATGAACCGTGACAGGGTATTGAATACTGTAATGTGAAGAAGGTTCGACATCCTGCAAATTCATTTTGCTTTCCCTGTAGTCAAAAATATACTGAAGTCACATTAAACTCCACTTTCAATTGTTTTGCAGCAAACGTCTCTGAAAAAAATAAATTGAACCAATGTAGTACTTTCGAAAATGAAAATACCGTACCTGAGTCGATAGTGTACATTTTCCAATCGTGATCCAGTTCTGCAGAAACGCAGACTATCTGGTTTCGCATCATGAACTGAAAACACTATTCTAATAAAAAATAGAGTAGCTCTCACTGGTGTGTGCGGCTGAGTATTAAATCTTTGCAAAACTTCTATACTTTTTTGGCTCGGCCCTTTTCCCACACTCAGAGCTTTCAGTAGTGAGAGAGGTTAGGGATAAAAAGTGCAGAAGCTCTGCTATTTCTTACTGCATTGAACAATGTGAGACCGGAGATCGCGGAGAGATCCTCAACTCGGAGAAGCATTGCTGGAAGGATGAATTATTTCTGGAATGAATAATTAAAATATCGGGATAAAGAGCACAATAACTATTATAGAACGGTTGCCACCAGTCTGTTTTCTCGCTCAGGACGGATGGAATCTTCCGATCTATTGAGCGGCTTACAGCCTACCCACAGGGGATATTGGCACTCCTGCACTTTCTCGGACAAACACCAAAAATCCCCAAAATGGCAAGGATGAAATATTGTCTAAGACGATTTACGCTGGTAATGTAACGCATTTGGTTTGCATGTAAAATATTTGTTACAATGAATGTTATAAAGAAAAGCTTTATCGATGGATGATTCAGAAAATGTACAAGGTGCATGATTTTCATATCGTATTTAATTTTTATTGAATTGAATATTCATACCCCAGTGAATCCCCCAAGTACGCATCTCGAAAATGATCTCTCCATCGATTTGGTGGATCTTTGCACGCGTCCCAGCTGGATCGAGGGTGTGCTGAAACTTATTTAATTATTGTATCATCATTTACAATAATTCAATCATTGAATTATTGTAAATGATGATAATTATACACGAGTAACGATAGAAAAAGGGAAACAAGTGGCTCACTTCGGTAACATATTTCGTCTTTAATCCCAGGAAGTGATCCTGTCTCATTCTTGCTGTGACTCGAATTGACCAAGCTTCAATCTTCAAGCCACGATTAATACGCGCCTTAAATATAACATGGATTCTCATATAACAGAATTTAACATGGATTGTCATTTATTTGATCTTTGTGAATCGAAAATAAAGAGGAACAGACAATGAAAACATACGATTGCTGCCACCATTAACCAATCTATGTCAAGAATCATGGAATAAACCTCGAAGGTTCGAAAATTGGGTAGGTATGTGATGACATCTGTCGAAGGTGTGAAACTTGCTTGCTAAATATTCCGGTAAGCAATTATATTAATTAAAAATACTTTTAAGACTTTTACCTCAACAGTTTCCATTGGCGTCCGGGAAAAACTTAAGGAGGAACAATCCTTATTTGCCCAAGCCCCAACAAACTTTTTGATTAATTTTTCATTGGCATATTTTTCGAAATTAGAGCATAGAAAGTAGATGTCTGAGGCTCGAGTCATCCAGTCAAAGAATCTAAATACAGCTGTTTAAATAAATGAACTGAAAAAATTGATAGTTGGCATATTTCGTCGGGTCACTTGATATCGTACAACGTTAAGAATATAAATAGTCACATTTCGAGTCCCTCCGGAGTTAGTGCATCCTCACATCCCATGAAAAACAACATGTTGAGTCTCCCGAATGAGGCCAAACACTTTGGAACAAACTCGTCGTCAATATGTAGCTGTATAAAGAGAGAATTATGCTATAATAATTTAGCCTTTCTAACATTAACAAATTTGTGCTGAACGAAGTCATTCTTAGCTGAGATTTCCGCAGCTTTTTCGAAAATGCGAGAAGGTAGAGGTAGGCGCCAAACTTTTAAGCGGTGAGCTCGCTCAAAAGGCGTGCATTTTTGGAAATTCTGAAAATTCTACTAAACTGAAATAGGGCGTTTTGAATCATACCGTGTACGAAAGTAAATCGTCACGTTCACATCTGGTATACCTGTCAACTAACGGTAAATTTCCTTGATCAGACTCGACTGAAATTTAGGAATTTTCAAACTGTTTCACACTATCAATACCTCTTGATGCGCTTTCGTATTCGAAAACAGTGTCTTTCTTAGATCCAAGATCGTCAAACACAATTTGTAATTTGTGCCCTGTAGCCGTCTGAAAACGCAAAAAGGTATTGTAAAATTTCGAGAACTTCTGTACTTTTTGGCCCAAGCCTCGCTCTCTATTGACCACTCTGAGTGAGGAGTGAGGTGGGGAATGAGAAAGTAGGGATAGAATACTCTATTGGGAATGGCTGGGCCAAAAAGTACAAAATTTCGAGCGAACCTGTATGATTCCTATCGTGTCACGGAAATGTTTCGCTTTTATGATCGGGTTGTTGAGTATTATGGATCGCATTCGATGATTTGATCGCTCCAATTGGTTAAGCGTTTTTCTTGAATATTACATTTGAATATATTTAGTTATCTTCAAATTATTATATAAAACTGACCGTCCGAGAAAACGGAAAACTTCATAGAGACAATCATCGTTCAGAGTCGTTAAGTAATCGATAGGTAGATCTTGCGAGTCCATTGCGCGGAGTCTTCGTATTAGTGCGAAGATCTGTCGTATTGATAATGAGTGACTCGAGGGGGGACGCGAATTTGAACAGGCAAAGAGTCTATGTTCCCAGTGTTGCTAGATTGAATAGGCGTCTCTTTCACTTAATTTTTAGCGTTGTTCAATATTATTTTAGCTGCTTCATTCGGCGTATTTCTATCGAACGATCTTTAGAATCAGATGAAATCGAACCCGAAAAACACACTTGTGACGATAAACCAGTTAGAAATGTAAATAAGGTAACGGTGCTTCCACGACAAGCGATTTATTGTCGTCTTGCGACGACTACGTGGAGCCGATCGGTGATGCCGGCTGCTCGGGGCACTACGATTCCCTGCTGTGCGATGCTTTCTAGGGTCGTTACCAGTTAGATGCTGGTCATAGACTCGTACATCAGTGGCCTTCAGACTCATTTTCATTTGATATGAGTCGATGACTTCGAGCTCAAAGCTATTGTCACATTACAATAGTTTATTCGTCATTTGGAACTCGTGAAATTGTGAAATCTTGGAAGTGGATGCGTAAAAAAGTGGAAAGACAATTAAGCAATTCACAACTCAAAGTTCGGTTTATACACAAATTAAAGGAGGAGTCCTTCTTTATTGTTTCATTGTCAGTATATGATTTTGAGCAAAATCATGATGAAAAAGAATAGTTTTAAAAACTAAATAAATTATACCATAAATTGTCATGATAAAGCTTGGTGAATTGTACATGATCTTAGTGGGATCTAATTAGAAAACTATACTGTGTAGGCTATACACATTCCCGGAACCGCATGGTTGGTGGTGGGCTGTGGGGACACTTGGATTTGTCCGGGAAAGTGCAGGATTGTCGGCTATACATACACCAATATATCTCCGCTCGTGTCTCGAGTAAGAGATCTCCTGTAAATTAATTGTGACTTAAAAAATTTTTTAATGACAACAAAAATTTAAAAAAATGTGCGAAATAGTGACTTGAGATCCCGTGGAAGAATCTCCGATCCAACTCTTTTCAGTGTTGCATCGCGTAAAACTGTTGCTTGAGAATGATCGAAGAGAGTGGGTGCTGAAAAAATTCGCTGAATAATCATTGAAAAAATATAAAGTACTCACCTAACGCGATAACGTAGAGTTTGTCCAGTTTCGCCCTGTTAATTGAATTTTTTCGAATTATCTGGTTTTAGTCAGCTAACTTATAATGTGTAAATTTCACTAATCGAATACCAAATACAATGGCGCTTACTGTGGTGTTTTGGAAATGAGAATGATCCTATTTTTCGAAATAGCGATCTCGGAATTGCATGGACAGATTTGATTTGGCGAATCTTTGCCGAAATCGCACATCTGAAAAAAATAAAATATTGTGAAGTTATTAAAATTAAAAATTTGCCTGAAATGAGCTTATTTCTCTTTTCTTAAGATCTGCGCCGCGCTTTTCACCCATATATACTCCAGGTGGGTGATTAGAGTTCGAAATTCGGGTAATCGTCTCTTCATTTTGCGCACTCTCTCGCATCTCTGGCCGGTGAGAGAGTGCGTGAAATGAAGAGACGATTACCCGTATTTCGAACTTTATGGATGATAATTGTAATTGTAGTTATATTTTACCTTCCGCCACAGATCACGGGATTCATCAAAGCTGAATAGAGCGTAGACAGAGTTATCGTGACCGATGTGACCGAGTTTGTATAATTTGCCGTCGTGCACAACTAAAACACAACATTTTATTTCGAAAATGGGCTCTCCTGTCAGGAATTTCCTGAACAAAATGGTTGAGGCTATTAGGAAGTGTCCGGAGATGTGCAGGAGTGCTCGAAAATGATATTCAAAACTTACAGTAATTGCAGATTTTGCATTTTTTGCATGTGACCCTCGTAAAATGGTACTTGACGATTTTCCATTTTCTCGTCTCGATATCAAATATCTGAAGGTGTAATCATTTTGATAGCATTGCTCCTAATTGACATTTCGACCAGAATCACAGAAAAACGCTCAAAATACACTTAAATACTCTATGTTTATGTCCATTCAATAGCCAATGCATGACACGCCGGTTGATTATTAGTACAAAAATTGATATTTTAAACATTACTCACCGCATGCGTTCCCAAATTATCGCCCATTATCAAATGTACTTTCCCATTCAGCGTCCAGATGTACAAGACGTTAATCGATTTACCGAGAACAGCCAAAACCTGAAATTGTGGAGATTCAACAACTTCAGGAATTGGGTTGGAAAAACGAGATGAGAGAGCATGCAGTATGAGGAGAGCGTCTCTCTCTCCGCTTATCGTTATTCGATACCGCTACCCTCCCTATTCTATTGCGGCATTGAGATCGCGGTAAAGTGATGACACTAACCTCGAGATGCCAACACTACCAAGAAATAATCGTTCGAGCAAACCTTATTATCAGTGATCTCATATTCCTTCCATTTCTTGGTGGTCAGGTCCAGTTGGCAGATAACTGGATACGGATTGATGATTACCATCGTGAACACACTCATTGCACCTGAAAAGAATAATAATAATAATAATAATAATAATAATAATAATAATAATAATAATAATAATAATAATAATAATAATAATAATAATAATAATAATAATAATAATAATAATAATAATAATAATAATAATAATAATAATAATAATAATAATAATAATAATAATAATAATAATAATAATAATATTAATTTATCTATGTTACGAGATCGTAAGTTACATAGGAGTGCGTTGTAGAGGGTGGGGGGAGGCTGTCCTAAGTTGGGAGAGTTAAGACAGATTTGCGATTACGGGGTGGTAAAATGCAAGGTTAGCGGAATGCGAAATATGTAAAATTATGAATGATCCACATCCTAGGCCCGGGACTAAATTTCAGGTAGTTGTGGAGTTCACCGGAAGAGTGTCTAGTTTCAATTCACCATCCACACCGACCACCAACCCTGCGTTAGGCAATCTAATTTATAGAATGAGCGAAACATATCCCTTCTTCCGACAAACTCCACAAGTACCAAATTTCATTCAGGAACAACTCACATTCACTCGGCACGAAGCCGAGAGGCGCACTGTGCAATACTGATGGAACTCTTGTTTCGAACGTTTCCCATTGGAAGGCGTCGACATTCGATTGTTTAGAAACTGTAATATCGAAATTGTGCTAAAACATGGAATCCTACTCAATCTCTAAAGTCGGTCCAAAAAGAGATCAGGCACTCTGGGTAGAATAACGGGATAGCTTTACCTATTCTGCCGGCCATCACGCAAGATTGCTCATACGACCAACAGTAGGCAACTCCCTCATGAACCACGACAGGGCGCAGGATTCCACTTCTGGCGCTATCTCTGATACCCTGAGAAGTCAAAGTACGAAAAATTCTCAAAAATATATAATTGAAACTTACCAGAAAATCGACTTTTAGTTTCTTCACTGCGAATGTTTCTGAAAAATATTTATTTATAATTTAAAATAAGAAAGTTTAAAACGCACCAGAATCAATGTTGTACATTAACCAATTGCTATCAAGATCCATTGAAACGCAGAAGATCTGGTTGTCAAGTATGAACTGGAAATATCCTATGATAGCTTCAATTTTTGCGGAAACAATTTAAAATGTAGCAACTTCTTGAATATCTGGCCCACAACAACCACTCGGATTGACAAACGATAGTGAGAAGTGAGTATGGTAAGGATAGCTCACAATGTGAGTAAAGCACGGGCCCCAAGAAGTGCTAAAAACTCACCGAATTGCTGATTGTTAGTTCCGAAATTGCCGAAAGATCCTCAACTCGGAGTAGCATTGCTGTTGAAGTGAACAATTAAAGCAAGGAAACTAAATAGAAACAAACAATGCGTTTCGGACTGAGAGATCGGATGTCACCTTTGACAATTATCATACTTAGCCTCAGGCAACGCTCAGGCCAGAAGGACGATGAATGAGGAGGGATTTCTCTAATACCCTCTGGCGTCGCTGACCTGGTAAACGGATGAAACTATGTGTGAAAAGTGTTTTTTTTTTCAGGAATCGTGAAGTTGATTGTCAATCTATTCGGCCTTGCCTTGTGTAGAAAAAAAGCTCAATTTTAATGTATACTCATTTATCTAGTGGTGGAATACACGTACAATTTGCCAGACAATTGAGAAACAAAATCAGATGCAGAGAGCATTGAAGAAATGTAAATGAGGGCATATTACTGGGCATATTAAGAAAAGTTCACAAACAATCAATCGAGCAATTTGTAGGATTTATCCGGATCCACCTATATTGTCTGCCGTTGCATTGAAAATTTCAACGAAAGAAAAGCTGAGGCCAATCCGATATGTCAGATTCCTGTTCCGGAACGAGCGTGTCTCCGCTGGTGTCTCGAGTTAACGTGTTTCTATAAAATATTTGAGTATTTTTAAAGATTCTGCAATGTACTCACTTGATGTTAAGGGGGGAGAATCTCCTTTCCTACACTCATCAACGTTTCATTGCGTGTAACAACGACTTGGGCTCGATCAAAGAGTGTTGGTGCTGAAATTTGTATGATTTATCAGTTAAAATAATAATAAAAGTTCATTATAGAACTCACTCAACGCAATTACGAAGAGTTTATCCGGCGCATTCCTGCAATTTTAATTTTGTATAAACATATCAAGTTACGTACCCGACCGTTACAGAAACAGTTAACTGTGTAAGCAAAGGAATTTAATTTCAGATCGTTATTTGAAAATACGCACCTTGGAGTTTTGATAATAAGGTAGATCCGATTTCCACAAATGGCCACCTCAGAGTTGCACGGGCAAATACGTTCTGGCGAATAGGACCCGATTTCGCAAACCTGATCACGAAACATGTAAAATTAGAAAAAAAATCTTTGATTCTTCCGCGAAAATTATACCTTATTCCACTGGTTGCTTGTGTCATCGAATCGGTGAAGTGCGTATTTGGAGTCCAAGTGATCGAACTTGTATAATTTGTCATCATGCGTAACTTGAAATGAATGGTTTAGTTCAGAAAACAGAAACAGAAAACTTACAATGTTTGAAGAGTTGGCATTTTTCGCATGGTAGTCCTGTAGATTGATCTCTAACGAACTTCGACTCTCTCGTTTCGGTATTCAATATCTGAAGATTGAACGTTCGTTGAAATCGTTTACAATACGTCTGCTTCTTTGAAAAGCTTACAACATGTGTTCCGAATCCATCACCGAGTAGTATGTGCACTTTTCCATTCACAGTCCAGATGTACATGCTGTTATATTCTCTGCCGAAAGCAGCCAATACCTTCAAAATATGGATTATATCTTGTAGAGTTCGAAATACCGGTTATCGAGCGTGTGTCAAGTTAAGAGACGATTACACGTGTTTCGAACTCTAATCATTTGGATACATTGTACCTCATCTTCCGTAATCGCATATTGCTTCCATATTTTGGTTGTCAGATCGAGGTGACAGATTATTGGAAACGGGTGTGTATTTGAGTTGGCCACAAGCATTGTCACTGTTTGCGTGGAGCCTGAAGATCGTAAAATCTATGAATGAAAAGTTGAGAAAATATCTACTGTCATTTCCCACCTTCACTCAGCGCAAAACCGTGATTTCGTATTTGCAAAATCCGTGGAACACTCGTCTTCTCATATTCCCACGTTAAAACACCGCTCTCTGAATTGAAAATATTTGAGTGTATCGAATCAAATTGAAGCGAAACTATCTAGGTTGCAAATAGAACAGAAACGGTAAAGCTGCTAGGAAGAGACAACAAAAGAGATTCCTAGAAAAAAAAGCTGTTGGACGTTTCGATAAATAGCATACAAAGCATACGAATTCTCTAACTCATTTCTCCTTTGAGAAGACAGCCACGTTCCTTTGACCAAGTGTAAGCGGTGTTGTCGTGAACAGTCATAGTCCACTGCAACCGATGCAATGAGCCGATTTCGATGCTCTGAACGAATGAAAGAAACGAGTTAAAACGCCGCTCTCTGAATTGAAAATATTTGAGTGTATCGAATCTAATGAGAAAAAAGCGAATCTAATTCAAATGTATGAGAGCGCTAATACATTTGAAACTTGCATAATCTTTCTAAAAGACTAGACCGCGTTTGATTTATGTAGATGATAAACTCACTTCAACATTCGCCTTCCGTTTCGACACAGCGAACGTTTCTGAAAACAAATTTGAAATAAAAAATAAATTTAAAAAATCGCACCTGCATCAAATTCGTACACAGCCCAATCATGATCGAGATGCTCCGAGACACAGATTATTCGATTATCAATCGTAAACTGAAGATATTGTTTCCGAAATTCTCATTAATTATCTAAAATTCTCACCGCATTGGAAATGGTTAGCCCGGAGACGGCGGAAAGATCCACAACGCGGAGCAGCATTTCTTAAGAAAACGTAAATGAAAATGAGCAGCCTAAGTTCACCGCAATTCGTGCGATATCCAAACGATTCGAATTTGTTTCCGTTCTGGGTACTCGAGATCGGGTATCAGAACCCTCATCAGGTTTGCGTACCCCCTGGCAAGACTGGTCTGGTAGCTTTGCCGGTCCCTACTGATCTGTCCTGAGTTGTAATGCGTCTAGGTATTTACACAAGTTCGTCTCATCTCCTACTTTGATCATTATCACATTTTTCGAAATGCTACTCCGTGTAGAGGATCTCTCTGCCTTATCGGGACTGACTTTGATCAATGCGGTGAGCTTTATTAAATTTTTCTTATAAATCTTGGAAATTTTGCAGTTTATGATCGGCGACCAAATCATCTGCGTATCGAATGATCTGGATGAAGATGCGGCCTGGAGAATGTACAAAATTGATTCCGGTATTTTGGAAATTATGTTTACCGCAAATCCTAAATTTCAGAAACGTTAGCCGTATCCGAACTACGAGTGGATTTTCATGTAAGAGCCACAAAGATTTTCTATTCTATTCCAAATATCGTACAATCTGCCATAACCGAACTAGAATGTTTGACAAAATTTGACAAAATCTTTCAAAGAAATTCATCGTTGATTGACTGGCAAAATTAAAGTTCAATTTGAATATAATGCAAATCTTCACAGGACGTCCCTAGGGAGTCATGGGACAGGATTCAATGCTCTGTAACTGTCTATGACAGGAAAGCGTACGTCTTTACTCTAGATGAATTCAGCATGATTGAGGGCGAGTTGGGTGAGTCAGATACTTTTCTTAAAATGTTGGCACTTCTTTGATTTGTGGTCCAGGCTCCGCTCTCCCTATTATGCTCATTTCCAACTCCTCATTCGAAATCGAGCGGTTGAGCATGGGCCAGATATCCAAGAATTTCCAAAATATTTTTTCAACTGAGAAACTTCAGAAAGTGACATTTTTCACTGGAAAATGATGGAAACTGATCTGCCTGTGCAGGTGCGTAATGCCGACTGGATTCAGTACAGCGAAGGTGGGCTGTTTCCCTAAAAATTGCGGAAGAATGTTTTCTATTTTTTTACTAAAGTACGATTTTCCAGGGACAACATCAACGTTTACGATGGTCACGTTTGATGAACTGTTTAATGAACAATCAATCTGTCAACTAGACTTGTCTTCAATGAATTGGTCGCATCAATACATCACTGATGAAACGGTCTGTGGAGTCACTTGTTCAGTTCCCCGGTAGAGCGCCTAACCTCCTTCCAAGCCGTAGCACCAACCCTGCTTAACTCAGCCATTCATCTGAGGAACAAGACGAGCGTCATTTGCATTGTTCACCGAGCTCAGCAAATTTCAGGTTCTTGACATCGACTTTATTAGTGTTCATTACATATGGATTGTGAATGGGAAAATGCACATAATTACACGATTAGGAACGCATTTGGTGATTTTTTTTTCAATTTTCTTTATCTTTGAGCTTTTTCTATCGTTCCCTGATAAAGCTTGCAAAGATACCATGTAATTGCAGGTTAGTGATGAAGAAATGAAAAAGTGGACAGTTTTCAGCGAAAACGCTCATAAATGCGAACAATGTCTGGTTGCTAAATATTGTAAGTTTTCTGAGTATCCAAAAACGATAAATCAAATATTTCAGTCTTGCACAATGATAGATTATACCGATTCAATCCGGAAATTTCTGAGAACACCTCACTGTTCTGTTTCAACGACGTTAGCAACGAATGGGCAAGGGTTCGTTTAGTTATTGCCTCAGCCCTACAATCTCCAACATTTCGTTCATATGACCTCTTAACATGGCTATTATAGAAATAAAACGTTCCGGACACACGACTGTGTACGCTGAAATATGTGCGACTCATGTAGGGGGCGTGGCCTCACTTTGAGAAAGTGCGCGGCAGCGTTTAAAAGTACAAATTTAGTTTAACTCTATGTTTACTTCGTCTCCGCTAGTGCTTCTATCGTATGTGAGCACACTATAAGTTAGAAAAATATAAAAGAACGTGTGAAAACGGCGGTGGTGTAGTTCGAGTTCTGCCATTTCAAAAACCTCCCTAGTCGCGTACGGAACGTTATATTTCGTGGAGTATGACAAACTTTTTAACTTCTATGATATCGAGAAAATGACCAGAAATTCGGGTTTTATACGAGACCAAAACGTTCCAAAATCAAGTGATTGAGGTCTGCAACTTCCGAGCTCAATCTCCACAACTAATCTGCCCATGCACCGCAGATGTTGTTGCACTCGGAACTCGAGCCTTTCTCATTATCACTTCAGGAAAGTTCGTAAATTTCAGTCAAGGACTGAGAAAACTTGCTTATTAAACAACGTTTACAGAGATGAACATGAGCTCAGGCAACTACAAGTGATCGAAATGGGTGATTTTTCGCATATTTGTGTGTGTTTTTTTGCAATTCCAGAGTCCTTCCAACGAATACCGGCATAATTTCAGAACAAACTCTATTCAATCGCGCTCAAGCCGTCATTCTTCGAGATGCATCATTGAAAAGAACAGTGGAGGAGGTTCTTCCTCGGGATATCATGTAAGATTTCGAGTGAATCGTGTGGTTTTGTCTGCTTATAATCAAAACGATAACTTTGCAGGACAGCCAAGTATAGAGACAACTCTGGAGACTCACTCGTACCTCCGAAACGTCCTCGATTGGAACATAATCGAGCCGATTAGGAAAAGATATGTTACAAAAATAATTCCGATCATCTTCGAAATAGCTACAATTTTACTCATACTTGCATTGTAAAATGGCAAAACAATAAACATTGGCAATAGCCACATTTATCTCGGTGTATGAGCTCAGACACCGTTCGTGGTTACGGTCATTTAGATAAAAAGAGATCGTGGTCTCAAAAGTGGGCGTGGCCTCTGCAAAGTGGGCGTGGCCTCTCAGAAAATGCGCGGACTCTCGAGCTTCGCGAAGTGGCCCTGGTTCGGCTCAGGCTCAGAGTTGTCGATCACCTGCGAAAGTTGGACTTTTCATGTGGACGATGTGAGTTGGCAGCGTGCCAAAAAGTAATTGCCGTATCCTACCGTACTCTACCGTACCTCATAGCGTCTCAACTCTCTTTACAGCACTTTAAACTTATCCCGATTAGCGTAACTCGTCTTCACTTTACAGTATCGACCATCAACCTACCGTACCCTTACCGTACCCTTACCGTACCCCTCACTCTACCGTACCCTACCGTACCTCATAGCGTCTGTAGGCGCGCTCGACAACGATATCGTAGTGAAGTCGCTTGAGGAACCACGTCTCGAGAGCGGTCGCTAGCATCATGAAGCCGGCTTGCACCTGCAGTTATCGATTTTTGTAGGGTACCGTAATCGATTATCGATTTTCCAGGTACCGTAATCAAACAATCGTTGCGGGACCACAAACTCACCATCAGCGCGAACCACTTGCACGGGAAATCGGGCTTGAAGGTGCTGGCGGAGACGGTGTCCCTGAGAGATCAGAGATCAAAGATCAAAGATCAAGCTACAAACCAGTTGGCGAGCCAGTGATCGTGGATGAAGTACATGGAGATGAGGACGAAAAGCCACATGCCGCAGTGGAAAGCGCAGCCCAGCTTGTCGGCAAACTGAGAAAGATCAAAGATCAAACAACGGAGATCAAAGATCAAAGATCAAACCTCGATAGGCTCCTCCTTGCTCAGCATCGATCTCAACAGAGTGCACACCAAGTAGACGGCAATGACAACCAGCACCGGCCCGACGAACACGAGTCCCTACACGAAATGACCGATTTTCGAAACACTCTCTCACTTTTGCGTGCTCTCTCGCCTGCGTATCAGCCCTACCTTAAGATGCGCGCCGAACGGCGACTTCTCCCTGCCAAAGTAGGCGTCCGAGGTGACCTGAGGGTACGGTGGGTTATGGTAGAATATCGATTGGTCAGTTGTCGATAAACAGATGTTACCGTACCTCCAGACAGCGAACCTCCTCCAGGAAAGCTCCAGAATGCTCGAGGACATATTTTTCGTTTTCTTGACTGAGTTGAGGCGGGAGTTTCTGGATTTAGTAGGTCATGCTCCGCCCACTCCAAGCTCCGCCCACCTCAATCTTTTCCTCAATCTTCACTGGTTCCTGAACGTGCGCCTTGAGCTCCTTGTTCACAGTGTGGTGTCCCTCGTCGGAGGAAGTGGATGAGGGGGCGTGGTCAGCCTGAGAAGAGGTATTGATTAGGCTCCGCCCCTATGGCCCCGCCCACTCTGAGGCCACGCCCACCTTGCTCTCAGCAAGGTTCGCGTCGTGATGATGAGCCTCAACGGCGACAGGAAAATCGACCTGCGATGAAGATCTTTGAAAGAAGCCGTAGAGATCAAAGATCAACCTTGGCTCCGAGAGACTCCTTCTTCGCCTTCTTTGATTCTTCTGTGGTCGTGACTGGCGTTTCGGTTGTGTTCGAGACAGATTCCTCTTTCTTCACTACAATCTTCTCTTCTTTCGTCTTCTCATCAGTAGGATGTTCGGGTTTCTAAAGATCAGAGATCAAAGATCATTCGCAATTCATTGAAAACCTTCTTATCCTCATCTTGGCCCTTCTTCTCTTCTTTCTTATCCTCCTTCTTGTCCTCAGTCTTCACTTCGGGATGCTCCGATTTCTAGAAAGATCAAAGATCAGAGATCATAGATCACCAATCAATACCTGCTCTTCCTTCTTCTCTTCATGATGAACGGGAACGGGCGACTGAATAAAGTCAGTTGTCGATTGATCATCGATCAATTATCCTACCGTAACCGCCTCCTTCTTCTCTTCTTTCTTCTCATCAACCTTAGCTTCAGCCTTCACTGTAGTGGTCGACTTCTACAAAGATCAAAGATCAAACATCATCAGTGAACCATGTCTGATACCTGATCTCCCTCCTTCTTCCCCTCTTCCTTCTTCGTCTGAGCTGCAGCCACGCCAATCTTGTGTTGACCCTGAAACAAGTTGGATTAGCTAGTTTAACGCAACCTTTCTGATCTTTGAGCTTTATTTACATCGATTGCCTAATGATGACGTCACCTCGGAAACTCCATTTCCCGGCAGCTCCCGTGCCTCGTCCCGTTTCACTCTAATCTTGGCTTCTTCAGTCGTCGATAGCGGCGCTTTTGTAGTCGTCGATGGGGTTACGGTAGAACCTGAATACGGTATATTCAGGTTACGGTAATCGATCATCGATCGCCTCACTTTCGGTGGTTGAGGGCGCGTGTGCAGTCGTTGTGGGGGCCGTCGTTGATGCGTCGGACTGCAATTATCGATTGATGACGTCATCGATCGATATCGTACTCCTACAGTACCCTACCGCAATCTTGGCGGTGACTGCGCGGTTCGATGCGGATCGATGCGCCTTGGTGTGCAGGTGCTCCTCCTGAGATGAGATTACTGTAGTTTGACAGTGATCGATTGGGATACGGTAGCCAGGTTACTTTATCCGATCGACAACTGACTCACCATCAGTTCAGGCCTAACGAATGGAGGGCGATGCGGCATGTTGGGGCAGTCTTGCTGCAAAGATCAAAGATCAGACTAAAGAGACCAATGACCAAAGATCAAAGATCAAACTCGACTAACCATAGAAAGGGGTGTCTTCTGGCAGAAATTTCCCACGGAATAGAGCAAGAAGAGGCCGTTGAGGGTGAGCAGTAACTGTGCGGCGCGCACGAGATAGATCAATCGCATTACTGAAAGGGATACGGTAGGTTACGGTAGGCGATCGATAACTGATATTTGGCACAAGTCCAAAGGAGCACGGTAGACTGTGGATACGGTACATGATTACTAAAGAAGTAATATATCTTAGTGTCTGTCTGTCTGTCTGTCTGTCTGTCTGTCTGTCAGTAACGTCTGTCACACTTTTGAAAAATCGCTGTAACAGGCCTAAAATTGATCCTCCAAGCCCATACCCGGTACCATACGAATCCCCATGAAAAACTTTTTCAAAAAATTTGCATATTGCATAGTGATGATGCAATATGACGAAATTTCTCTACACACTGTATTCGCCTGAAACTCATCCAAATCATTCGGGCGGACCACCAAACAACTTCTCGGGTTAAATTTTTTCAAAATTTTCATATTACATAGTGATGACGCAATATGGCGCAATTTCTCTTCACACCGTATTCGCTTGAAACTCAACCAAATCACTCGGGCGGACCACCAAACAACTTCTCGGGTTCAATATTTTCAAAATTGCCTAAATTTCATAGTGATGATGCAATATGACGAAATCTCTTTTCGCGCCATTTTCGCCTGAAACTCAACCAAACGACTCGGGCGAACGACTAAATAACTTCACGTGCACAAACCTTTCAAACATCGCACTGCTTTCATATTGTTTAATAGATCGTGGGGACTATCTCGATGGCAATGTGTGGAAAGGTTCGTGTGGATAGCAGTGGGAGAAAAAGTTGCGACGGAGCCACGAAGTGGCGGAGTCGCAACTTTTTCGACCACTGCTATCCACACGAACCTTTCACATTGCTATACGAGACAATACCCTCCCCAAGACTTAGG